>CAVLJG010000008.1:17811569-18184208 GCA_963669975.1 Acanthoscelides obtectus
GTATCATTTATCTTTATACGTGTACTTTGCAGGAAATTTAACTTGTTTAATTTGTCAATTAATTATTGTCGTTGTTGGAATAGCTAGAAAAGTAACAGTAAATGTATGATGTAGTCAATATTTGAAAAAGCTTGTCAGGGTTAATAAAAGTGTCATTGTCTTTTTTCAAATTTTCGAGAATTCTGAATCTGTCTCGTTGCATAAGAGGAACCGTGGACAGCCTAAAACACTGTAATTAAATACAATCTGTTGAACTCTCTTATAAATATATAATCCCTGACTAGGAGCATGTTAAACCATAGAATTAGACAATTGCACAAAATGACAAATTAATCGTTGGCCCAGAAAAGTCCCAATACCCGGACGACGCCAGATCTCCAATCGATCCAACCTTAAAATAATTTTATCTATTTAAAAATGTAAATCAGGATCTGGTTCATAGGTACTCTGCTTTTCGAACCTTACAGCATAATTGGAACCTCATAATGACATAGAGCAGTAAAATCATCAATATTTTATGTCTGTTTCTTTTGACGGACTGCTAAGAATAGCTTAGTTATTGATTCAATTTTACAGGCCCACAGAGTTCTAAGCCTATACAATGTATCCTGAAATTGGATCAGGAAACAATGTATATGCAGCCAGCCTACAAGTTCATGTACCAAAAAACTCAATAATAAGTACTTTTATGATTTACTTCATTATACCCTAGTTATGTATACTGAGAGACACAAAAAGGTAAACACTTACGTATGTTCGCTTTTCACACTATAATCATTATATTGCGTCATGATACAGTTACCTCATATCCTGCTACTTCCACTGTTGCAGACCTTGGAATTTATCTCATGTAACTCAACACGTCCTCCATATTTCTATTTCAAGACTTTAAAAGCAATTGTATGATTTGTTCTGTATTCATAAAGCGTCATACTATTGTAGTAGTTGGTAAATTCCTTTGCGGGATGCAGTGATTTTTTAACAACTCTCATTAGCCCCTGGCGAACATAACTCCCTCATTATGACCATATTAAAGCATGAAATTAGACGCTTGCACAAAATGACAAATTAATCGCTGGCCCAGATACAATCCGACGAAAGGCCCTACCACTCCAACGCAACAACTATTAAACGAAGTTCGCTTCAACAAGCGGGGCCGCGGCCGGTGGCAACTTTTGGGGCCAAGCCGCGCTGGTTTCTATGATAAACAGTTCATTGTTCCAAGTTGGGTGGTTGCTAAACGCCCCCTCATAACATTAATCTTCGCCTGTGCCCTCTTTATTCGATTTATGGTGCCGGAAGGAAGGCTCTCTCTAATAAATACGAAACAGCGAGTGCGCTAAAAAGCTAATCTGCTACTTGGTGAGAAAACATTTGTAGACCTTCCAGAGATTTTACTTTGACGTTCAGAAGTAGATCAAAAGTCGACATTTGAAGCTCTGATTGAACCATGTAATTTTTTACGGGGCTTCAGGTCAAGGTACACAATGAAGTCAAAAGATAAAGGAGCCTTATCCAATTTAAACTAAGGCAGCTTTAGGCCCAATTTCACCAACAACAGTTCGTTATTCTCCACCTATAGGGTAACAGACCGTCAGATACAGCGCATGAGCTTCCAAGTTCCAGTCAACAAATTTTAGCAACCAATAGCTATGAAATGTTGAAAACAAAATACTGTCAAAGTATGAGATGACAACTAGTTATTGAAACATCACCAGCTTATTGAATATTAAGAAATTACATATAATTCAGTCAAAATTTTAAGAGGTGTTTGATTTTTGAATTAGATTCATGTTTTAATTACTATTGTTGATTTTTTATTCATGTTTATATTATTTTCTTCAATTGATATGTGATACTGGGTGTTTTTTCCTATAAACCTCTTGCAGATAGCCATTAAGCACCTACTTGATGACAGGTTCTACAAAAAGATATTGCTCGTTTCCAAACATTCATTCATTTACTTGCCGTTCATCAGGACCATTAGCACCTTAGATTGATATTCCCACAAAATTCAGGTTTTTTGATATACATACATCCATAAAGTTGAATATTTTTCGTTGTTCAGGAACTGAACAAACATCCACACTATATTCACAGCGATTAAGAAATTCCCAAATATATGCCTTAAAGCTACCAGCAAACCTATAAAACCTGCAAAAAAAAACTACAAATTTGTCATATTTTTCTTTTTTCACGAGTATACATTCTAGGTTATATTTATATTAGACATTATTTGAATACAGCTGATTATTGCATTTCAAGGAGTGACACATGCGTGGGATCTACCAACTCTTGGTACCAGTCACAAAACATATATACTCTGAAGGTTTAATTCCATGCCATTCAATCTCAACACGGTGACTTGTGTGGTTGTCAGCGGCCATTTTGTGAGAGTGCGACAGGGTTGCCAGATTGTGCATTAATATCCCGTTTCACCATCCTGGTCCCAGTGGAGTAAGTTCCGCCAACTGTTGAAATATACTCTACTATGCTTTATAAGACTATTCGTGACATTTTCTCAAAATCATTGCACAACACTTGAAAAAATGCA
This sequence comes from Acanthoscelides obtectus, assembly GCA_963669975.1. Lineage (NCBI taxonomy): Eukaryota > Metazoa > Arthropoda > Insecta > Coleoptera > Chrysomelidae > Acanthoscelides > Acanthoscelides obtectus. The sequence goes on from CAVLJG010000008.1 coordinate 17,814,124, forward strand.
AATGAAAATTTAAAATTATTTCCATGACGCCGCAAAATACTCCGTCGGTACCTTGGGTTATACAAGTTTGTGAAGTTAGAGAGTTTCACTTCATACTTTCTTACCAGACATGCCCAAATCATCAGTTGCTGCCGTGATATTCATCCCGACCACTGCATCCCCACGGCTAGGCGACCTGTATGTTAAATTTGTATTGATAGGGCAGCGGGTTATGCTATAAATCATGTCACAGTGTGTTGTTCACCGATTGCAACGGTTAAATGATACCAAAAATATTTTCATAAATAGGAGATCTTCCCCGTTCCGGATCGAACAATCTACCAAAGATGCTTATAATCATGATGCCTAGTAGATTTTCACGAAAAAAATTCAAAACCAGCAAATGTAAAAGATTCATTTCGCACCCTACACCACGGGACGTGATCGTCGTTAGACTTAGCAACCCTGCGAGTGTCAAATAGATATCCCCGCCAGTCAAAAAAGAAAAATAGACAAACAATAAACATTACTAGTTTTTTTGATTTTTTGACTTGAAAGTCGTTATCTGTGCAACATTTTTCATAATTTTTTGTCTATGTCCATAGTAATTGCATTATGCATCAGGGAGATGTAGGGATTGACACGTCTTTCACATGTTATCTGTGTTTTAGGATGGAGAGGACATAATGTTTTTATTGCTTTCAAGAAATTCATTAACCCATAAATTAATAAATGATTACTATTATGACGTAAAGGAAGATGAGGAATTGGATGGAATGTATTTTATATTCTATTTTCTTGCAAAATACAGACAAATCCACACTATTCAACAGGTATGTAATGATAACTTTCAGTATATTGAAGTTGGTAAATTTGAGAGTGCCATGCATTAACAAACGTCCAAATCTCCTGCCAAATTTAACAGCTAGAAAATCGACCTATTATTTGCCGCATTCCCATTCGCTGAGGGGGATAACGGATTGTTAAATGTAAACCTATAACATATATCAAAATACATGAATGCTGTCCTGTTTTTTCTGTACAAAAGCATCATGTTGGAATCAAAAAGTGGTCTTGTTTATAATACAGTCGAATTTTCACGATGTTATTCAATATTTCAATAGAAATCACTAATATTCAGAGACCTTTGACAGCTTGTGTCAAATTGCATTTCGATAAGGTATTTTCCCATTGGTCCACACTATTAATGTTGGTGAAATTGGGCCTAAATTATTCCTGGCCGTAAAGTAATGAACCTATCAAAAAGCTGAGCTGCTGCTTGATGCGAGAGCATTCCTACATACAGCGATTTCCAAATTTCATTTTGAATTTCCTCCATTGCCAACAAATCTTAACACAAAGATATAGCATATGATGGGATCATTATATCATAATAATTATAATAATATAATATTAATATGAAACTGAAACATGAAACAAAACGGGTCACGCTGCCCAACGAAATTACTTACACATTAAAATCAAAGTTAAAATCGTACAAGAAGGTGCACAACAGATACCTGACAGTCGCTCACTTGAAAGCAAACAAGTCAAGTCACTGATAGTTGTCAGAGAGGCCCATAGTACCTTAGCTCTTGTGTCATAGTGTCAGTTTGTAAATCTGTCAGATGTGGTAATTCGGAAACTAGACAATGCTAAGGAGAAAAGGAATGAAAAAGAGACAAGGAAGGGAAAGGGCAAAGAGGAACAAGAAAATCTTTTAGAACAGGGAGCGTTAAGACATTGTTAAAATCACCTGACAAATTTTGATATGGTCCAGAAATTAATTTTTGTAAGGGTTTTGTCAAAATGCTATAATTGTAACTGATGATTCACGAATCAATTTTACTCACAGTGCGAACTGCAGCTTTTTGTGTCTGCGAAGTCGCTCGACTGTGTAGTCCACTGACTCGCGCAATAGATGGTTGCTGTTCGATTCCGCTTGGTGCGAACAAATCAACTGAACTTTCAATTTTGCCTGATAATATATCATTTACTTTTATGGGCATGTATAATGGGCCTTTCTTAAAAAATGTGGTAGCATGCGGAGATACCCTTGCTTTCAATGGCCAATTGTCTGCATAGTAATTGAAGTGGCAGTTAAAAGGAGTACAAAATGGTGCAGTTAAAAACCCAACCTCGTGAAATATCCTCTACATGATACCTGAGGATGCAATCTAGGCGATACACCCAGTAATGTATTTCACAGTTATGAATAAACTGATTAAACATCCCGTGAAAACCCCAACACTTAAAACTATGTGCATTAAAAGACTGATTTCAGATAATAAAAAGTGACAAAGCGTTGCGACCGAAACTTCATAACAATCACGGCGAGTTAAGCACATACGTCTTGCAGTTTTGATGACAGTTATGCAGCCTGGTAGATCGAGCTCAATGTTGAGTGGGTAATCTCACACTATCGACCTCTGATATCGAACTACGATCATAACTACTAGAACAGTTTCCACCAATAATTCTTGCACCAGTCCAGCATAATATTTCCTGCTTGCAAACAAATTACCCGGAAGACCTGTCCAGCTTGATTCTGACAAAATGACAGCCGTGTCATCTGCATACCGACAGATTTTATTATGATGCTTGAATCTGATATTCACTTTTATTAAAAAGACAAGAAAGACGATCAGGAAGTATACCAAAAAGTATATTTCATGTTTCAACCCTAAACAAGTTAATTTTCCAATACGCCTACACAAATCACAATTTAACATAGCCGTAGCTCTTCCTATATTCTAGTCTTCGTAAATGCCATTCGCACACAAACAGTCTAAAATGCACATTTGAGTCAACTCTAAGCGATGAAACTTGATCGAAGCTCCGCTCATTCTTGTGCTGGAAGGTTTTCTTTACCATCAAATACCCAAATGTAATTTGTTTTTCAATTTACATCTCAACTCTAAATAAATGTCCGTTATCATTTAAACAATATAAGCAAATAGTTTGCAGTCGCGTAGCATACAAACAGCCTTTTCACAAACCCCTCCGATGTTTCGTTGTTCTGGTTCAGAAATGCTAGAGTAACATCGATTTATTTTGCCTGCAAAAATATGCCTGTCTACGATGTCATTACGGTAGCGGCATACATTTTCCAGACAAAAGCATACAAAAACACGGTAGCTGAGGTAATTAAAGTACTCGAACTACTTCAAAAATCGCACGCGCTTCGACTATGGGACAACACAGGGTTGTACTAGGTATCGGGGATTAGGAATTTTTTACATTTCTCCAACAAAAAGGACATAAAACTGAAAAGAGAGGCATTTAAATCGCTACCTAGTAAATATTGAGTTTCTTTGGATATTGGATACATTTTTCCCAGGTTCCTCTATTTTTCTATTTTCTATCCTACTTGTTGACAGCCGTAGAATAACCCTTCCAATGGAACATGGGTAGATAGCTCGAACTTGAACTCTATAACTCCTGACTGATATAAACCATATCTCTTGTACCACATTTCTCATTCTCTAGACGCATTTACTGGCAGCTCAGTTTTTTTTTTTGAAAAACGCTCAGACCCGTCGATTTTGTTTTCGAGGGGGACACAAGTCTGGCAAAAAATCACGTTAACACGTGCAGCCCCCTGGGCGGGGGTGACACCACCCCCAAAATCTTAAATGGAAAGGGGGGTCGAGTGATAACTTATTTTAAAGGTCTTTCAATTCCCTTTATAATGATATAAAATTAATGAACCTCAGTTCGGTAGTTTTGAAAATTTATTGATTTAATGCTTAAATAAAACTAATACATCATCATTAGTGGAGATCTACATTTGGCAGCAAGGTAATTTAAAAATGAAGTTGAAAATGACCCCCATGACTCTCCATGCAATAATAAAGATTTTGCTGAAAGCATTGCCGCACATTTTGCAATATTTGAGGAGGATTTGAGGGCACTCATTCACAATTTTTTGTCGCAGATCTTCTAATGATGTTGGCTGAGTAGCATCGATTTTGCTTTTTAAATGACCCCACATAAAGAAATCCAAAGATGATAAATCTGGCGATCTTGGGGGCCATTCCATCGATCTGGAAACGTCTGACCTAAATATTGTGTAATACGTTGGTAATGCGTAATGTGGTGGGGCACCATCCTGTTGGAACATCAACCTATTCGTAATGTACCGCCGATCATTCTGATTTTCAATTATGGCTGTTAATGCAGGATGTATGGCATCTTCCAGTAATTCCAAATACATTTCACCGGTCAAATTTCCAGGTAAGAAAAAAGGACCAACTAAATGATCGCCAAAAATACCAGCCCAAACATTTAATTTTTGGGGCTGCTGTGTATGAACCTCATGATAAATTCTGGGATTAGAATCGGACCAACATCGGTAGTTCTGACGATTTACTACGCCATTTAAGAAAAAGGAACATTCGCGGGAAAAGCAAGTGTTGAATAGAAAATGTTCATCGTTTATAATTCATTCACTCATATCTTCACAATATTGTAATCGCCGATCAAAATCATCTTCATTAAGTTCTTGTACCACGTGAATTTTGTACGGCTGAAAACTATGGCCCTTTAGAATCCATTGGACAGTACGTCGACTAACACCACAAATAGTCTCCAATTTGCGGGTACTTAACGTAGGATCTACAATAACTTGCCCTAAAACACCCACTTCTATTGCTTCTTTCCCTATGGGATTTTCAATGTTGCGTTTTTATTGGCGACTGACCCAGTTTCTCGAAATTTAGCTACAAGTTATAGAGCATATTTTCGATGCACGTTACTGTTCTCATGTCGCTCATTAAATATTTCTGCTGTTCTATTAGCGCACTGATTATTTCCGAAAAATATTTCGATAATTTCAACTCTTTCTGCTGTGGAATATACCATGGTTAATTTATGTAATGAAGCGTTACAAGTTATTTTAGAAACGAAGTTTGGTCAAATCAATCGCAAACTATGTAATAAATACCTATTTAAAATAAGTACGAGATATTTCCTTATCTTTATTCCAGAAATAAGTTTTTTGCCACAAAAAAAAACGCTCCAATAGCTATTTTCAACAACAAAATGATGAACAAACCATGGGCGTAGTGAAGAAAAGCATTTACTTATTAAGTAAATTCTTTTAGTCATATTTCTTCTGAAAGTAGTACAAACTTATCTGATGTACCTATTAAAGTCTACTTTAAGCTTTATATCAATAAATCTGCAAAACTACTGAACTGAAGCTCATGTATTTTACATCATTATAAAGGGAATTGAAAGACATAAGAAATAAGGTATCACTCGACCCCCCTTTCCATTTAAGATTTTAGGGTTGGTGTCACCCCTGCCCAGGTGGCTGCACGTGTTAACGTGATTTTTTGCCAAACTTGTGTCCCCCTCGAAAACAAAATCGACAGGTCTGAGCGTTTTTCCAAAAAAAACTAATCTGCCAGTAAATGCGTGTTTCGTTTTCGATGCGCCACCCTGTATATCGTCCCGAAACTTGTTTACACTTGGTGTGTGCCAGAGTAACTCTCAATCAAGCCCCGATACCTAGTAGGTGAATCGATCTGTACCTCTTAGAGTAGTCAAGCACAAGTCAAGTATTAGCAATCTGATATCAAATCACGTAGTTTTACGTCTATCTGTCTAGTACTTGTGAATTCAAGTAACTAGTCTTGCTATTACTTGATAATGTTTATATTGCAAATACGACTAGAAAACGGAAAGACTTTGTTGCCACAAGTTTCTGAGAAAACAATGCATATTGAACAAAATAATTTATTATCGTATAATAGAACAGTATTAAACTGTAAACTCAAGTGTTGCTGGATTTAGCCTCGTACCTTCCAGCTTATTTTTTGATCAACCCTCGTATATCACCCAATAGTATGCTTACAGCTATGTGCACAAGACTAGATCCTCCATTTAATCCCCGATACCTCGTAGTTAAATAGGTCTGAACGTCTACAGCTCTTGAACGACAAGTATATTGAACCATTTCCCAACGCCATTTTACAAGAAATCGCAGTAGATAAAATCATAATGCAGTATGTAAATCTTACCAGGGAATGCTTAGACTATCTGCACTAGATTAGCTCTTCTTGTGAATCACAAATACCCAGTAGTTAGATCGGTCCGAACCTGTAAAGCTCTTAAGCAACATAAATACCATCTATTGGACCATTTCCCATTCCCATTTTAGAAGAATCCGCAGTGTACAGAATCACAATGCATTGTGTAAATCGTCCCCGAACTTGTTTACAGCCGGTGTACGCTAGGGTGCGTGAACCGCTGCTTCCATATGCATAAGTTGTCGCGTGCTGCTGGGCGAACTCTCGGATAATGCAAACTTAGAACGAGTAATAACCGTGCTATTTATCTTTCACGGTGTCTGCGAAGTTGCAGTACTCCGTCTTTGGTTTTCTTCACGACGCCGGAACAGTCGACACTAATTCCAAAAACAGTGGCGCGTCTATTGGAAAGAATCAGGGTCTATAAGCGGGACTTCAAGCTATGAAAATAACTAAAGTCTGAAGCTTATTAATGAAAATTTTGCGTTCAGATATTTTACAACATATGTATGTTGAGCTCTCGTCAAAATTTTTCTTTTCTATTTTTACTTTCCACTTCAAATCTATTATAAACTACACTAGGATACAAATGTATGAATAAGAAAGTGTTGCTTCACTACGACATACATAGACAGAGCGCTCATAATAAGTGTACTGGTTTGTCCTAACTTTTTTTACATTGTGAGCACAGTGAAACGAGACTTTGATTTTTATATGTACAGGATGTTTCACAACTTATACGACAAATTTTGACCACACATGCACTGTTATGGAAGACGTTCATTTCTACAAAAAAAAAATTGTAATAAAAGTCCTACAGAAATTAAGTTATAAACCTGAGTTTCGATACTAAATTGAAAAATAAATATCTGTATTTTACGTCGTGATATTAGAACACGCATTAATAATTTACTGTAGCAAACAACTGTCGAAAACAAAATACCAGGAATTTTTCATATTGATACAAACGTGTAAATAAGGTTTGATCTGAATGCATAAATAAGAAAGTATTTTGCGAGTTTATGTTTTAGTTATTTATTAATAAAAATGGTACATGTGTACACTAGTGAAGAGTTAGTGGAAATTGTTTTATCGTTCGGAGAAGCAGGGCAAAATTCGCGAGCGGCTTCTCGTTTGGAAGTTCGTGATCTTTGAATCAGAGGTATACCGGATACACCGGATGGGAAGGGTGGACCAATTGTATGGCTTCCACGGTCTTCCGATCGAAATCCTCAGTACTTCTTTTTAAGGGGATACTTGGAAAACACGAGGTATACCGTACTCTAGTTCAGAATATTGAAGAATTGCGTGACCGAATCACAGTGGCTGCCGATAATTTGAGCCTTCAGGCACAGCAGGAAGGAGGTGTATTTGAATGAGCGCGCCGAAGTTGGATTAGACGCGTCCAAGCTTGCATTGCAGTCAATGGAAACTGTTTTTTCTTTTTAGAAATCAACTGCTTTCGTAACAGTGCATATGTGGTTAAAATTTGTCGGATTAGTTATGAAACACCCTGTATATCCGAATTCAAATTATTTATTATCCCTTTGACAATAAAATACACGCATTGGATTGGATTCGTCAACTTTCATGGCAATAATTAATTAATAAAAATTTATAAAACAAACATGACAGTTATTAACAAACAAATTCTGAGACGGCACAATAAGATTTAGGTACAAGAAATTCTTTCAAATTTGTATTAAACTGACCAACATTATATTTGGCAAATTCACATTCAAGTCACTAGCCTTCTTTGTATAAAATTTACATGTAAGTGCTCTTTTTTTGCTTGAAAATACCTGCTGAGCGTTATTTGACAAGCCCCTGAAGTACAAACCGCATCTTAATCTCGATTCGACTTGAGCATAACATATAGCAACTAACTATCTCTCCGATAAAACCTTTGCTTTTGTTCCAACAGGTACCTACAATGATGTTAAGTTTTTCCTTTTCTTCTGATTGTTAGGTAATCTTACCAGCAATTCTTTTTCTATACGCAGATGCAGTTGATTACTGTCAAACCACTTGTGAAGATCTTAAAGTAAATGCTCGCAGTTCCTACTCAATATAGTTTCGTATTGGTTCAATATAACAACAGAAGTATCATCCGCATAAAGGGTGAAACTACCAAGAGAAACTGGACCCAAAATAGACCCCTGGAGGACGCTTATGGTGATGTCAATCGTTTCAGATTTTATGGGCGTATCAAGATTACTGTTGGATATACACACATACTGTGTCTGAGTGTGTTTTATTATATACGTACATTTAAAGTAGGAAGTGTTGCGCACAGTCCTCATATAGATATTTTAAATTAAACGCTCGAGAATACAGTGAAATTGAATGAACCTTTGGTTAATGTAACATCTTTGACTATATTGCAGTCGCTTGGTGGTGGTCTATTTTTCGAGCAGTCTCATCCCAGCAACATCGATATCCCATTCTGGAACTAGAATTGCTCCATGAATTGGTTTTGAAGCTGTACTAATTATCGTAATATGGCACAAGTCGGAATAATAGAGGTTATGTCACATCCAGAATTGGACATGCATAAAGCCCAACACACACCCAACAATCACAACGTCCAAGTTGCAAGTATTTTATTCTCAGGTTTTGTCCAAGACGCAGTAAAGGCGTACTTATACTGGTGACTAGCATCGTTCAATAAAGAGGCATTTTAGACATAATGTGGTTTTGATTCTGGCAAAAAAGCATAGGAGGTGCTCAAAAATAGGTGAATGTTTCATTATTGTTATTCAGCATTGTTTATATCTCCCCAAATTTTGTATTATAATTTTGTTTGGTCCTGGTTGGTATGAAAAGCAGCTTTTAGCTGACACCCGCCAGGTTAAATAAAGGCTATTATTATTATTATTATTATTATTATTATTATTATTATTATTATCATTATTATGTGCAGTTTTAAATACTTATAAATTTGGATTTTCACATACTAAATTCCATAGGTGCGATTAGCTTGAATGTTGAATCATTTTCAGTGCGAAAAATCCCTCTTATAGATCATGGCCCGTTTTAGGGTCTACATTGCAAGTTGGAATAAGGGTGTACGCTCAATGAAGGGAGGCCAGGTATAAAAAACGAAACTCCTTCGTCTGCCTGCTGGAGCACCGCAAAGGGAATCAATGCATCACGATTGTCGCAGTTCCCTTCGCATCGCTTCGCCTCAGTGAGCATGCATGCTAAAGGTGTATGATAATATGTTGAGATTTTAGTGATGTAATTTTGTTAAGCATTCTACTCAGTATAAAAGTGTTTTGGAAGGCCTGTTGAGCGAGAAAAATGAAAGAAAAATGCTGAACACCTTTAAGCTGCTTTTTGTCCATTACTGCCACGAAGAAGCATCAAAACTGTGACTTTTTTAGACGATATGTGATGCCTCCACCTTGAAAACCCAAGTCACTCACTTCCATCAATCTGTCTAAGGCTCAGCAACAGTCGCAACGATTTGTGGTGTCTTAATTCATACAGTACGGTATAGTTATCCTAGGTTGCTTGAGATACTATAAAATTATTAATTTAATCAATATATGACAAATGATTAAAATTTACACGAAGCTAGCTCCTTAGCGACACCACTGCTGCTTCCTTAAGTTTCATCGCCTCAGACCTCCCTCTAGCTCCGATTCTCGACCGAGTGACTAGACACGTATTTTTCTTATACATACAAAGCGCTTCATTTCCTAACTACATTATCGTCGAGTCACAACTGAGAACTGAATTGAACTCGGTAATTCAGCAGAAAAATACGTATGGATGCACGTCTATACTAAATTGGGATAAGTCTCTGATGGAATATGCAACTTTTGGGATATCTTTGTTGAAAAGGATAATACTAAAACAGGTTCTATAAGCGTACACGTATTACGCAAAAGCATAGTATTTCCTATACTTTGGCCGCAATGCCGGTTACATATCGGGGAGAGATGCCGTTGCCAGATGGACTACCGGTGGTTTAAGCTGAACATAATCCTTTATCAACTGATAACGGCAGAGCGTGAAAAACGCAGTCAACCTACTTCACGCCATTTTTCAATAATATTAATGTAGGTTTTTCCAAAAATACAATATACTCTAAGAAGCCTTCGATGATTGTTTCAATAACCACCGCGTTAAAAATCATTTCTTTCAAACTGTCCCCGACAGGTGCCTTTCTTTGTGGAGGTGACCTACAGATTAGTCTCACTATTTTCTTGATTCAAATTTGAATCTGAGAGAGTCGTTATTTTCTCTTCGCATAGCTATATCAAAATTTAGCAATTTGAACTTCGTAGGTGCTATGGACAGTCTTTATTACCGTGGTATGACCTATCGGGTACCCATTGAAATCCCCCCAGTGTCTTCTCATTTCTTTTGTGCGGGGCCTTTTATCTATGACCGGCTGAGAATAAACAAAACATCAATCAGGTGACCTATGATGTTTATGTATGCACTATTCGACAAGGGGGTCATTTCAAAAACGTTACCATGATTCTTGATTTGTTTTCTTGTTATATTGATATCAATTTTTTATTTACTGACTAAAAAAATAAATTTACCGGCGAGTACAGACCCCCTTTGTCCTATCCGCTTTGACCGAAGTAACTCATTTCTATGACTGATAAAGTTCTTCAAATATACTTTAGATCCCAAGAGGATGTTCATACACACATCATAAAATTGGCAATTTAAGCACAACATACACAATGCAAAATCATTATTTTTCTTGGAAAAATTATCACATTTTATTGTCTGGTACGCACGTGGATGCTTTTACAACAAATTGCCAATTATTTGAGAAGGTTGAATAAATGAGCCTAATTGTCACAGAATCTTCAAGAGATCCAACAAAATGTAGCCCATGTTGTAAAGTGATATTTTCGTGTGTTTTTGTTTTCTTATCTGAACAGTCATTCTACTCGGAGAATACGACCATAGTGGCGTCGTACAATAAACAAAATTCATCTTTACTTGTAATGTTTAGAAAGTGGGGTATAATATATTAGGCGGTAAAACGATGATTACTTTATAAACACTCACATAACTTTAATATTTAAACGCTTCCTTCTAGTCCTTAATTCAGGTTTGATTATTATAATGATACTGTGGATCAAACGGTTCACGCTGATATTCTCTAGGATTACGAGATTATATCGCAATCAACAGCAAATTTGCCTGAGCAGCAATAGCAACGTTGCATGACAAACATATCTGGCAGATATTAGAGCTACAAAGGTTCGTACTGTCGCATGCCGCCAGAATAATGAAAACTTCATTGGCATATTCCGATGTAAATTCAACATTAATGTTGGTTAATGATAGGCCAAATACGTTGCAAGTTTCCCCGAGGATTCATATGCGTGTAAAGGAAATTATTTCGGTTTCTATGGTGATGCAGCATTTGTAATTTATTTCAAACAGGCTCATTAGCTGAGAATCATGTTTCTTCATTTTAGAGCATCTGTGATTAATCTTCTTTAAGAATATGTGGAGTCAGTCAGGTTAGTTTGGCCTATACCTGCGATATTGCTCCGAAGATGACATCCACTTGGCCGAGCCCTATCCGATTCACGACTATCATATGCGCATAGCAATGATAATTGAAAGCTCATTTAACCTTCGTCTGACCTTTAGAAGTGACATATTCAGGCGTTGAATTTTGCGTTTTCTCGATTGAAGGTGCTTAAAAAGATATTACATGTTTGTAACTTCGTATGAGTTGGAACTGAAGGGTACCGACCTACGGTTTTAATATTTTGACGATAATAAAGTATTTGCTAAAAACATTAAGTTCCAGCTGCATACCAGACTCATTTTTAGATGCTTTGCTTTGTTCTTACAGCTTTAGTAGTCATTTGATATCGTATGGATAGATGTACACGTTTGTTTTGTGATGGGTTATAAAATATATGAAAACAAACGTTACTTAGCCTCTTTAAGATAAGGAAAATAAGTGTTCCGAGATAGAAATCTATTTTTATCAACTTCCCTCCAATATTTTTTGAAACATTTCACTTTAAGAAATTCTGAACAATACGTGAATACTTGAGTACCTCTTCCGCTACAAGAACATTTTACGCACGTTATTAGGAAAAGCACGCTCATGCCATTTTCAAACGTTTTAAGATACCAACAAGGTTTTTTTGTATCATATTTTAAAAGTCATCAATTCGAGGAGTCTAAGAAGGAACGTATTGTTTCCAGTCTATCAATCAAAAATATGAAACCATGCAAATTTCCCCAGAAAAGTACGTAAAATCTAGTCGCATATCTTAAAATGTCATTTCTTTCAGTATCTTGTAAGTTCTGAATACAAGCTTGTGCAAATAAAACTAGAATGGTATGTCCATCCCACAAAACGCTAACGAACTGACAATTTAAGGTTTAAATTTTTAAATTACGTTATGTCTATATAACTGCGCACGGCTGCTATGAGGAACTTGTTGACGATTTGCGATTTTGAATACTCTCTATGCCCCAGTCTCTCCCAAAATGATATTACAAGGAGCCGTATTTTTCATGCGTATAAAATAAGTTATTTGCACGTAATCGCGTACCTGTCTCTAGTTAGCTGGATTACATACTTATTGGCTGTAAACGAAGAGTAATTTTTCCAAAAGACGTATGTGAAATGCAGCACCAAACCCGCTCACCTGTACACAACTTCTAACAAGGACCAAGGTTTTTAATAATTACACCACATTACACATTATAAACGAACGCGTAACAAAGAGGGAGAAGACTTGCAAGTTTTATGAATGTTCATCCTGCCGGGATTTTGTCAGAGCAATTTAACACTATAATTACAGGAACAAAGTGAATACACAAATTTCAACAACATATCGTGTGCCTGAATCTACCAGTGGCGGTACATAGTATACATTTCCTAAGCTTTTTTGGAATATGGCGTGGCTATTACATGAAAGATCGCAACTGACAGTTTGCACTTGCAAAATTCACCGTTCAGATAGCTCGCAAGCTATGGAAGAATACCGCAACTATCATTTTGCTGATTTTTGCCTAAATCACCGCAACCCGCATTTCGCTAGTATGACTTGTGGGTTATAGGCTGGTAGGATGCTGTATAGAATTTACTTTTGGAACCAGACGTGATGGATGAAATATGACCGAACATGACGATCGCAATTAGCAGCAGTTCTGCGGGCATGTATATGACGTGGCCATATCGAAAACTGACTATTTCATGAAATGATCGAGCACGAAAAGGTCAATTCTATGATAATACCACGACATATACATGTTCAGTGATATTTGATCGTGGACTACGACAAGTACGAATATTTTGCCAGAAATGGTTCAATAGGTGTCACGGATATGACGCCCTCTACGGTGGGATAGCGAACTAAAGACGTGCGTAGGTGGTGTTTTCATATTTATTCTGTGGCATTTGTCAGTTATCGTTCAGCCATTTTGCGAGATGGGACCCTGGAATGTAATGGTGACAGCGGACATACTAATAAGGGATATAACTTTTTTAATATTAAAAAGACCATTAAGACCAATTTTATGGACATTTTATGAAATGCAATGTATCCAGGACGTCTCCAAGACATTTAGCAGACTTGCAAACATAAGAAATGTCAAAGACAAGTTTTTAAAATAAAATTTAAGCAGCTTCTTATAAAAAAAGCTATTACGCCGTTTTGGAATATTGTGTTTTATCAGATTTCAATTGTATGTAGATTACTTGTTTATGTTTGTTTTTTTATATTTTGAATGTTGTATTCATTTTGACAAGTTCTATACATTGTACGTGTCGGAAAGAACAACAAACTTTTACTATTATTACTATACTAAGTGACATATAAATCCGAACACCCAGTTTAAATGGTTTTATTTTAATAAAATTTTGTATAAGTACTTAATGAAGCATAATAAGTAAATGATAAAAATTTCAAAATGATTGCACTGCCTTAAAGCCCTTTGATCTTTAATAATGTGTGGATGCACCCTGATGTGCTACGCATTCTCCAACGCGCCTAGGCATGCTTCTGATCAGGTCGTCAATGTCCTCCTGTGGTATCTCATTCCAGGCAACCACCAACTCCTCTCGAAGTGCTTCTAGAGTCTGAGGAGGACGTTGCAAATTGAGCAATCTCCTACCCATCATATGCCACACGTGCTCAATTGGGGATAAGTCGGGAGATCTTCGTGGCCATGGTGACAATGTGACATCATTATGTTGAAAGAAGTCTATTGTGACTCTTGCAACATGTGGTCGGGCATTATCTTGTTTTAAAGTTGGATCTGCCAGGGTGTCAAGATAGGGTAAAAGATGGGGTTCTAGAACTTCGTGGATATAACGCTGCGTGTTCATGTTACCTCTGATGAAGATTAAAGGTGACCTGGAACCATAAGCTATAGCACCCCAAACCATAACTCCAACAGTGTGATGAACATGTCTTTCAACAAAAAACTGTGGATTCCTCCTTTCACCACGTCGCCTTCTAACCCTGGCACGACCATCGTGCATACCTAAACAAAATCAAGACTCGTCACTAAAGACAATACTGTTCCATTCCTGATCCCAGAGTGACCGTTGTCTGCACCACTCAAGGCGATTTCGTCGGTGTTCTCGAGTTAAAGGGAGGACCCAGTGTGGCCGGTATGAAAACAAGCCAAAACTTCTCATTCGTCGGTAAACACTTCGCATGCCAATAGGTCTTCCGTGTTCTGCAAACCATTCATTTGCAATGGACCTGGTATTCGAGAAACGGTCCCTTAAGGCCAATAATCTTAGGCGGCGATCTTCACGGTCTGTTGTTCTACGGCGGCGTCCAGTGCCCCTTGCTCTTTGCGTACGGCCTTCTCGAAGCCAAGCCTGACAACACCAAACCACAGTGTCTACACTTCTTTGCACTCTAACTGCAATTGCCCGAAAAGAAAGTTCAGCTTCCCGAAGTCCCACTATACGGCGCCTATCAAACTCACTAAGTTGACGAAATTGTACAGGTCTCCGTACTCTAGGCATCGTAACCGATCGTAAAGGATGTCAAGAACCAAAATCCGCCAACGTTGATTCTTTACTGCGGCTGAAATATTCATTTTTAGAGCGTTAGTGAATTAAAAAAAAGCAGTATAAAAACCGGAATGTCCAACTGATAAGGCTGAAAATTTTTTCTCTTGTTATTTACAGTAAGTAGTAGTAAATACATTCACCAACTTTTATCAAAATAAAACCATTTAAACTGAGTGTTCGGATTTATATGTCACTTAGTATATTACTAACGTCAGATTTCTCAAGTGTTAATTTTCGTGTCTTCCTGACCCTCGGATATTGTTCGTTTGTGAAGCACTGATGACCGTAGAGTAATTCTCCCTGCGTAATTTACAAAAGCGTCAGCAAAGCGGGTGTCTTCTGGAGCAACGTCGTAATCTCAATCTCACTTCTCAATTGATAGTGTTTAGTGTGTTTCACATAAATCGGAATCTGACATAAAGAATTTCAATCTGACAGTTGCCGTCGCAGTTACGTAATAAGGATACCATAGACTTGCTATACATGTAATTTTTTACATGAAGTATAAAAAAATCTAGTCTGACCTCAAAAGTGACTTTCAATTCAGGAGTGAAGAGCGTTTGACGCGTATTTGTTGCTATAAGTTAACTCCTCATTTTTTGGTTACAAGAACGTTTAGACGCTAACATCTCCGCTCCTATTCGTCATCGTTTTACACAACTCTATAAATATGGTGCAATATCATGCCGGAATATAATTGACAATCATCAGCACGGTTCGAGTGATACAACGTGGCAAAGCAGAATAACCTCTAAAAGTATGAAGACTTTGCAGTTTTGGATCTCTGACCATTGATAGCAATCCAAGTTATAAATTCTTGGGATTCGGTAACATTAAGACATTTATCAACAAAACGACTTGTAATTTGTCAAAAGATTGGTTGAGTAGACGTCAGCAGTATTAACTTTTGAATCCTCATATAACTTTAAAGATTTTTTTGGGCAAACACTATAAGATACTCTAGTGGAATTTCGCATTTATCTTAATTTTTGCTAATCACCCTACCGTCCGCCAATGATGCATGTACGTATCTGACTGGGATTTTATTTCCGTGCTAAACAAACTGGCTTCAGCTCAACGGTTGCCCTCGGGCTCTTCCAGAACAACCATGCGATACATTTTAATGAACTTTGAATTAGTATATACTTCGCTTACATAAAAAAGGAGAAAAAATATGATGCGCTGTTGGGTACTTATTTTTTTCGTGTAGCTGACTGGAAAAAAAGTGAACAACAGCTACAAATCTATTGTTTTGACACCGAGCTCATGTTAGGTATAGCAGGTGTAATTGCGTAAATCAATTTTTGAACTCAAGTGGGTTTTAGTTTCATGCAATACTCCTAAAATATATGTACAGGGTGGCCAACTAAGAATGCGAGGTATCTGGGAACCTATACCGAGAGCCAAAGTTGAAGCTGCAGTCTTGTCTATCCATGAGATAGTCATCAGCATTTCCGGCAATTACAAGGGCATAAAAAATATTTTCTTTTTAAATCGGTCCTTTTGAGGGCCACAACCTAATAATAATAAGAAATCCAGAAAAAATAAATATTCAAGTGATTTCCGTATAAAATTTTCTTTGACCTAAATTTTAGGTACGACACAAGACATCGAGATGCGGTTTTCGCGAGCTTGTTTAGATATCTGTTAACTACTTTAACATAAAAAAAACATACAAATGCATTTACTTTTTTTTGACAAATTTAATCATTTCTGTCGGAATGTCGATAAAAGTCCTCTAGCGGCCATATGTGAAACTAACAAAACTTCAAATATTATACTGTGTGACATATAAATCCGAACATCCAGTTTAAATGGTTTTATTTTAATAAAAGTTGGTGAATGTATTTATCTTACTGTAAATAACAAGTGAAAAAATTGTGTAACATTTCCCAGAGATTATCTTTTGTTGCTAATAGAATCTGAAAGTAAATGACAATCCTTTTCGACTAATATCTGGAATTTGCATATTTAGTTTTTTAAAAATGCGACATTTACCACTTAGACATGTAAGAGATTAGATATTTTATACTATAGATTTATATATTATATTTATATATTATTGTATACGGCTAATAACCATAGAAGTTGACGCCGTAAAAAAAAAGTGAAAAAATTTTCAGCCTTATCAGTTGGACATTCCGGTTTTTATACTGCTTTTTTTTAATTCACTAACGCTCTAAAAATGATTTTGGTTCTTGACATCCTTTACGATCGATTACGATGCCTAGAGTACGGAGACCTGTACGATTTCGTCAACTTAGTGAGCTTGATAGGGGCCGTATAGTGGGACTTCGGGAAGCTGGACTTTCTTTTCGGGCAATTGCAGTTAGAGTGCAAAGAAGTGTAGACACTGTGGTTAGGTGTTGTCAAGCATGGCTTCGAGAAGGCCGTACGCAAAGAGCAAGGGGCACTGGACGCCGCCGTAGAACAACAGACCGTGAAGATCGCCGCCTAAGATTATTGGCCTTAAGCGACCGTTTCTCCACTACCAGGTCCATTGCAAATGAATGGTTTGCAGAACACGGAAGACCTATTGGCACGCGAAGTGTTTACCGACGAATGAGAAGTTTTGGCTTGTTTTCATACTGGCCACAGTGGGTCCTCCCTTTAACTCGCAACGTAACGTAACGTAATCGCCTTGAGTGGTGCGAACAACGGTCACTCTGGGATCAGGAATGGAACAGTATTGTCTTTAGTGTCGAGTCTCGATTTTGTTTAGGCATGCACGATGGTCGTGCCAGGGTTAGAAGGCGACGTGGTGAAAGGAGGAATGCACAGTTTTTTGTTGAAAGACATGTTCATCACACTGTTGGAGTTATGATTTGGGGTGCTATAGCTTATGGTTCCAGGTCACCTTTAATCTTCATCAGAGGTAACATGAACGCGCAGCGTTATATCCACGAAGTTCTAGAACCCCATCTTTTACCCTATCTTGACACCCTGGAAGATCCAACTTTCCAACAAGATAATGCCCGACCACATGTTGTAAGAGTCACAATAGACTTCTTTCAACATAATGATGTCACATTGTTACCATGGCCACCAAGATCTCCCGACTTATCCCCAATTGAGCACGTGTGGGATATGATGGGTAGGAGATTGCTCAATTTGTAACGTCCTCCTCAGACTCTAGAAGCACTTCGAGAGGAGTTGGTGGTTGCCTGGAATGAGATACCACAGGAGGACATTGACCACCTGATCAGAAGGATGCCTAGGCGCGTTGGAGAATGCGTAGCACATCAGGGTGCATCCACACACTATTAAAGGTCAAAGGGCTGTAAAGCAGTGCAATCATTTTGAAATTTTTATCATTTACTTATTATGCTTCATTAAGTACTTATACAAAATTTTATTAAAATAAAACTATTTAAGCTGGGTGTTCGGATTTATATGTCACTTAGTATATAACATTTGTAGCCCAAGAATAGCTCTTTTCGAAGATACAGGCTGTTTTTTACGGAGACTCTTGGATACTCCTCACCACTTTATTTTTAGAGATACAGCAAAAATTGTCAACCAAAAACATCACTTTTTTAGCTTCAAGATTGCAGTTACGCCCCCTATCACCTTTTTCAGAAAGCCTCTACGATGTATTGGTTCCCAGATGCAGTACCTTGGTGTTCTAAGTTGGCCACAATGTACAGGGCGGTTAAAATCACGTCAAAGATAAGCTGACTCACCCACTGTGATAGGATCCTTGTCTCTTCGATGCCAGTTCCATTTGCAGCAAGGATTTTTTTACTGTATATCGGACCAACATTCATCATCGTGGCTGATTATCAGCTGTCCAGTGGATCACCTCACTCGAAGGATTGCAACTATTGATATAGAAATACTTAGGG
The DNA here is from genome assembly GCA_963669975.1 of Acanthoscelides obtectus. Taxonomy (NCBI): domain Eukaryota; kingdom Metazoa; phylum Arthropoda; class Insecta; order Coleoptera; family Chrysomelidae; genus Acanthoscelides; species Acanthoscelides obtectus. The sequence continues at coordinate 17,833,023 of CAVLJG010000008.1, forward strand.
GATATTCTTTTACACCGGAGCAGCCGTGCAGGCAGAAGCCTAAACGCCAAGACACCGCGGCTGCTAGGAGGCTCCCAAAGAAACGATATTTAAACTGCCTACGGGTAGTAGAACTCTAGTAGATTGTTTTAGAATCTCGATACCCTAGGGATAAAGGATCTGTCGTATCGGCCAGGTCTGGATGTAGTAAGTTCGACACGCTTAGGATGGGTGGTCTGACAGACTCATCGCGCAGCGGCCTGACGTATTTGTGCACAGAATGAGTCCAAGTGGCTTATGCCTATGCTTTGCACAAGTTCATCAAGCTCTTTACCTTGAGAAAGGGGTAGCTTTATTCGATCTGCATGGTTATGTAGGTTTCAAGGAACTGTTCTGTGATATTCGCAAGCAAAAAAACATTACACTTAGATATGCCTGAAGAGACTGGCATATTTTGTAATTACACATTCCATTTAATAGCATGATACCAAACTTGAATCTGTTCAGTATTTCTCAATATATCTTAACAAATATTGAATATTTTGTCACTACTAACCAGAGAAGTCATTGTTATTGAAAGAGAGAACTGTACATGCACATAGACAGTGATAATAGCCAATGCAGTATTACCTAACATATTGAATGTCAATATTTAAGAGAGAGAGATGTCATTGGCATCCTACTGACTTTTCTTAAAACAGAATGAAATCTGTTATTAATTATGAGCAGATTAATTCTCTTCAGTTATTTTAATCCAACGCACGATTTTTATCTAAAAAAATTAAAGCTATTTCTCTGCGTACTAATAATATTGTTAAGGTCTCTCTCTGCATAAATTATTTATTTTTGGAAATTTCACATGTATCTGGCTCAAAATCAATACGTTTAGGAGATACGTTCATATGAAGTTTTCTGTTAAAGTGGATCCAAAGATTGCTCCCTCAAATATCGACATTCAATTAGGAAGCTAAAACGGGAGCGAACTTACGCATTTAGCTAACTAAGAATACCGTACTTAGACTCAACTTAAAGTATTCCGGAGATACACCAGAAAAACTTTTTTTATTATATCGAAGCAGCCGCGCAGGCAGAAGCCTAAATGCCGGAACACCGCGGCTGGTATGATGATCTCAAAGAAATTTCGTTTATTTTTGAACTGCCTAAGGTTAGTAGAACTGGGAAAAGCTTCTTGTTGTAGATTCTTCCACAACCTCTACACCCTCGGGACAAACGAGCGGTCGTCTCGGCCAGTTCTGGATGTACGAAGTTCGACACGGTCAGGATGGGACGCCAAAGTCAGGCGGGTCTGTCTGGCAGGCACATCGCGCGGCGGCACCATGGAAGAGAGCTCTGAGGAGCAAAGCGCGTTGGTGTAGCCATAGGAAAGAGCTAGACCGCCGACGGCCCGCTGCTGCGAAAGAGTCCCGAGATTGTCTGATAGAGAAGAGTCATCGATCAGTCGGTCCACCCTCCTCTGGTCAGCATCGAGCATGGATAACATAGTCGGGGCGGCAGCACACCAAACATGTGAGCAATACTCGACGCTAGGCCTTATCTGGGCCTTGTATAGAGTGAGAAAGTCATTCTGAGAAAAGTACTTCTTAGCCCTAAACAAATATCCTAGCTTTTTCCCAGCAGCTGCAGCTATTGACGAGATGTGTTCGTGCCAGATCAGGTCCTCGGTGATCTGGACTCCGACCAGCCGAAATGTATGGCTCTTTGGCAGAATTCGGCCGACCATCGAAACTGTGTTTTGGAGGCATTGAACTGTACAAGATTGTTGCGTCCCCAAGCAGTGATAGCTATCTTGTCAGAGAGGAAGTCGTCGCTAGTCATCTTTTTTCCAGCTCCGTGGCAGGGATCGGCTTGTCACTCTGAATTTCTGCATGTAGAGTGCTGTCATCAGCGATTGGGCTGATCGTGCAGGAAAGGAGATATGTAAGAGAAACAGTGTTGGAACCAAGACCGATCCCTGGGGAACACCAACGTTGACGTTGTGGGATGAAGAGGACGACCCGTCAATTACGACGGGTATCTTGCGGCCAGAGATAAAGTCAGCCAGCCATCCGCAAAGCATTTCTGGGAGGCCATGGGATGAAAGTTTGCTTAAGAGGGCAGCGTCCAACAGCTGATCGAACGCTTTCGTGATGTCAAGAGCAACGACATGAGCCTCACCATAAGACTGGATGAGTTTACTCCACAATTGCGTGAGCTAGGGGTCCCCTGTGGATCTTTGGTGCCGGAAACCATACTGCCTGTCGCTAATCAAGCTGTGACGTTCGAGGTAGTCCAGAAGATGGCGATTTATGCACCTCTCCATGAACTTACTTATAACAGAAAGCAGAGCTATAGGCCTGTAGTTGTGTAGTTGTATGGGTCGGTCTTAGATCCTTTTTTGGAATGGGTTGGAACTGGAGCAAACTCCGCTGCACACCTCTTCAGTACAATGGCAGGAATCATGTCCGGACCAGAAGCTTAGTTCATGTCGAGCGACAAGAGCACTCGTCTTACGGTCTAATGCCTGAATGTTACCTCCCGCATAGTGTAGGGAACCGTTTGAATTGACAGCACTCGGGCATTGGGAAAACGTCCATGGTGGAGTTGGCAGCACTTCCGCCTTGGCCTTTGAGTCGAATACAATAGTTCCATCCTGACACGTAAGTGGTGGAAGGCTACTGTGTGAGACGTTCTTTTCAACCTGCTTGGCCAGCGTCCAGAAGGACCGACTGCCATTGCCCCCAAATTGGTTCTTATTATCTTATCTTATTTGAGGTAAGATCTTAAAATAAATTGCACATCAACATAGCCGTTTCAAGATCCCAATAGTAGGAGTCAAATCTGACACACCCCGTTCGCTTGCCGTTAGAGTATTCTCCATTTTATACCCAGCTGATAAGACATACTTGCAGCTACCCATCTTAATATAAGTAAGTTTCATCACATGGTTTCGTAAAAACTCTGGTCAACCGACTCGCAATTCAGATTATTCCGAAAAAAAAAGATTTTCCCCAAAACGGTCTTTATTATCTTCTGGATTTGTTTTAGATGGGATCTTAAGATACGAGTATATTTTCCGAGGTGTCTAGAGTAAGTGTAAAATTTGAAACACCCCTGCTTTCAGAGTACACTCTATTTTATTCACAGTTGATCGGACATATTTGCAGCAGGCTTTCCCATTATAAGTTCCTTCACAGAATTTCGCAAAAAGTTTACACAACCGACTCTAAATAATCACAGAGACAAGCAGATACAGGAGAATGCACTACTGCCGACTGCCTTACCGTTTTTCAGCTCATAACTCAGCTCAACGCATACACAATAGATCTACTGCCGAGTTAAAAATAAGACAAAAATAAGGCCTTCTAGTGTGTCTTATAGAAGAATGAGCTCGAATAGGAGCTACCAGCGGACGGACGCCATAACTCAGGCCGAAATTTCAGCGCGAGCATCCACTGTGCTGTGCTGGCTTACACCATAAATATGAATTACCTGTACATAAACTGTGCACGAAATAAGGTGGAGTATTTTCCTGACAGCCACGTAGCTGGGAAGAGGCTTTTTATTCTCTACGCATATAAAATGAGAGTGAGATCCCAGAACGGTGAGATCAACGGCGTTTCACGTCCCACACCAACTGACGAGGAACTCGTAATCTCGAAAAATTTCGAAAATGAGATATACAGGGTGAGTTTTTAGTGTGGGCTTGGTCGATAACTCCGATATTACGCATGATATCTGAGATAGTTGAATACAAAAATTATACTTAACAGTATGCCCCTAATTTGGAAAATATTTTTAGCTCAAACATACGTTTTTTGAATGGAATGTCCTACTTTTAAAAAACATACTATAGGGTTTGATTTTCAAATTGTTGATATACTGGATAATCCATAGAGAAATGCTCACCTTTGACAACTCACACCTCTGCAACTGTTATAGCTAGATACTGAATTATATTATATTATACAGGGTGTCCGCAAAGTTGGGGTTGTCCTTTTCAGAAACAACTACCCTTGAAATAACAAAGGTAATGTGTAGTGAAACCAAGTAAAAAAAATAAAGGGAAAAGTACTCACTCTCCAGTTGACGAGAAGGGCTAAGTACGTCTCTGCCCGAAATCATACCGCTCCAACAGAAAATGAAATCATCTGATGCGCTACCGAGCAGACGCAGGCGGTGGTGCAGACCACGAATAGAGGTAACAAATATGACGGCGTTGCCGCGTTTTTAGTTTTTAGGTAAACGTACTTTATAGGTACTGTTCGAAGTTATCGCCGTTTGATTCAAAAACACAGGTGCGTGCACGACGTAGCCAAGCATCGGTGCAGGCTTTGAGAATGCAGTCCCTGCCCCGAATGAAAGCACCAGCTTGTTCAATTCTGAGACGAAGTTCGTAAACCGTATGCACTTCAGTTGTGTACACTAAGCGTTTCATTTCTCCCCAAAGAAAAAAATCACATGGTGTTAAGTCTGGAGATCGCGGAGGCCACGCTACGGGTCCATTACGTCCGATCCACCTATTCGGAAATAATTCATTCAAAAACTCACGCACTTCGCATCTAAAATGGGGCGGTGCACCATCGTGCAGAAACCACATTGATTGTCTTACACTTAATGGCACATCTTCTAACAAGGAAGGCAAAATGTTGCGTAAAAAGTCTAGGTATTGCATCCCGTCCAATCGATTTGGGAGAATAAATGGTCCAATGAGCATACCGTTCACCATGCCAGCCCAAACATTCACCGAAAATGTTTGTTGAAAATGTACCCGACGGACAGCGTGCGGATTTTCTACTGACCAAACATGAGTGTTGCGAAAGTTATTCACCCCATTACGCGTGAACGTAGATTCGTCTGTCACCAATATGCACTTCAAGAAGTACGGATTATTGTCATGTTGATGCAACAACCACTCACAAAACCGTACTCTTGCTGGAAAATCGTCAGGTTGAAGGACTTGTACACGTTGGACGTGAAACGGATACAGCCCCTCTTCACGCCGCGTTTGCCACACTTTAGTTTTTGATACTTGCACTTCTCTAGCTACGTCTGTAGTGCTTGTTGAGGGATTCTCGTCTACGCGATTCAGTAGTTCTTCCTCAACAAGTGGTTGTCTAGGCCTCCCACTGTGCCCACCTCGAAATTCCTCCAAATGGCCCGTATCTCTGACTCTCTGGACCAGGTACACAAATCTGCGGGGCCTTGGATGATGTCGTCTAGGGAAACGGTCTGCATACACTCGCGAAGCCTCTGTAGCATTTTGAAGACATTGGCCATAAATTAACAACATATCAACGAGTTCATTATTGGTGTATGAGTGTGCCATTATTTTTTTTTTTTGAAACGCAATCGATTATACGGGTTCATTTACCTCTACACGCGTGACCGTAACCGTCGGTTGAAGGTTGAATACTGACCTGACACACTGACCCCGACCCAGTTCTGTCGTCGGGTTGAGCCAGTGACCTTGTACCACTCGGTGATGTCGCGGGTCGCGGCTACAGGACGGTATTCAGATATTTTTGATGTTGCAGAGCCCCTTATCTCGGTTCCCTTAAGAGATTGGTCTATATGGTACTAAGAAAAATTGCTTATGTTTTCAAGATCTACACGTCGTGTAAAGAAAAACCCCAACTTTGCGGACACCCTGTATATATTCTTTATAATGGTGTGTGTGAGTGTGTCTTTTTTGAGCTACTAAAAACACAGAGACATCTTACTAACTTTTCGACCTTATTGCATAAAGTTGGGTAGATTTAATTCATAATGAAAAGGAATCAGTTCTAAGAACCTGCCATTACCAGCTAAATCTTTGATTTTAAAATGTATTGTAATATTTTTAAGTAACCTTGACATCTGGTTTACAAAAAGGTTAGTTTCAACTTAAAAGTCAGTCTTATAAGATCCCAAATGCCATATATAAAAAAAGCTTGTAAGAACAGGAAATAAAAGATGTGACAATATATAAGGTGCCCTATTTGAAATTGTTGAGAAATCTTTGAATTTTGCGTTCTTGACCACCCTGAATTGTCTATCAAATAAACCGAAAAAGAAAATAGATAGGGAGACATTATGGGATCATAAAATTTTTTGCTGAAAAATTTAGTAATCTGGTTATACCAGTTGGTGACATGCGAGTTGTCAAAGTTGAGGATTTTTTTCAGTAAATTGACCAATATCTCAACAATTTGAAAACCAATCCCTAGCAAACATAATATCAAATTAAAAAGACTGAAACAACCTATGCAAATCTGCAGTAACATATAGGTTTTGCTATATAAATAAATAAACAATAAATAATATAGGTCTTAAAATTGACCCTTGAGGGAGGCCAGCTTCCACAAGCATTTTACTTGAGTGCACCTCTAAGAAGAATCATTTTTATGGCAATATTCATCTGTATCTTTCTCTTTTTTAAAAGCATTCCACGTCGGTATTTATCACAGATGTACCCAGGGTTTTTTTTTTAATTTTCTTCATTGATAAGTTATCGCAGTCTCTCCTACTGCCATTATAAAACGACAAAAGCGAGTCGTCTAACAAGCAAACAATTCAGCTGGCCACTCTGTGGCTACTCTCTTTGGCGACCTTGTATTCCAGAGGTACTATCGACGACAATGCCATGCAGTCTCGTACGTCCTTTTTGTGACTTAGAAAGTGACATTGTTTCGATTTTTAATATACAACCTTTTCCAAAAAATGACATCTTCGAACTAGCTGTCATTCACCTTATGTTCACGTGTTGTAGCTATGCCTAAACCTCATGATACTTGAGCTATAGTTGTAACCACCGTTCTTGACGGTTACATCATCAACGCCATATGAAATAAGCAGACAGATCGAGTCTCTGTACCATTGAAGGGCACTCGTACGTAACGACAAAGTTTTCGAGACGGAGACACACAACTAAAAAACGTATGTCCTTGAGCTTACCGAACAAACGTTTACACACTGGGGTAGGTTGCAGGTGTATTTATGAGGGAGATTTAGATATATAAAGGAATACTGGTAGTCTTACTTTGACTCGCCAAGAACGATTACTACAACTATATGTGGTTTGGCCCTGTGATGTAACAGAGAAGACACTACTGGAGGCCTGTTCCAGGTGCTTTGGTCTAAGCTCTAAGTTTTATACTTTAGCTGGAATGAAACACTATAATGCACAGTGATGACTAGTATACTAATAATCTGTATTGATGATGATTCCATTGGTTTCACAAAACGTGCAGGCAAAATATGAGTTGCAGCATTTTAGACAGCATGGTCGTTGAGTCATTTCTCCAGAAGTGATGTTCACAACAAGTAGGCGCGAAATTGGCTAGCGACTACTTGGTACACAAGTTGACACTATACCGATTTTAAATCACATATCAATTTTGATGTAATACCCCTATCTGTCAGAGTGAGTTCTAAGTTCAGCAGCACCTCCTGGTCATACTAATATTCCTACTTGCAATTCGCCACTCACACTGTTCATAACGCTCGACTTTTGCAGCAATCATTCTTTGTGCTATCTACTTAACAGCCAAAATCACAATTTCTCCAGGAGTTGACTGTCAACATTGAAGCTAAACAAAACCATTTAACGAGAATAATGGAGTCGTCGAAAAACAGCACATCTTATTCGGTTCATCTATCAATTTCGATCGACCGAACATTAACGCCTCTTTTATCCAGGCGGCACGTCATCCAAAAAAATATTTATGAATTATGGAAATGGCGTTGTTCGAACATGATTTATCGTGTCGGCCGTAGTGGCTGTGTTCTCTACTGTAGCGTAAATTTCAATTATAATCCCAATCGTATTGGGCCCGCTATATTATTTTTGTCCAATGCTGACTATGGACTTCTGACATGTATATGGACGAGCGATGGATGGTATGCGCATGATGCTATTGCTGCAACTGGCCAGGGTGATCCTGGTGGTTTGGAACTTACGAGGGAAGAGGATAGTGATCAAAACCGAAACATTCCGTCAATCCTGAAACCCTAAGGATCCGTTGTCAAGTGTAAATAGTAGCTTAAGCAGAGCGCAGGCGTAGATCGCGTTACATGCTGTGCATTCGTCCACCACTACCTATGTGTTTTGATGGTGGAGAGATTTTTTTCGTATTGCTACAATGTTCGTCATACTTTTTAAATATTTCTAGGTAAGCCCTTACATATTACAAAGTGGCAAAATACTAATTGCTTCTTTCTCATGAGGTAGTTCATGAGATGTTTATTATATTTTAAAGGATAAGGCACAACTCTGGTTTCAGTCGCGGAAACAAGCCCCTTTTCCCAGTTCTTATATGTAGCATCTGACTTATCTGTAAACACTACCATCATTTTGAAGTCTCTTTTGAGGAAATTGAAATCTTCTGTTATGGCTAAAGCTATTGATGCCTTTCATAATGAGGAAATTGAATGAAACAGACAATAAATGTAGTTACGTCCGCAATTATTACCGCTAATACATTCAAAACTACGTATCTTTTTTTTTTGACACAAAGCTTTCATAGCTACTCTCGTGCAGAAATGTTCAATAGATGCCTTCTGTCAGCCTTTCCTGCCCGAAGCATAAAATTCTCCAAAATACTAACCTACTAAACCACTTTTGTTTTTCGCTATGCATCCCACCACGGAAGTGCATGGCAGCATCTTGTCCTGGTGGGTAGCGTATTTGTCGCATTTCCTCCTTCCATATGTGTGTATGTGCATACCCAGCAGAAAGGGAAACGTATTGTTGGCTCCCCTCTCTGTTCTTCTTGTCACATACCTTGCTCAGCATCCTTCGCTTCGCTGGTGGTCAAATTTCTACTCATTTTTCGTCGCTTACCTGCTTGGAAAAGTTGTCAGCAATGACTTTCTCGCCGAGCATCACTAATGGTTGCCTCTGTATTCAAGTAAATGCTCGCCAAGACAATAGGCGCAGTTTCCTATCCGCCTACAGAAATCTATCACAGACCACACGGTCAATCCAGCCTGGAATCAGTTTCCTAGTCCATTAGTCCATGCTTCATGGCTAGTCGTGTCCCATATTCGTTGCCATATAACGTATAGGGCCTCCTTTTCATCTTTCTTTGCTTCTGCACCCCTTCTATAGAGGTACATCTTTCGTCAGTCAGCAAATCATCTGGCGGGATTCCAGCCACCACCAGCAGCGGCTATATTTCCCCAACGCAACACTTATACTAAGTGACATATAAATCCGAACACCCAGTTTAAATGGTTTTATTTTAATAAAATTCTGTATAAGTACTTAATGAAGCATAATAAGTGAATGATAAAAATTTCAAAATGATTGCACTGCTTTAAAGCCCTTTGACCTTTAATAATGTGTGGATGCAGCCTGATGTGCTACGCATTCTCCAATGCGCCTAGGCCTGCTTCTGATCAGGTGGTCAATGTCCTCCTGTGGTATCTCATTCCAGGCAACCACCAACTCCTCTCGAAGTGCTTCTAGAGTCTGAGGAGGACGTTGCAAATTGAGCAATCATCATCCCACACGTGCTCAATTTTGGATAAGTCGGGAGATCTTGGTGGCCATGGTAACAATGTGACATCATTATGTTGAAAGAAGTCTATTGTGACTCTTGCAACATGTGGTCGGGCATTATCTTGTTGGAAAGTTGGATCTGCCAGGGCGTCAAGGTAGGGTAAAAGATGGGGTTCTAGAACTTCGTGGATATAACGCTGCGCGTTCATGTTACCTCTAATGAAGATTAAAGGTGACCTGAAACCATAAGCTATAGCACCCCAAACCATAACTCCAACAGTGTGATGAACATGTCTTTCAACAAAAAACTGTGGATTCCTCCTTTCACCACGTCGCCTTCTAACCCTGGCACGACCATCGTGCATGCCTAAACAAAATCGAGACTCGTCACTAAAGACAATACTGTTCCATTCCTGATCCCAGAGTGACCGTTGTCTGCACCACTCAAGGCGATTACGTCGGTGTTCTCGAGTTAAAGGGAGGAACCAGTGTGGCCGGTATGAAAACAAGCCAAAACTTCTCATTCGTCGGTAAACACTTCGCATGCCAATAGGTCTTCCGTGTTCTGCAAACCATTTATTTGCAATGGACCTGGTAGTGGAGAAACGGTCCCTTAAGGCCAATAAGCTTAGGCGGCGATCTTCACGGTCTGTTGTTCTACGGCGGCGTCCAGTGCCCCTTGCTCTTTGCGTACGGCCTTCTTGAAGCCATGCCTGACAACACCTAACCACAGTGTCTACACTTCTTTGCACTCTAACTGCAATTGCCCGAAAAGAAAGTCCAGCTTCACGAAGTCCCACTATACGGCCCCTATCAAACTCACTAAGTTGACGAAATCGTACAGGTCTCCGTACTATAGGCATCGTAACCCATCGTACAGGATGTCAAGAACCAAAATCCGCCAACGTTGATTCTTTACTGCGGCTGAAATATTCATTTTTAGAGCGTTAGTGAATTAAAAAAAAGCGGTATAAAAACCGGAATGTCCAAGTGACAAGGCTGAACATTTTTTCACTTGTTATTTACAGTAAGATAAATACATTCACCAACTTTTATTAAAGTAAAACCATTTAAACTGGGTGTTCGGATTTATATGTCACTTAGTATATTTCTCAAATCACCTTTCATAATTTTTTGACGTTTTTTGACATGATCCACTTAAATAAGCATTCGAGCTTAGAAAAATAAAGATTTTAATAAATGCGACCACAATTAACACCTAATACCAGACCTGTCAGGTCGCAGTGTTCAATCAGTCTGTTTGATAATTTTCTATCAAACTTTGTCAGCTCTAAAGCTTTGATATTCGATACACATGCCTAAGCATTAAATTGTCCTCCCAATATTTGGAGAACTGATCTCTCAAAGCAGTCTAAAGGAATTCCCCAAAACATCATCAGAGCAAGCTAGCTCCTTTGGGGTTAGTGACGCGTATAGGTGAAGCTTATAATAATGTACGGAGGTATAGATCGAAGGAACTTCCTCCTAGCTGGATATTTGGTGCCAGAACGCTCTAAATAATACACGAAAGTTTCCCATGATTAGCGAGTTGTCTACCTCAAGAAAACAGGTCTGCCAGGTCTTTACATGGAGGTCACAATGTTTAACCAGTCTGTTTCATAACTCTCTATCAAACTTTGTCAGCTTCAAAGCTTTGTAATACGCGATACACGTGCCTGGGGATAATTTATTATCCTCCCAATATTTCAAGAACTGAAACTTCAAAACAGCCTAAAGGAATTCACCAAATCATTCTCAGAGCAAGCTATTGTTTTTCTTTGAGGGAGGCACGCATTCATGGCCTGTGAGTAAGAGACTGGAGCTAGAACGCGCCAAATAGAGGACACTAAAGTTTCCCATAGTAAGTTTATTGCCTTCCTCCAAAATCCGAACAAGCCGTCTCTAGTGCACGAAATATAAACAAAGCCAGATATGGAGCAAAATTACATACGCAGGAAAATCACATTTGAGAACGCGTACAGCGATCCTAAATGTACCAAAAGACCTAAACTTCAAAGCATCCCAAAGTGAAGGAATTCCCCGAAACATTCTCAGAGCAAACTAGCAATTTCCTTCGAGAGAAGACCCACATCCAGGTGAAGCTAATAATAATACACGGAGGCATAGAGGCGTAGGAGCTACCTCGGCGTTCAATTATCAGATCTCTAATTAGGCGTCTCTGAGAGCGGTGCTGCTGTAGAGAGAAGCAAAACTTGGCTGTAAGGAAACTTCACCTAATGCTGGCTGCAAATACGTATTCAATACCATAATTCCTTTTAAGTGCTGCTATGTTGCAAGTGCGCTGCTGCAAAGCTGATCCGCTAAATGGTATGCAAAAGGGGAGAGTCGTCTAGCTGGTGTCATAGAAATATACAGCATATTTTTGATTCATTATACAGGAATGTTTTCATTCCGCGCGTATCACCTTAATCACTTCAGTCTATTGACTTATTTCCTTTATGATATCTGAAGAGTCGGATTACCTTAACGTCTACCTGGAGATAGCTAAGCTAGTGCTATATTTGCGCGTCCAAAAAAATTATTCCAAATGAAATGAGATACCGTAACGTCATCTATGAGTACTTGTTACAGATATTTGTTTATTTACTATATACAGGGTGCTATCGAAAACCTCTGATTAAAGAAAATCGGCGAGACACGTCCAAAGATTTATTAAGGGGGACAACCTTTTAACCAAAAAGGACAATATCCTTCGTGTAATAGCTTGCTTGAAATATCTTTCGGGGTCCTTTATTTTAACGTTTGATTTTTTGAAATCAGTCGATTGGTTTTAGAGAAAATTAGAAAAATCTTTATTTATCTGAATTTGTTGTGGTTTTTGATAGATCCGTGGTGAAATGTTTTCGAATGTAAGTGTCTCATAGATGGCGCTATCTACACACTCGTATATGGTCATAGAGTTAGCTACAGCGCCATCTATGAGATACTAACATTTTCAAAGGTTATAAAGTAAATAGAGAAAGAGCTGTGACAAATTCTCATAAATGACGCTACGATAATTTTTTGGATGCGCGAAGATGGCATTAGGTTGGTTATCTATCAGGAAGAATACCTTAATCTGTACATAATCGATTTGAGAATGAAATAATAAGACGGTGATACGAAGAGTATCACTCCAGTGAGTGATCTGTAACTAATATTGAATCAATTGTTTTTGTTATCGTGGTCACAAATCGCGTTTTAAGCAATTCAAGATTTCATTATCAGACACAGTTAGGGCAGTATCGTCAGTCGTTCCTACCATTGTAGGACGCCTTTATGGCCTCCTTGATTTTCATAGTTTTCTACCCTTTCAGCGCTCTATTTTGAGGTTATATTACAAATATCTGTTTGCATCAAATTGTTCATGCTTTTAATTTATATGGTCTATTATATAGCCTCAAATTTCCTACGATTCAAGAAGACAACTTAGCCTGACAGTAGGAGAGGGTTGACGCTGACACGGATCAGTAAAAATCTAGAAATATTCCAGATTTCCGGAGGAGAGAAAAGACTATGAAAATCAAGAGGCCATAAAGGCCACAATTCTAGGAGAGACTTACGATACGGCACTTAGATATTGTTCAAGTTGTATGTAATTTTTTGTATGTGCTTAGCTTGGCAATAAAAACCATTTATTATTATTATTGTATAATCAGTTTGCTAACACAGTAGGGTGTGTCTCAACACTAAATTACTTCATTAGAAACGTAGTATGATGCGTCGATGATCATTCTCTGGACGTTGTTCTGGACCCGTTAGATGGCAATATTGCTGTCGCTCCCTATGCCCCATAACTGGATGTTATACGTCCAAATTGATTTCAACAAAGCATTGAAGAGTAATACGAGTAGCTTGTCCAATGACACTTTAGACTTCCTACGAATAATCTGAAGTATCCCTCTGAGTTTGATTTCAGAATATAGATATATCTGGCCTGACAGGTTAACCAGGAAAAGTCACTCTAATTACAAATATAAAGAAGTCGAAACATGTTGAAATGGTTGGCTTGGTGGTTCCTGTACATTGATGCAGATTAATGATTGAATTAGGCACGAAAATTGAGTAAGTCCCGAGACTGATTTCGAGAAACAACAAATAAATGTCTAGTTCTAAATATTTGAGACTCGGAGTTCCTTGCAAATACTCTGATACGCAATCCCACACTACATGCATAGCAGCAATGAAATCCAACCGTACCGTTACGATACCACGAGCACTCGAACATGGCAGACACTATGGATCTCAAGTTCGATATTTACTGCCTAAGCTTGAAAGGACCATTTTCTTAAAGACTTCTATCATTATCTTTTGATATAAACTTGAATATCATGGAAAACGCCAGTTCGACGCGAACCACGTCTTGATCAACGTTCAATCATATATTGCATCGTATGGGGGTAATGTTTTAATGACCATCAAGTTAAATGCGTCTAGATTCTCATTCTCTTCTAAAGCATTCTTCCCATAATTGAAATGGATTCCTGTAAGTCTGTGTAAACATTAAATGGACTATCTTGGAAACAATGTTGGCACAGATAGGATCCCTGTAAGATAGAGTGTACAGACTCAACATCATAATAAAATCAGCTGGCGAAAATAACTTTTATATACGTACTGCCGCGAGCTATCATAAAAACTGAACTTGTTTTCTAACGGCAGATAGTCTCGTCACAGTGTTCCCTGTAGTCAAAGGTGCTCGGTACCTTTTATTGTCGCTGAATATAGTTACTCGCGACAATAACTACCTTTCTCTTAGGTGCCTTGTGGTAGGTGGACAAAAGTAATAAGAAACAAATCTCACCTCGAAGTAAATTTTTCTATGAAATAACTCGCCGTTCACGCACTGAAACGCTGTACAGAATTTCCTAGAATAGTTTCATTTGGCTTCCAGCCATAACCACGAACGTCTAAAGAACGAGTACTTCAAGGAACAGTAAAACCACAGCCACAGAATATCCAATACTGTATAGCAGTGCGTCACTCTCGCCAATATTTGCCAAGTGCATTTTACGCATATCCCATGGCAGCACATTTATAGCACAGGAGAAACAGTATAACGGACAAACAGGACAGAGGCAGCGGTTGCGATGACCTGTGCACTATTCAGCATTAAATTGTTTAACATTATGTGCCAAACAGGTCCTGTATGTAGACAAATATTTTGAGTCACAACAAGGGTCTTTAAAATTATTTCTCCGGATAAGCTACAAGGTCCGTATTCCTATAATTAATCCTACTTGGGTCTTAATGGAACTTTGACATAAAGCTGCTACTGCACCTATGATCAAGAAGCTTCTTAAGTACTTTTAACAATAGTGATGGAGGAATAGTACGATTTGCTTGTCTATGGTGTTCATACGTTTGTGGTATAAGTTTTGTCATCAAGCAAGATGAAAGACAGACATTCCGTTCTATCTTGCAGTTTTAGAAGTTGAAGGATGATGATAGTTTATTTGAATGCTGCTTACGTTTCATCATCTACAATCATTTTGTCTATACAAATCAATAACTTCGGAAAGAAATTCGCGTAACAGCAATCTCGAATCAGCCATTTTCCCAAAACGTAAATCGCAAGTAGCACACACACAGTCCTTTCTTCAAGCAAGTTGGTTCTCGTGCGAAAAAACATACATTCCGTTGATTTTCGTCATACCAAGCAAAAGAGAATATGGTATATGGTATATTTTTGGTATTCTCTGTCGATTATTTACGTTAATATAATGTCGTAAACACGTATTTCATTCATGCGAATGACTGTATTTTTTTAATTAAAATTTAAAAGTGTACTGCCAATGACGTTGATTTAAATTAAAATTATCGACGCTTGTGGCAGCACGACCGCTGTCAAATAAATAATAGTTTAAAAAAAACGAAAAAAACACGCTTTTACAGCTAGCCGAACTAAAAAGTAGAAAATAATTTTCTATTACAAAGAGTAGTAGTGGATGGTCGTACAATCAATCATAATTCATGACCCCAAAATAAAATTATAATAAAATTTAAGCTATTAACAGAATAATTCAATTCTGAGTAAAAAGCGTGGGATGTTTGATATATTAAATGTTAAAATCATTCTATTGGCCACTATCTATGAGAGAAGAGTTATAAAGATTTTCTACTTTTTAGTTTGGTTAGATATGAAAGCGTGTTTTTTAGTTTTTTTAAACCATTATTTATTTTTCATTATTTAGTTCGATTTATAGATTAGTTTTTTGTCGACTTGTCATGATATTGCATTGCCATAGGTCCTTGATACGCGTGTGAAGTTTCAGTTTCCACTAGTACTCGTAATCTTATAGCATAAGTACGAGATAGGTGAAGGTGACTGCAGATAAAAGTAAATAACCGATATTTGAATCACACGCATATTCCATATTGACCGACTGGTACAACACACGGTGCGTCCTATTCTTTGTTTGAGTGTATGTTGGTTCCATTATGGTTATTCTGTGGTTCTAGTGGCCAGCCGGGATGCGCTGCGTAATAAATGGGATGCGCATTATCTGGACCAATCATATATATAAGTTAAATTACTGCCACCGAACTAGTTGTTTTTAAAAAAACTTTATTTTGATTAACGGTACAAAAGGACTTTTGTGAAACCTTGTCACGACGATGCGTAAAACAGGACGGTTAGACGAGAAGTGACAAGATTTCCTCACACATGGATTTAGTACAATGCACTAGAAATATAATATGCTGATACAGAGGATGTTAACATGTGAACTTCAATACGCGAGATAAGATTCCATAGCGTAGCGATAATGCTAGCAAGAAATACAAGTACCAGGTAATAATTATAATATTATATAAAATACAGGGTGATGATGGATATAACTTATATACATAGCTCTACAGGCCTGTAAGGCGCAAGGCTTTATTTGTAATTTCTTTCCATTTCTTCTTATTTTGACACATGAATTTCCAGTTTTGTACACCTAAGCTTCTCAGATCAGCTTCTACTTCGCACTTCCATCTTTCCTTCGGTCTCCCTCTCCTCTTCTTGCCTCCTATGCTTCTGCTAACAATCATTTTTGGAATCCTATTTTCTGCCATCCTTTCTACATGCCCTAACCATTTCAACCTTTGTCCTCTTATATATATCCTGTGATACTTGATTCTTTATACATATCTCCAAGGTCTTGGTTTGTTCTTCTTTCCCATACCCCATTGTTCTATTTCCCTCCAAAAATTTTCCTGAATACCTTTCTTTCCCACACTTCTAGGGTATTTCTATCTGTCTTCCTCAAGATCTATGTTTCACAAGGAAGTGTAACTGATGGTCTTATTACTGTTTTATATAATTTAATTTTTAGTTTATTACTTATCAGCTTGCTTTTCAGGCTATATAAACATCTATTTTCCTTCCCCAGTCTTGCTTTGATTTCTTCCCTTGTACCCGGTTTTCTTGCGAATGTTGATCCCAAACAGACAAATTGATCGACCTCTTCAAAATTATATATTTTGCCACTGCCTGTTTTTACCTTTAGGCTTTCTCCTGTCATAAAATCATCATCTGTCCGTCTCATATATTTAGTTTTTTGCTGATTTATTATTAGACCCTTTTCCTTTGCTTTCTCTTTGGCTTCTAGCAACGATTGCAATGTCATCTGCGAACGCTAAACATTGGTGCTGTCTATTGTATAATAAACCATTCCTATTTAAATTTGCTGCTCTGATTATATCTTCCAATACATAGTTGAATAAAACTGTTGACAACAGATCCCCTTGCAGTAACCCCACTTTTACCTTGATCTTTTCAGAATATTTTCCTTTACCTTTTATTCTATTTTCCGTTTCCTGAAGTGTCCACTTTATTAGCCTCATAATCTTTTCACTATTTCCTAGTCCTCTTAGTGCTTGGTATACTACCGATCTTCGGATTGTATCATATGCTTTTTTGAAGTCTATAAACAATACATATGAATATTTCTGATGATGATGATAACTCTCAGCCTGGATCTCTCTAAGCGTAAAAATTTGGTCCACCACTCCCCTTCCTGCTCTAAACCCTCATTGGTATTCTCCTATTCATCCTAATATTTTCGAATCTATATAATATTTTCATCTTAATACAGGTCGCTAGCACATTATATCCAATATTCAATAGCGCTATCCCTCTATAGTTTTCACAGATTTTTTACCCTTTTTTGAACATTGGGCTTATTAACGCCTCACTCCATTCGCGCGGCATTCTTTCTGTTTCCCAAATTTCCCCTATTACCGTCGAATATTACACTGCTGTGTACCGTTGGATATGCTCTGCCAAAGTAAGTGCAGCGGGCGCTATTGCGAGAGCAAACATGCCACATCAGCACAAATTGCCGCGAAATTATGGAGAAATCAAACAAACAATTGCTGGCTGCCGTCATGGCTGAAGCCAAGCGCAATCGCGCGCTTCTTTTTGCATATGCAAACAAAAACGAAGCGAGCAGGCTTGCCGCTATTTGATTAATAGAAAACTTGCTGATTTTTGGAGATTCCAGACCAAGTTAACGAATGGTAATAAATAGATGCATTTAGTTACCTAGCATGAATGTCCTGCTACTTGACGAATGTAGACTGAAATGAGCATATAGAAAAGTGCCATACACCTCACGCTAGATGGCGCCATCATCAGCTAGACACACTTCTCATTTCTGTTGTTCACGACCTGGAGCAACTCCTGCTGGTGTTTTTTACTGTCTTGTGCTTTGAATTTTATCTTTGAGTGCTACTTGCTCGTGATTTACAATTCTTTTTTTCGATAGTTCACCATAATAACACATAAAGGCACAAAAAAACGAAAAATCGGTTTCATTGACAGATCACTGCACGAGACACGACATGGGAGTTGTTTATTGTTGTTTTGTGAGCAAATTTAGGATCAACGGTATTAGCTAGGGTAGAGTATTTTAAACACAACAACTGGGCTAAGCGAATCTCGGGCTTCCGATTCTAATTGTAGAAACTAATGTATATTCAGATAAGAGATAGACCGGATGTAAACAAAAGGTTCGGGTGATTTTCACGCTAACGCCGCCGTCTCGACGTAAAACAGGAGCCCTCATTGGTCAATTCGCAATTAAATGCCTATGCCGAGCGGCAGAGCAGTCGTATCAAGGCAGAGTCACATTCAGGTTCAGACGTGTTACGTATGTCGTGTGCATCATTGCAATTTGATATTTCTTTGGACGTTTTCGTTTGTTATCTTATTAAGTTGTTGAGTTTGTCGTTGTTATTGTTATACCTTGTTATTGATTGTTATTGTTATCAACTGCTTGGGCAAAATGCCCAGTAGTACAGATACTGCCGATGAAGTTGTAAACTCCTGTAGTCCACCTAGGAAACGCTCTAAAAAAAGACACCTGAGTGCAGAAATGAAAGAGGTCATTTTGAATATATATTAGATCGAGCGCGAGGAGAACGAGGCATCAACCATCAAAGAAATTGTTGTGAAGGTTTCTCACAAAGTTGGGGTGTGTCGCGTATCAGTGTTTAATGTGTTAAGACAATACAAAGAAAATCACACCTTTTCTGAGCCAATGACCAGTAAACATCGCAAAAGTATTGTTAAATCATTGGATGAAGCTGATAAGCATGCGATTATGAGGAAAGTGCATGAATTCTTCTTTAGGAATGAAATACCTAATATAGATAAAGTACTGCAGGAGGTAAATGGAGATACAACGTTGCCAAATTTCAAACGATCAACTTTCCATGCGTTACTGAAGCATTTAAATTTCAAATGGAAAAAACGTGGTCGTAATAGTTTACTACTGGATAGAGAAGAAATTGTGCTATGGAGGAGGGATTATTTAACAAAAAATGGGAAATATAGAAATCAAAACAGGAAGATTTATTACCTTGATGAAACGTGGGCAAACGCGGGACACACTACAAGTAAAGTATGGGTTGATGATTCTGTAACTTCATCCAGGAGGGCCTTTCTAGATGGACTGTCCACCGGATTAAAAAATCCAGCAGGTAAATACGAGTAATAGACAACAATCGGATGTTTTTCAAACCTTGGGAACAAGGTTCTAAACATTAATTCCAGGGGGCAGATAAAACATATTACAAGTAACAAAACTTTTATAACTTTCGATAAAATGCGTGGATGTTTTATTGTCATTTTCATTTGTTAGAACTTTTTTAAGCCATGTTTTTATGTGTTTTCGATATTTCAATAATTTTTTAATATAATCTTAAAATATGTCGAATATTATAAACTTAAAAAAAGTTACTAAGTTTTATATTGTGTACCGTTCCTAATATTTCTAATCATTTTAATTCATACTTTAAGCTTTATAAAGTTATAATTTGTTAATATTAATATTTGTGCGTATTTCAGGTTCCTGATCATTCATTTTTTAAAGGTTTATAACTTTAACTTAAATTGTGAAGCGCTGAGTAATCATACGACGTTCAATATTCTTTCTTTCAATATGACTAAATAATCCCAATTATAGCAATCTGATACTCATGTCTCAATGTTTTTTCGCTGAATGTGATGAAAACATTTGAAAAAGGTTCGCTTATTGAAATAAATCTAGTTAGTACTTCGATTTCCAGGTAAAGGGAAAAGGCTCATTATCTGCCATATTGGCAGTGAGGATGGATTTGTTGTTGACGGTCTGTGGTGCTTTGAGTCTAAGAAAACTGGAGATTACCACGAGGAAATGAATGGCGAATCGTTTGAACAGTGGTTTTCAAAAATTTTACCGAACTTAGAGGAAAACGCAGTAATTGTGTTGGATAATGCGCCTTATCATTCTCGAAGAATGGAGAAGGTCCCAACAACGGCTTCAAGGAAAGTTGATGTTCAAAATTGGCTCCGCTCGAAAAATATCAACTTTGAAGAAGCAATGCTGAAAGTACATTTATTAAGAATTGTCAAGGATCACAAGGCGGAATATCAAAAATACGCCATTGACGAAATGGCAGCAAGTCAAAATAAAACTGTGCTCCGTTTACCTCCATACCATTGCGAGCTCAATCCCATTGAGCTCATATGGGCAGAGGTTAAAAATTATATAGCTAAGCACAATACAACTTTTAAATTTTGTGACCTCAAAGGACTTTTCAAAGAAGCACTAGAATTAATAACAGCGCAAAAATGGGAAAACTGTATTAAGCACGTGAAAGACAAAGTTGAAAAGAGAATGTGGGAACTGGACAATATTTTAGAGGAACAAGTCGAGAAATTCATGATTGACATTGGTGCTTCAGGCAGTAGCGATTATGAAAGCTCATCAAGCTCATCTTTCCAATAAAAGATGTCGTTCATCAAATTCGGTAAGTTATAAGTAATTATAAAGCTACTGTATTTTTTAATTAATTATTGACATTTTTGAACCCATTTTGGCAAAACCTATTCAAGAATCTACTTTCTGACAATGTTCAACCATGCACATTTTTTTACGTTTTAAACGTTTTAATTTGGTTACATATTTACCTAGAAATCAAAAAATATACTAATCAATATTCTAAAAGCAATTTTAAGAGATATACGATTATTTTTAATTTAGGCTAATTTAAACGCCATTTTGAGATTATATTCGACTGTATTTCACCAAACATCAGGCGGCATCCGAAGCTGGAAATCGAAGCGAAAATTTTGAAACCCTTATGTATATTTACATCATTATATATTTCTTACCCCACCCCCACATGATCCTATATCCATCACCAATCGTATACACATCGAATTGTGCTAATTTACTACAAAGTTACGCAAAGCAGCATCTACTATCTAAAATATGTACTGCGTGACTCTTAATACGTCCCTGCCGAATGTTACAGCGTTCGGTGATCACGTGGTCTTGTTTATGTCCGGTCTATCTCTTATCTGAATATACTGTAGTTCGCGAACAAACTACTTCATGCAACACTACCACAATAAATATAGAAACATTAAACGAGTGGATACTCCAGTCTTCCAGTCGAGATTAAATGAAAACGATTCATTGATATTTTTAAAGCGTGCCAATGCATTCCACTGATCACAAATGCGTTCTCCCAGCACTAACATTATGAGACACCAATTCCAAATGTCAATTCCTCAATATTAATACAAAAATATTTATATGAAAGTTGGTCGAAAAATCTAGCATGTTGTGAAAATAGTGGTTACTGTAAATCGTAGTTAGGTGATGGTACATTTAACATAACCACGTATTTAGGAATTGCAGGATTAACGTGTACACGACAGTGTAATATGTAATTCTGCAGTAAAAAAAATCTTGGATGGGACTTTTTATACGGAAATTAATTTTTCCAAAATACCATTTTCCAGCAGTACCTCGACGTCAAATATCAACACAGAACAAGTGGGGTTGGAGAATAGACCACACGAGATTGATGATTATGGATCACATGACGGAATGGACGCAAATTTTGACACCTCTGAGTTGCCATATTTCGCCATCTGAGAGGTGTATGGTCACATCGTGGTTGACTGTAATTTGAAATATATTAACATGTTAATTATACACAGAATTTTTATTTATTTTTTTTTTATTGTAACACAATTTTTGAGCATTAGCATGTATGATTCACATGTTAATATATTTCACAATCAGTCAACCACGATATGTGACTACTACTATACACCTCTCAAGTGGCGAAATATGGCAACGCAGCGCATCTATTATATCCTGTCATCGATAGTCGATCTTGTTTCGTCTATTCTACTTATCGAACGTCCCTGTAGTCTATGTTTTGTGGTCACTTGTTGTGTTAAATGTGGAAAATGCAATTTTTCACATATTACACTGTCGTGTACATGTTACATCTGCACTAACCCCCAAATACTTGGTTATATTGAGTGTAACTTGTATCATCACCGATGGTGCGACTGATTATTCACTGAAATCAATACAAAAAAACTGCAACTGCACTTATACGTATGAATGTTGAAAATCTTGAACAGTTTCGGACCAGTGGTGTTAAAATGTCGTTGAGGAATTGGAAAGAAGTGTATGAATGTGATTAAACGCAACACCTAACAAAAATTTGAGTGAAAGGGCTTTTTCATGTAAGCGTTTGGGAGTGCAAGTTTGCAAATGTAGGATAAACTATAAACACACGGTAGGTGATGTTAAGTTAATATAATCACATACGGATTACAAAAGTTGCAATAAACATGGAAGATCTTCAGCTAAACTGAACAAAATGGATTTTTCGCAGACATCAAGCATTTTTTTTAAATCTTGGCTCAGTTTAATATAATTTCATAATATTTAATAAACTGATAACATTTCAATGACAAGCCGTCACTCCATATTTTACAGTGTTTTGTTTTGAGTACTTTGATGCTATTTGCTGCTAAAAATTTGACGGAGACATCTTGAGGCTAATTGGGTATATTTAACTGTACTCTATTGGTGCAAAATAATGGTTTGTTAAACTGTGAAATCCGTCCTAGGGCTAGTAACGTGTTTGAGCCACAACCATTGGCCTGCATTCCTACAAAGATAAGCGCAAACGAGCTCAGAACTAATTGTAGAGCAATAGTGAGGGCAAGTGAGAGGCGAAATGGATTAGGTTTTCAATATTCATGAATCGGCAGGGAACGAGATCCGTTGTTCCATTTAGCTACATCTTGTTTTCTCCTAAAAATTTCATGTACTGTCTGCATATTTTATTGCGTATTACTCGTTTTCTTGATTTAGTTGCTCACTGGAATAGGCAGCAGTGAATTAGTCATGTTTGGTTCTGTTTTTTCGTGTTACGAAGCGTGATGGAGTTCCTCTCGCTCGCTTTATTATTTAAGCGGCACTCCCATTCCAATCTGTCGTTTATACAGTTTGCTGCAAAAAATGATGATTCACATGGAAAAAAAATTAAGAATCTTGGCGGACTCCTGGTAGGCAAGAGGTTTACGCCCCGGCACAACAAAGATGTAGCGCGGCAAAGCGGCAGCTGCCTAAGCGTTGCAATAGCTATTGGTCATTTTGCCATAAAACTACTAATATGTGCAGAGGAAATCACAAGTTAGACATATCTTGAAAGTTTCAGTTTCAGAAGATTATCAAAATGCGTGTTCGTTCTGGTTTCAAAAAAATTATGGTAAGTCTAAAATAGCTTTAAGTGCTGTTATCATCGTGATTGCCTAACATTGCGCACAAAAAACTTTTGCAAGAGGTCTGGAAATTTTTGCAGATAACATGATGATATGACGTTTAGCATTATTACTTTCCATTATTGGGCTACTGAACTACTTAAAATATCCGTAAATTCCTGTCGATTTATCCCTCTTCAAGTGGATATTAGCCCATCTAGGTCAACTGTTTCCTTCCCGTAGCTCCCCAAGGACACAGCAGCACATCAAGGCAATACTATTAGTAATTTACCTTCTTCCCCTAAGCGTTTTGTCTGTCTAATAGGGCGTGACGCCGAACCCTGCGACCCGGTCGCGCGAAATCCAATTTTCTTTCTCTGTCTATGCCGTTCTAATGATAATTACCTCCAAAGGAGCTCCTCCTTAAATCTTGTCTTATTATTCACCGCTTTTACACCCTCCTCCTTGTAAGATCCGATTACACGTAATGTGTGTTATTTGTCCTGCTGAGTGGACCAACCTGATTCTTGTTTTGTCGTATTCGTATTCGTAATTGCCCTTATGATCTAAGAATAACAATATTAATATAAATAATAATAATAATAATAGTAGAATACAGCACAACAACTTGAGAAAGAAGGATGCAACGTGCAAATTATGCTACTTATTGAAGTGATGTACATTTAATTAGAAAATCTACCCTCTACTCAGACACCGATAGTATGATTTGTCAAATGACAAATTCTCCCTGTGAAATTTTTCATGAACACTAAGACCCAAGAAGGGCCAGTCTTGAGTATTAGGGATATAATTAATTGTATTCTTGTTATCGATCTACCATTCATCGTACATCGAATAACGGATGTCAAAATTGCCAAGCATTAATGATACACAGATTAAGGGACTACCAGTCAGAGATAAAGTATCCCCCAAGTGCTGGCCAAACAATAACACGGAACACGTTTAGTATCAAAGAAAGCGGACTGTACATGAACCGTACTCGGTTCCCATACCGAACTTCCGAATACGACAAAAATGGTGGATTTATTTCTTAATGAATATCCCAAAAACTGATTAGAGGGTTTTCTTGATGCAGTGACATTTTAATGCTGCTTAAGTTTCACACGACCAGTTTTCCTATAATTGTTTTCCGTTATAAAACATCATTACTACGAAAACCACGATTTATCAAAGTACAATACATTTCAAAGATTCAACGAAATTTTGAGGTATCATTATAGTGTTTGTCAGTTTTCAGAAAATCATTTTCTGAAACATTTCTATATATTTATTTCTGACGAAATTTGAAGTTATACCATAAAATATCATGTTTCTCTTGAAAGCCCATGTACGTGGAATAAGGATTATTTCAGAAACTGAACGGTAGATTTTGTTCAAAGTTCACAGAAATACCTTAGGAAATCGGCATCAACTACTAGTTATCCGAAAGTCCTTTTCAATTGAATAGAATATGTAGCGCATTGCCTCAATCAAGTTTTACAGACCAATGACGTTATCAGCTCAAAATCCAGACTAAGATAGATTGTAGATAATCTGAACAATATGGTACATTGAATAGGAGATTTTACCTTCCCAGGCATAGTTTGGAAACCTCTAGAGTCTGGATCGTGAGAATTTTTTTGAACCATCACAAGTTGGTAACCCACATTCTGATCTCTCTCAGTTGAATCGTGTGTTGAATCATAGCAACCGAACTCTAGACTTAATTTTATGTAACAATAGTAATTGTATAACAGCTTAGCTCATTGTGTAAATACTTTAGTTCCACAAAATTATCATTATCCTTCATTGGAATTTATCTAATACGTTTTTAATGTACGGTCTCTGTCCAAGTTTGATCATTAGTGACTTCCAAAGATCTAACTATACGGGTATTAATGATATGCTATCGAACATCAATTTTGATGAAGTGCTTCTGCATTGTTGTGTCAATGGAATGGCTGAAATTGTTACAGTCAAGTTCAAGATGTTGCTGAATCAAGAAGAAGCATATAGAAATTCAAATTGTGTAATGACTCTTACGCTGAATACTCAGCATAGACGAAAAAATCAAATTAGTTGATAGCGAAAGACATTCAAAGTTATGTAACAAATGTAGAAAGGCAAATTCAAGTTGATTCAAATAAATTTTGGATGTTTATCGCAAATAGTAAAAATTCAGATGCAATCGTCCCCCGGGAAATAACACACAATAACAAAAGTACTAACGAGCATTGAAAATCTATAATTTGTTTGACGAGTACTTCCAGTTTTTTCCACAAATAGTGTTTCCGACAGTCCTCTGGGCGGAGGCATACCAAAGGTTGAAAAAAAAATTCATGAAAAGCAAGTACTTGAAATTATTAACACTTGAGATATCAACAAATTTGCTAAAATTGACAATATACCACCAATATTCATCAAAAGATGCAAAATGAATTTATAAAAACCTCTTACTTTAATTTAAAACACCTCTTTACAATTTAACACATTCCCCGATGCTTCGAAGAGACCCGTTACACCTATTTTTAAAACTGGACAGGTTTATGGCAGATAATTACAGGGCTGCTGGCGAAGATGTTCAAAAAGCTGATTTGTAGCGAAATACTGTTTGATGTAAAAAATGTAATTACTCAGCAACAGCATGGATTTTTTCCGAAAAGGTGCATGGATACCAATTTGCAAAGTTTTTCTGACTTTGGACAGAAATTTCCAAGTCGATGCTATTTATACCGACCTCAGCAAGGCTTTTGATCGAGCTAATCATAATTTTATATTGACAAAACTTGCTGAGGTTCGTGTTCGTAGCCCTCTTGTAACGTATATTTGATCTTATATGCGCTATAGAGAATTGTTCATGTGTATAGACGGGTATAATCCAGAGTCGTTATTCCATCATCGATAGCTCGTCAGGGTAGTCACTTATGTCCATTAATTTTCTTAATCTATGTAAATGTTATCGCACAGTGTTCCACCCGTTGCCAGTTTCTGTTTCTTCAATACGCAGATGACTTAAAGATGTATCGTATAGTTGAAAGTCTTCAAGAATGCTTCAAACTACAATCTTGTATCTACAAGATAATGTCAGAGAAATGACCTGCAACTTAATACAAAAAAACGCTTTTTAATCACACACGATCAAAAAAACCTATTCCAGTATTCGTATCAGATAGAGAATGTGAATATTAATTCTGTGCGCAATATTCGGGACCAGGTTGTTACACTAGAAACCAACTGGAGGTTTAATAACCATATAGGTGAAACCATAAATAAAACGAATAAGATGCTTGGCTATATTAGAAGACAATCTAGATACCTGCGTATCTACAGGCTACGGCAGAGAGGATGGACGGTTTTAAAAAATCATATAATAGTTCATTTTTACTCGAAAACAAATTTATTGAAGGAATCAGGTTCACAAGGAAATAGCATTTGAGACAGACAAGTGTGAAAAATCACATCAGGCATGTGGTGGCCGAAATCGTTGATGCAGTGCTGGAGGCGTTTCTTGTCCCCATAAGAAAAAATCACATATGGATAAATCTGGGGATCGAGGTGGCCAATGAACATCGCCAAACCTGGAAATAAGGCGACCAGGGAAGAGAGGGCGAATAACGTCCATGGATGCTCGGGCTGTGTGGGCGGTCGCCCCATCCTGCTGGAACCACACACGTCGGATTGGAACACGTCGCCGTCGTAATTCAGGGAGAAAGAAGTTGGTGATCATGTCATGTCATGAGTTCACGGTAACATCACGACCATTACCGTCTTCGAAGAAGTTAGGGCCAATGATGCAAGTCTGCGACACAGCACACCAAACCGTTACTTTTGGGCTGTGCAGCGGTTTCTCGTGTAAGTGTTGCGGATTTTCATTAGCCCAATAACGACAATTCTGCTGATTAACCATGCTGTTTATGTGAAAGTGGGCTTCGTCACTCATAAAAAAATGAGGTTCTCATTTTGATCGATCAGCGCTTCCATCTCACGTGCGAAGTTCACTCGTTGTGCATAATCTCCGGGCTGTAACTGTTGCACAATGCCCAATTTGTAGGGGTGAAAGCGGAGATCAATATGCAAAATCGCCTTAGCGAACGATCACTAAGGCGAAGTGCAGCAGCATGTTTCCGGGCAGATCGAGTCGGACTGCGAAGAAAAACCTGTTGGACGCGTTTTACATTTTCAGGAGTTCGAACTGTTCGCGGCGCTCCTCTTGGCCTTCTGTTGATCAGTTCACCATGCCCGCGAAGTGATTCAACCCAACGAAGGATGGTGTTTTGAGAGGGCACAGCTCTATTCCAAAGAATGTTGAAGTGGCGACGAAACTCACGCTGTACGACGATGACTGACTCATTATTTCGGACGAAACAATCATAAGCGATAACGCGGTGCTCCACCGTCCAAGGCTCCATAACGACATCTGGTAAAATAATGCTAGGATCTCACGAGTCAAACGGCACCCTCACCACCTCTCTCGTAGACGGAGGCGGAGAGTACTACCATCCCAAAAACGTCCGTCCTCTCTGCCGCACCCTGTGTTATGCGGTTATAGATAGTAATCTCTCTTTCGCGAGTATTATTTGGAACGGTGTACGAAGGCCTCATGAGGAGTACTGAGTCTGTCCAATATAAGTTCTTGCGAATTCTGGCTCATTGTCCATAATCCGATTATAGCTTGGCAATGGATCATTTTAAACTCTTACCTCTGGCCAATAAAAAGATATTATCTAATTTATGTTTTCTTCACAGAATATTGTACGATCAAATTGACTGCTTTTGCCTTTCATCGAAAGTCAATATAAATGTACCGATAAGAGTGAGTCCTAGACCCTGTACATACTTCAATATTCCATTTTGTAGAACTAATATAACTATAACATGATATAAAGTAAATAACAACGGACCAAAGGAGTCATTTTCCATGGTCACCATCATGTGGATTCTTTAGACCGTATAATGTTCCTCAAATATACTAAGTGACATATAAATCCGAACACCCAGTTTAAATGGTTTTATTTTAATAAAAGTTGGTGAATGTATTTATCTTACTGTAAATAACAAGTGAAAAAATTTTCAGCCTTATCAGTTGGACATTCCGGTTTTTATACTGCTTTTTTTTTAATTCACTAACCCTCTAAAAATGAATATTTCAGCCGCAGTAAAGAATCAACGTTGGCGGATTTTGGTTCTTGACATCCTTTACGATCGGTTACGATGCCTAGAGTACGGAGACCTGTACGATTTCGTCAACTTAGTGAGTTTGATAGGGGCCGTATAGTGGGACTTCGGGAAGCTGGACTTTCTTTTCGGGCAATTACAGTTAAAGTGCAAAGAAGTGTAGACACTGTGGTTAGGTGTTGTCAAGCATGGCTTCGAGAGGGCCGTACGCAAAGAGCAAGGGGCACTGGACGCCGACGTAGAACAACAGACCGTGAAGATCGCCGCCTAAGATTATTGGCCTCAAGGCACCGTTTCTCCACTACCAGGTCCATTGCAAATGAATGGTCTGCAGAACACGGAAGACCTATTGGCATGCGAAGTGTTTACCGACGAATGAGAAGTTTTGGCTTGTTTTCATACCGGCCACACTGAGTCCTCCCTTTAACTCGAGAACACCGACGTAATCGCCTTGAGTGGTGCAGACAACGGTCACTCTGGGCTCACGAATGGAACAGTATTGTCTTTAGTGACGAGTCTTGATTTTGTTTAGGCATGCACGATGGTCCTGCCAGGGTTATAAGGCGACGTGGTGAAAGGAGGAATCCACAGTTTTTTGTTGAAAGACATGTCCATCACACTGTTATGGTTTGGGGTGCTATAGCTTATGGTTCCAGGTCACCTTTAATCTTCATCAGAGGTAACATGAACGCGCAGCGTTATATCCACGAAGTTCTAGAACCCTATCTTAACACCCTGGCAGATCCAACTTTCCAACAAGATAATGCCCGACCGCATGTAGCAAGAGTCACAATAGACTTCTTTCAACATAATGATGTCACATTGTTACCATGGCCACCAAGATCTCCCGACTTATCCTCCTCAGACTCTAGAAGCACTTCGAGAGGAGTTGGTGGTTGCCTGGAATGAGATACCACAGGAGGACATTGACCACCTGATCAGAAGCATGCCTAGGCGCGTTGGAGAATGCGTAGCACATCAGGGTGCATCCACACATTATTAAAGGTCAAAGGGCTTAAAACAGTGCAATCATTTTGAAATTTTTATCATTTACTTATTATGCTTCATTAAGTACTTATACAAAATTTTATTAAAATAAAACCATTTAAACTGGGTGTTCGGATTTATATGTCACTTAGTATATTATTTAAGGAAAATGGATTTGCAGTAGAGTCGTGCCGGGAGCTGCAAATAAGCGTGGAAGTAGCATTTTGAAAATCGTCGAAAGATAAAATAAGCTATTCTTAAACTTTCCCTTACTTTGGAAACACTCTATATACAAGGAAATAAGATTGGAGTTAGCTTATTTGTTCTATTTTACTAAGACCTTTGAAGAAATTTCGTAATTATTATCGTAGCATGCCAGCTCTCTATAATTTCTGCATATTTCCTGCATAGCTGGCACAATCGACATTTCTCCTGGCGCAGTCTGTACATTACTCCTCATTACAGTGTTGTCGCAGAAACGCAAAAATAATAACAGTTTCTCGTGTACTTTTCCGACAAATAAAGTACAACAATAAGCAATTAGAACAATGCGACTAACTACACCGAATTCCGAAACTCATTTGAATTTTAAATCAGTCATAAACAATCTAAAATAGTGGTGATTCCATAGAGCAAGTTGCCTGGAAGAGGGAACTTTATAATAGAATATCCATATTCTGTTATGAAAAACTACACGTAGTTGGCCGGAATCCGCGAAATTCAGACTGCACGCTAATAATACATAAATATTGCGGGAATAAAATTTAGTCTAAGTAGGCGCGTTTGTCGGATGGGTGGATTACATCGTAATTCAAGCGATTTCTTGTTAGAATTTTCTGTCTGGAAAATAACAGCGGCGCCGGCGGGCGAAGAGTTTTCCGGTTGCGAGGGGCAAAGGTTGAGTTCCCCAGGGGACCGTTTTCAATAAAAGCAGCTGGCAACTACAGTCCGACGGTAACCCAGCGCGGCACAAGTATCAATATACAGGGTGTTCCTTAATGATATGCGAATATTTGAGGGTGTGAATCTACATGAAAAATTAATGTTAGTTTGCTTTATAAACTATGGTCCAAGAATGTTTCCTAACAAAAACTCGAAGTGTTGAAGTTTTAGGAAAAAAATGGAAATTAATCAATATTTTCAGAACCACTTCAGATATGTCACTGATATTTAGCGCCTAGTGAAAGTTTATAAAGTTGCATATTTTTCAATGCAAAAATAATTTTCAGCTTTAACAGTGACTCCACATAATTCGATAGTTTCGTTTAGTTAAGCGTTGAGTTGCAATTTATTATAACTAGTTAGTGTTCGAATAAATTTATTCATTAAAAAAAATCCGTTAAATATTTTGTGCCAGAACTTTTAGGACATACGTTACTGGGCTGCTGCTCCTCACTATCTTCGAGGGCTATTAGGGCCGCACGGTCATCTGTGTTTATACGAGTATTCCCTGTCCGTGTCAAAAATTCTCAAAGGGGAGAGACCTAAATATCAATATAACGTAACTGCGGAAAAGACGTTAGAAGAAAAGTTTGGTGATTCTGTTTTATACGCGAGCAACCACAAACGCAAGGTATAAATGATGGAGTACTGCAACTTTTTTCAAACAAGGGAAAGCTTTTATGGCTGTTCTCGGAAGTATTAGAGCGTCTTGCGGAAACAACATGTTCACCAAAACTGCGACACAAGTTGCGGCACAAAAGCGGATTATGGTGAATGGCATCCAGACATTTTTTCAAATTTAGTACGTTTATTATATGTATATCTCAATAAACTACAGTGCAACCCGCTTATGATGGACTCGGCGGGACTGTGGCAAATAGTCTATTACACTGGACAACAAATTTTAGTTTTTTAATTGTATCTTGTGGGAAAAGTGCACTTCTTTGTTAATTTTGGGGCGCTGAATCCAAAAATGACAAAGAAATAAAAAAATTAGTTGCGGTTTAGAAAAAACTTTTTATTTTTAAGGATATATTAAAAAAAGTAACAAGATTCATATACTTATAAGAATCACTATATGCGCTGTCTTTTTGCTGTTCTTTTATGGATCGTTTCTGGAGCATCTCTACCAAGAGTCCAACAGTAGTCTGCAAGCATGGAAGGATTCCACTTTCCCTGGTACCTTTTTTCCATTGTTCAAATATCCTGATGAAAACGTTCGCCGTACTCATCACTTACGGCTCCGCAATAGTCAGGAAAAAAGTCCAGGTGTGAGTGTAGGAAATGTATCTTAAGAGACATATTACAGCCCATCTTTTGATACGATGACATATTTTTGACAAGGGTTTTATAGTTGTCAGCTTTTCTATTTCCCAAGAAATTAGTGACCACCAGACGGAAATCATTCCAAGCAGTTTTTTCAATACCTGTTAAAGTGTTTTCAAATTGTGTATCTTTCAAAATATTTCGATTCTGTGGCCCAACAAAAATACCTTCTTTAACCTTTGCCTCACTTAGTCTTGGAAATTTCGGACGCAGGTATTGAAAAGCTGACCCATCTCTATCTAATGCCTTGACAAAGTTTTTCATTAGGCCCAACTTGATATGCAGTGGTGGTAATAACATTTTTTTCGAATCTACTAATGGCATATGCTGTACATTTTTTTGACCTGGCTCTAGGAATTGACGAACAGGCCAGTTTTGTCTGGTGTAATGAAGTGCCTTTGCCCGACTGTCCCATTCACACAAAAAACAGCAAAACTTTGTGTAGCCTAGCTGCAGCCCAAGTAAAAGTGCAACAACTTTCAAATCGCCACAAATATGCCATTGGTGCTCATCATATTTTATGCATGTCAATAGGTACTTCATATTGTCATGTGATTTTTTCATGTGAACTGCATACCCTACAGGAAGAGATGGTAAAATATTTCCAATATGCAATAACACTGCCTTTAAACTCAATGTTGAACTGTCTATAAACAGTCTCCATTCTTCTGGGTTATAGTTTATATTTAAAGCCGCCAGTAAGCCGTTAATGTTACTGCAGAAAACCAAGTTATTCTCCATATTGAAAAATGGTTCTAAGTCTTTGTGGCGTTTACGAAAAACACATACCGAAACATCGTCTTCTAACAAGTTCCACTGCTGCAGTCTTGATCCAAGTAACTCTGCCTTACATTTTGGAAGTTCTAAATCTCTTACAAGATCATTTAATTCTGACTGTTATTTTGTGCGGTTGGTGGCATGACGTGCTCGGTATAAAATCAGGATCTCTTGACGTTGATGGCATATCATCTTCCTGACGAATCACTCGATCGCCATGATCTGATTCGTTTTCTGATTCGCAAGTGTAGGATTCTGGGGGTTTTGGAATAGGATTTTCGTCACTGTGAGGCACAGGTCTCATCGCAGATGGTATGTTTGGGTAGTTAATAACCGATTTTTTTTCTTGGACATACCTATGGCTTATCCAACACAAGGTACCATGCACAAGTAACAATCATTAATATATTTGTAGGCTCTCTCCAAACCATTGGGACAGCAAAGCGCATAGACCGTTTTTTGCCATTTAACCAGCTCCTCAGACTTGAAGCACATGTATTACAGCAGATGTGGGGTGCCCACTGTTTGTCTTGATCACCTAGTTTACAACCGAAATAAAGCTGATATGCCTTTGTTATTAGTGGAGTAATAGACCGTCTCTGAGACGCAAAAGTCACATCACCACACACGTAACAAAACTGATCTGGATTGTTTACACACTTTCGAGACATCTTGCATGAACGCTGTCAGCCAACTGAGGAAAAAATGGCTAATATAAAACAATATAATGTACACGTATGTATAACGTAACACAATCATGCCGATTACATCATCTTTCCTTGCCGAATATAAAAATGTAGCACGTGCATTCTTGTGAATTACAGTATATTAACACTGTCACAGCAGGAACACATATAATTACCGTATCTCTAAAACTTGAACTAATATTGAAAAAATAAGTTTCATTCCGGTTTTAGCACATTAAAAATAGTAATATTTTGTTGATTTTATTTAGGATACTTTTTGGCTGTTGATCAGTGTTATAGGCGGATGAGCATTTTAAAAGAAACACTCTTTCATGAAAAAAGCTGCAGAAATAACATATTAAAATCTTAAAGTGTGTTTGTTTAACATGCAACATAAATATATATATATATATATATCAAAAATTTATGCATAATTTTGAAATACGTACTGTGTAGGTATGTGTAAAAACCGTAAATTATTTGGTAATTTTCATTTGAACAGATTGTTTTTTTGTATAATTATTTAGAACACCAAGTTCAATTTTATTTAATTTTTAAGTGCAGCTGTACTGTCTCCTTCTTGCTGAAAATAACGTTGCAACTTTTTCACGCAATCTAATGCCTCCTTAGTTGTCACTGGACGCTCTTCTTCATCGTCGTTTTCTAGTTCGTCTTCCTGTTCGTTATCAACGGATCCTTCACTAACCAAATTGGAGTCTGACAATTCCTGTATTGCTATTAAATTATCGTCATCATTTACATACTCATTAAATTTGTCTATATTCAGTAAAATATTAATTTTCAGCAAATCACTTAATGGAATTTCATCTTCTGGATTAAAATCGTTGACTATTTGAGTTGTTTTTCGCTAAGCCAGCATGACGCAAACAATTACGAATCATTTCTGGAGCAGCCAATTTGCATGCAATAGTAAGCAAGTTTATAGCATCTAAAATGGTGACAGCTTTTGTAATGTTGACATCTTCTTGAAGCTCCAGAATTTTCATCAAGATATGTTTCCGATACATTTTTTTAAGGCTCCAAATGAAACCGTGGTAAATTGGTGGCGGAACTGATGTCACAGTGGGTCGAAAAAATTGATATGATTAAGTGAAATATTTGGATGAGCTGGGCAGTTATCGACCTAGAGCAAAACGTTCTTATAAACTGAAGCTGGCTCACCACACATTTTTCCAAAAACAGTGTTATGTCTCTTAAACCTGTCAAGCCATCCAGAACTACATTTGAAGTAATCTCCAATCAATTTTCTTAATTCTTCAGCTTTTATTTATAGCATAGGTCGACTTATTAGCACGCTTCCGTCGAACCCATTTAAACAGAATATCATCGACTTGGGGATGCAACGATAGCCGCATTTTTTTCTTTAGACTATTTGATTTCTAGTCATTTTTAATTTTGTCACGGTTTTTCCAAATATTTGACACAGTGATTTTTTTATAGCCATACGAGCACATATATATTTGCTTGAGATGAATCCTGCTCAAGCTCACTAATTATTGTGAACTTTTCGTGTAAAGTGAATGCACGTTTCGCACTTTTCGACATGTTTATAGCTCTAATAAGTACAGTATAACACTGGTGACCAAGTTCGAATGGAAACTGCGAAGTCAAACCGCCGTAAATGATTGCATCTGCTTCGAGGAACTACCAAAATACCTGTAGCTCGCATAATAATGGTTTAAAATAGTCCGCCAGTAGCGAGGGTCTATCTTAAGCGAGTCCATGATATCCGAGGATTTGACATGTAAGAACGGTACAGGATAATCATGAACATTTTGTTTGTTATTCTGGCTAAGAGCAATACTTCTTACATCCAAGTTGGGGCTACGCTGTACACGTGGCAGCATTGCAACGTTGTTGTATGTTGTATAAAACAGCTATAACGCACCGTGTTCCAAATCCACAACACACTGTAATAGCATAATGTTATGTTCTGTGTTTCCTCACCCTGTAATTGGTATTTACTGTACGGTGTTGTAATGAATAAAATAAAATAAAATAAAATGAAATAAAATAAAATAAAATAAAACGAAACGAAACGAAACGAAACGAAACGAAACAAAATAAAATAAAATGAAATAAAATGAAATGAAATAAAATAAAATAAAATAAAATAAAATAAATAAAATAGCGTACGAACTGTACATTAGAAACTACTCATGGAAAAACCCATGGACACCTGTCATAGTGTTGGTTATGTTAAAGAAAATAACCGAAATCCATTTATTATAAGGCATCTGCAATGCATTTTACAAAGCAAAAAATATAGCGGCTATTAATTCTTCTTTTTCTTTTTCCTACTTTATTAATAGGCTCATGCTTGTTTTAGGTTTTTAGCCTCCATCGATGTTGTCTGACCATCTTTTCCTCGATCGTCCCAGTGATTTTCTTCCATTTGGCGAATTGTCTCTTGCTATTCGTACTGTTCTATTTTCAATCATTCTTTCTATGTGTTGATTCCATTCTATTTTTCTTTTGGTAAGACTTTCATTTCTGCTGTTTCCAATAATCTTTGTGTTTTCGCCGTATCTGCTCTTGTTTCCGGTGTGTACGTCATTATCGGTCTTATTGTTGACTTATATATCCTAGTTTTCGTTTCCGTTGTGAGGTATTTGTTTCTCTAGGTTGTATTGTTGAGACATCCTGCTGCTCTGTTCACCATGTCCTCTTGTTCTTGTACTTCTTCTTCCTCTTTTACATAGCGTGACAGTTTGATTCCCAAGTATTCCGTTTCCATCACTTGTTCTATTATTTTGTTATTTACGACCAGTTTACATCGTCTCGGTTCCGCTGATATCACTATCGATTTAGTTTTCTCTGTTGTATATGAGCGCCGTATCTTGAATTAATTTTTGTAGGTCATCTTCATCTTCAGCTATTATTATGGCGTCGTCAGCTCTGCATTTTCTTTTCTATCATTCTATATCCTCTTCTTTTTTAAACTTTCTTTTTCTTTTA
This sequence comes from Acanthoscelides obtectus, assembly GCA_963669975.1. NCBI lineage: Eukaryota > Metazoa > Arthropoda > Insecta > Coleoptera > Chrysomelidae > Acanthoscelides > Acanthoscelides obtectus. Next base: position 17,869,402 of record CAVLJG010000008.1, read on the forward strand.
ATTCTTAAGGTGAGGAATGTCAGACTTACGGCGGACTTCTAAAAGCGGTGATCAAACTATTTACAATGTATAATTGTTTAGTAAAATTGGAAATATGTTTGAAATTCTTGATCCATATTTACTTCGAATTGAAATAATAGTAAACGAAACTCAGCGTATCCTGACCCTCCACCTACTTATTTACTATGCAGGCAGCTCAGAGCTAATGTTACCACTTACACTGACAGTGTTTGAATTGTATAGTGATAGTGGTGTATATTCACTATCGTTTGGTTTCGCCAGCTTCACAGACGTCAACAAACCCGACTTTTCCGCCCCTGATAAAATGCAAAGGCTCGAAAAGCGCGCCAGTATCAGTATGCAAATTGAGCGCTGCCGGTCCGCTACTTGTTTATGGTAATAATATAAACGAATTATTCATCGCTGCTACGCTCTTCCACAGTTCTGGCAATCTTTTGTTTTCGTTAACCACTTTACCGGCTAAATATCAACTGGGAACATCGTTCATTCACGAGTCATGTCCAGCCAATTTAACTGAAAAAACGACAGCGGCATGGAACAAGGCTAACGCTAAACGAATCATGACATTTTTTATAGATTTCTATCACAGGTTTGAGAACATTTTCAATTGTTGTTTTGCTAGTTACTTTGCCAGCAATGCATATTTAAATCAGGACTAGGGTTTTTTATTTTATCCCTGCACTCTGCAGTTGTTCCTGGAACTAAACGTAATTTGAAAGACTAAGGGCCAATCTCACCAAGAATAGTCCGTTATTCTCAACCTATAGGGTAACAGACCGTCAGATTCAGCGAATGAGCTTCAAGTTCCAATCAAAAAATATTAGCAAACAATAGCTATGAAATGTTGAAAACAAAATACTGTCGAAGTATGAGATGACAACTTGTCATTGAAACATCACCAGCTTATTGAATATTAAGAAATTACATATATTCAGTCAAAATTTTAAGAAACGTTTGATTTTTGAATTAAATTCATGTTTTAATTACTATTGTTGATTTTTTGTTCATGTTTATGCTATTTTCTTCAATTGATATGTGATACTGGGTGTTTTTTCCTATAAACCTCTTGCAGATTAAGCCATTAAGCACCTACTTGATGACAGGCTCTACCAAAAGATATTGCTCGTTTCCAAACATTCATTCATTTACTTGCCGTTCATCAGAACCATTATGGCACCTTAGATTGATATTCCCACAAAACCATTCAGGTTTGTTGATATCCATACATCCATAAAGTTGAATATTTTTCGTTGTTTAGGGACTGAACAAACATCCACACTATATTCACAGCGATTAAGAAATTCCCAAATATATGCCTTAAAGCTAACAGCAAACCTAAAACTTGCAAAAAAAACTACAAATTTGCCATATTTTTCTTTTTTCACGAGTACACATTCTACGATATATTTATATTAGACATTATTTGAATAGTGCTGATTATTGCATTTCATGGAGTGACACATGTGTGGGATGTGTCAACTCTTGGTACCAGTCACAAAACATATACTCTGAAGGTTTAATTCCATGCTAATCAATGACCACACGGTGTTTTGTGTTTGTCAGCGGCCATTTTGTGAGGGTGAGACAGGGTTACCAGATTGTGCATTAATATCCCGTTTCACCCTCCTGGTTCCAGTGGAGTATGTTCCGCCAACTGTTGAAATATACTCTACTATGCTTTATAAAACTATTCGTGACATTTTTCCCAAAATCATTGCACAACACTTGAAAAAATGCAAATGAAAATTTAAAATTATTTCCATAACGCCGCAAAATAGCTCCGTCGGTACCTTGGGTACCTAGGGATGTTCGATACGATCCTATACTTAGAAGTATTAATACATTTCACGAGTATCGTCATCTTTCGATCCGAAATGTGTCAGAAAGGGTGACTGCCACTTGGCTGCGACATTACCCTGCCAAATCAGACATATCTTTCATCATTTTCAAAGAAATTGTACAAAATTTTCAAATTTGTGAAGTTAGCGAGTTTCACTTCATACGTTGTTACCAGACATGCCCAAATCATCAGTTGCTGCCGTGATATTCATCCCGACCACTGCATCCCCACGGCTAGGCGACCTGTATGTTAAATTTGTATTGATAGGGCAGCGGGTTATGGTATAAATCATATGTCACAGTGTTTGTGCACTGATTGCAACGGTTAGATGATACCAAAAATATTTTCATAAATAGGAGATCTTTCCCATTCTGGATCGAATAATCTACCAAAAATGCTTATAATCAAGATACCTAGTAAATTTTCACTAAAACAATTCAAAACCAGCAAATGTAAAAGAGTCATTTCGCACCCTCCACCACGAGACGTGATCGTCGTTAGACTTGGCAACCCTGCGAGTGACAGATAGATGTCCCTGCCAGTCAAACAGAAAAACATTACTAGTTTTTATGGTTTTTTGGACTAAAGAGACATTATTTGTGAAACATTATAATTTTTTGTCTATGTCCATAGTAATTGCATCAGAGAGATGTAGGGATTGACACGTCTTACACATATTATCTGTGTTTTAGGATGGAGAGGACATAATGTTTTTATTGATTTGAATAAATTCATTAACCCATGAGTTAATAAATGATTACTATTATGACGTAAAGGAAGATGAGGAATTGGATGGAATGTATTTTATATTCTATTTTCTTGCAAAATACAGATAAATCCACACTACTGTCGTGTGACAGCAGAACCTAGTAAGTCGACTTACTAGGTTTTACATTTTTACGTCATTTTTGAAAAGCCCGTAAAAAGTTCTACTAGTTGAATTTTTTTCTCTCGCTCAGACGCACTCTAAATCGTATATCTTTGTCTCATGTTTCCTAGTAAGTCATCAGAACAGCATTTAAAAAATCAACAAATGATGGCATGTCTACATGCTACGTTTTGAAGATTTTTTTTTGTAGGAAATTTGGCGGGAGACTCCGTCGTAAACGCACTTGCTAGTTTTTGCTAAATTTTCATGCCATGATTTCAAGCCGATTGAGTGTAGGCACGGATGCATGCTACAGCGTTTCCGCAGTCATGTTCCAACTGGCATAGAGTGTGGATCGGTGAGGACAGTCGCGAATTAGTTTAACGTTAGTACTGTAGTTAATATCCAGAATATGTCGAGAGGAAAATTCATAACGAGTTTATGCATTACAGAGAGGTGAGTGCAAGCATCATACATTACATATAAGCCAAATGAAATATTAACTCAGGAGTAACATTGCAGTTTGATGTTTTTTTTCAGTAAAATAAAAGATTATAATTACTACAAACAAAAAGCTAATTCTTGCAATACGGTTTTCGTATTTGAAATATATATTCAAACCGCTGACCTCTATTTATTTTATCTTTCAGAAATGAACCTCTCGAAGAGCGTCAGCAACATGATGAAGAACCTATATCAGATTATGACGATTCTGATGCAGACCCAAATTATGAGCCGTCAGTATCCCCTAGAAGGAAAAAAATGAAATTTTCGGACTTTGATGACGTATCGCTTGCGCCCCTCAAAAACAGGCAGCCTTTGAAAAAAGTCAACGAGAATGTGAATGCAAACTGCAGAGTTTCCCAAGAAAGGCCAGACAAGCAAGAAAAGCACCCCCTACTGCTATCATGCCATAATAATTGCAGGCAGAAATGTAGCTCAAAAATCAATGATGAGAACTTTAGAGAATTGATAAGAACGAAATTCTGGAGACTCAGCTTTGGCGAGCGTAGACTTTTTTTGGATGCTCATATCAAACAATTTGAAATCAAAGTAAGGCGGCAAGAGGCTCAGCGCTCTTCCAGGAATGTTTCTCTGAAATATTTTCTACCCCTTCCAGTGGAAACTGAAGCTAAATTTGAAAAAATACAAGTGTGCAAAACAATGTTTTTGCATACTTTAGGACTTAAAACAGATGGTATGATAACTTGCCATATACATTCCAAAAAGCGAAGTGTAGAAGGAATTGCACAAACAGTGGATGAAAGGGGGTTAGTTATTAGAGGCATGCTAGAAGAACAAAAAATGAGAACAGAGGAAATTGTCATAAAGCATATAAACTCATTCAATCCGGTAGTATCTCACTATAATTCAAAGCACACCCCGAATAGACGATTCTTGCCACCTGACTTGACCATTAAATACATGTGGCAAGACTTCTGTAATCTACAGAAAATTTCATATGATCTATACAGAAGAATTTTTGAAAAACAGAATATTGGGTTTAAAAAGCCATCCCAAGACGAATGCGCTCAGTGTCTAAAACATAAAGTTCACATTATTCGCCAATGCGACGCAAGTAGTTGCAAGATTTGTTGTCAATTCGAAAACCACAAAAAAAGTTATACGGAAGCAAGACAGCACTATGAAAATGACTCCAATCAAGAGGTAATGCAAGATGAGAAGGTCTATGCTGTAGATATGCAGAAAGTCTTACTCTTGCCCAAAATGTCAACCAAGGAATCTTTTTTTGTTTCAAGGTATTTCGTTTATAATTATATATAATTGTATTAAACTTTTATATACTTCTATATTTGTTGTTGCAGGTTGGTCGTATTCAATGAGACGTTTGCGTCACTTCATAAGGACGGAAATATTTGCGTGATGTGGCATGAGGCTATAAGAGGCAGGTCCGCGACGGATGTTGCATCGGCTTACTACAACGTAATAAAAAATTCAGACAATGTTACCAAAAAATTTACATTCTGGGTAGACAACTGTTCTGCTCAGAACAAGAACTGGACACTATATTCTGCTTTTGCGACTTTTGTAAATTGTGAATGGGGTCCAGAAGAGATCACCCTAAAATATTTTGAACCAGGCCATTCATTTATGGCTGCGGATTCGGTTCATGGCCGAATCAGCACAGAAATGAAAAAACACCCAAACATTTATGATTTTGAACAGCTTCTGAAAATAATTGAGCAGTCCTCAAAAAAAACTAAATGTTTGCCTATAAATAATTTTGATTTTTTCCTCTTTGAAGATGGAAGCAAACAAAGAAAAAGCAATAATATACCTCTTCTTGAAAAAATTATGCTCGCTCAGTTTCGCAAAGGATGCAGACACTTGTTTTATAAAGAATGCCATAATGAAACTGTCTTTCAGGAAGTCGAGTTTTTGAAAAAAAAAGTTGATCTCAAATTCCCTATACATCCTTTTGTCGAGCCACTGGGATTGAACTCAGAAAAAAGAGAAATAATTTTAAAAAAATTGGTACCATCCTTCAAAGATGAAAGAAAGAAACTATTTTGGCAGTTTTTGCCATCTAATGATAATTCCAAAGACTTATGTGTGGTATCAGAGGCTTAGCGCTTAAGTTCTTGTTCTTCTTGTATGTAGACTTGCTGTTTTATGTTCCACCGTTTTTCATTCAAATGTTTATTTTCCAGTTAGTAAGTAGATATGTTACTTTTTGTGTTCGCCTTCGCACATAAATTATATCAAATAAAACCTTAGTAAGTACACTTACAATATCTTTTTTTTTTATTTTCTCTAGTCGAAATTTTGTAAAAATCAGTAAGTTGACTTACCATTTTCTGCTAAAGTATCTTAATTTAATATCGAAAAAGAAACCATGAAAAAAAAAACGTAAGTCACTTTTCTACCATAAACAAAACTATCACATGAATAAAATTGATGCTATCGAATTTAGCAAGTTACATAACCCTTCAGACAATTTTTTTAATATTCATAAAACTTAAACTTTTCGAAAGCCGAATGTTTATTGAAAATATGTTATTTCTCAAACCTGATAAAAAGTGACTTACTAGGTTCTGCTGTCACACGACAGACTATTCAACAGGTATGTAATGATAACTTTCAGTATATTGAAGTTGGTATATTCAAGAGTGCCATGCATTAACAAACGTTCAACTCTGCTGCCAAATTTAACAGCTAGAAAATCGACCTATTATTTGCCGCATTCCCATTCTCTGAGGGGGATAACGGATTGTTAAATGTAAACCTGTAACATATATCAAAATACATGAAAGTTGACCTGCTTTTTCTGTACAAAAGCATCATGTTGGAATCAAAAAGTGGTCTTGTTTATAATACAGTCAAATTTTCACGATTTTAGTCAATAGTTAAATAGAAATCACTAATATTCAGAGACCTTTGGCAGCTTTTGTCAAATTGCATTTCGATAAGGTATTTTCCCATTGGTCCATAATACTAATGTTGGTGAAATCGGCCCTAGGCCCGTATCGTCAGTCGTCCTTACAATTGTAGGGCGCCTTTATGGCCTCCTTTATTGTCATAGTTTTCTACTTTTCCGTGTCAGCGCTCTATTTTGAGGTTATGTCACAAATATCTATTTGCATTAAATTGTGCTTATTTTTGAGTTATATCATGTTTTATCAGCCTGAAATTTCCTACAATTTAAAAAGAAAAGATATCTTCACAATAGGAGAAACTGACGCTGACACGGGACAGGTGCAATCTAGAAATTTTAGGAGAGAAAGGAGTATGACAATCAAGGAGGCCATAAACCCCTACAATTGTAGGAACGACTGACGATACGGGCCTAAGAGACAGACATTCGGAACAAACGACCGATGAGAATTTGTGTGTTGTTGAACATCATGAAACATTTTTCCAATTCGAGTTTGTTTTCTCAGGACTTCACACGCTTGATATTTCCAAATGAACAATTCATCTTACGCTGAATATCAATGAAATTAATCTGTGCTCAGGATTGTACTCTGTGTGTCTCATCGCGATCGATTAGCCAATTTAACGTGAATAGCAGTAGTCGTGGAATATCTTTGACAGTTGACCCAACATCAACATTCTACCAAACCTGATAACCGAGTGAAAGGTGCTATCAAACTGACAAATCTATCCCATAGCTACTGCTGTGTCTTTTGCTATTCAACATAAAAGCGCTGCGCCGCTGGACCGCTTTACGTTTGCTGAACGATCTCATTTACTCAGACACCGATAGTGTAATTTATGACGTAATGTAATTACTTATTCAAAACATAAATAACATGTTAGTATCCATCGATATGCTCTTTGAACGTTAATACTTTCAATATTTTGTAACTTTAAGTTTGTTACCTATCAGTAGCTTTGGAGTGTGACTGAAGGCAAAAGTGGATAAAGGTGTTATGTAATATTTTTTAAAGATTGCTTTTTCGCATTTAACTGACCTTGAAGAGTGATTCTTTCATTTTGTGATCACTTTGCTGCAAGTTCAAGATAATAACAAACTAATTAAACTAAATATTTAAAGTGTCAATAAAGTAAAAAGTCCCAATAAAATGCTTAAAGTCAATTTTCTCCATACAATGATTTTGCTACAGGACACCTTTATCTAAATCTGGTTTTGCTGCCAAAAATAGAGGATGTTAATCCACATCTGCCATGAAAGCTGGATACTGTCAGTTGTAAAGAAAACACCCTTTTGTCTCTGATGTTAGACATTTAATAAAAATCAATGTAAACAATTTATTTCAGCTATTAAAAAAGTAATTATTCTTGGTTAAAAGTATCCCAATCCGACATACTGACTGACTAAAAGTATTGTGGCTGAAAACTAGTTAACAGATAACAGATTCTCACGTAAAAAAAATAATTAAACTCGTCGTGAAAGTGATGGAGTACGTTTCAAATGTTGCCAATATTACCCTCAAACCTGTGGCAGTTGCTAGTGCTAGATTATATAACTACTAGTGTATTGAATTCTACTTGATCAAGTAAACAAGCAAAGGATGAGTTTCAAAAGCGATGGTATTACAGCCAAATTCAGAGCCAAACTATTATGCGGGAAACCAACATGCATGTCGACCTTTCGGTGGACACAATAGAGCCAATAGATCACCGTATAAAGCAATGTGCCATGGAATCGGTGAGATTCGTATTAGCGATATCTAATATATATTGTTCCATTTGGAACTGGCCAAGCAGACCGCTCGCTCGACCACGTTATTACCGAGCTAATATCCTGTTTCGAGGGAACGGCCCTCCAATGACGTGTTAATAACGGGAAAATTTTCAGTTGATTAGGGGTCGCCACCGGGTATTTGTCACCCGACCTACTGTCCCCCAGGTACTTGGACCTCGCTTGGTTGTTTTCGTCTGCATTTTGTAAAAAGGTAATTTACGTCACGACACTGGCGAGGATGTATTGTAATCGCGAAAATATTTAAAATAAGATATTATGTTTTTTGGATGTTGTATGATATTAACATCACAAAAAAACAATGTCACTAATTTTCGCCGGTATGTCTTTCTGTCTGCCTGTCGGCCTTTTAGTCTATCTGCTAATCCTTCGCCCAAGTATAACTTGGAAGATACCACTTGGATTTTACTCAAACTTTCAAACAAGTGTACTATCACAATGGAATATAGTGGCGAAATAAACGTACTGCCAGATGTTCTTGGATTGGATTGGATTTTCTCGGATTTACTTGGATTGCCTAGGAACTGGGATAGAAAAATTATTTAAATGCCTTGGGATGTCCTTGGATTACCTAGGATCTCCTTAACTTGCCACTGTTTCGGAGCTCCCTCTACAAGGATATGAAATATCTTTCGCCGAGGGTAAATCCACCTAAAATCCGCTTCTGAAGAACTGAGCAGAAAGAGTTATTAATTCCCGATTCAGTTTGAATGTACTCGACGACATGGCGTAAACAGCGGATGCACCTATCCCAGGATCTTCTTCTGTGTGATCTACCATCTCCAAAATAGTTGTATTCAGTTCTCGTCTAGATTCTATCAGGTCTTTGGTTGATGTTTCTAGGCGCTAGATACTAAAACAATTCCCTGTTGCAGGATTCGAGCGCTCTGAGACGCTCAATAATAAATGGGGCAATTTTTCTGGAGGCTTGCAAATCCCAGACGTAAGTCTAGCTAATTTGTGGAATGACATCTTATCAGGGAGCTATGCAATGTGCACAGAGGTTATTGTGGGAGCTTCCATCGACCAGCGAGCTAAACTCGCATTCATCTGTCTGCAGTGCAAATGCACTTACAACATCATCTGTAAAATAGAAGCACACTTTCGTAGAATCATATATCACACCCTTTGAAGACGAACAGGTACACGACTGTGGTCATGTTTATACCGTAGGTTGCCATACGCTTATAATGCATGTCCAGAAGGAAAATGGCTTAGGTCCAGCTGTAAGTGACAATATAACTTTATGGCATTTTTTCTATATCTACATCTTATGGCTTTGACTCACTTTTCTTTTGGCTGAGCAATATGACTAAGTAATTCTTAATGTGAGAGGTGACATTTTGTGAATAATCTGCCAAGACTGGCTGTGACCTTGTCAGTCTACCCATCCTTTTTTTAAATAGTTGAACATCTTTTACTTTAGCTCCATTTATTTATTGTGATCGAGTTACCTTTGTGTTTGGCTACGGTTGGTGTGGAAGGCTACGCACAAGACTTAATACTCTGGTATGCAATTGGCTGGGAAAGTGTGCAGATATTTACTCTTCATGGAGCAAATTATATAATATATGCAAACGTATATATTTTCTTCATTTCTTTACTGCTGACATATGTTGACGTAAGATCTATGACTAACTAGGCTAACCTCTATACTTGGAGACGTAGCTTCAGCCTGTTTACACTGATACTATAAATCTAATAGACGCACATCTCGCTACGGTGTAAACATCTTTCACGGAAGTGTCAACAAGCTTTTTTTACATTTTATCATATCTTGTTATGTGTGTGTTGAATAAATTTATTCCACGTCCTATGACAACAATAGAAGGATAAGCGAATGCCCATAAAACAAAAAAGCCGAGCGTAGAACACGAAACAAATGATATTTCGCTCCTAGAAGTACCTTCCCACCCAAAGATGTATACAAATTGTAGCCCAAGACTGCTTAAAATCAACATCTGTGTCTAAAACTAGTGAAATTTGTCACCTTGAAGAAAGATATAGATAAATATCAGTCAGTGCATATTTAATTATAAATTTTATGAGCTTGTATTTCATTAATTTGATTTGTTCTTTGGAGAACGCTGCCCAGATAGCCGAAATGTCAATAAAATAGTGAACTCAATATTTCTGATTGTATTTATTAGCCAGTGTGAAAGAGATCAATGCGATACAACAACTTAAAGCAATGTTTACACAAAATGGACATGATTTAATCAAGGTCGTAATCAAAGACAAGGAAATAACCACGACAGCAGCGGTGGCCGCAGTACTAGACTCTTCGGTCTCCTGATCAGTCGCCGTGCGCTGTGCGGGTTCGAGTCCCGTCCCAGGAGAAATTTTTCTCTTGACTATGGATGTTGTGATTGTCCGTAGGTGGTAGATGGTCTCTGACTGTCGAACGCGGAGATACCACCCGGCGGATCTCGTGTGCGGAGCCAGAATGTGTGCATGTTGCATGTACACGTGTTCCCTCGCCAGAGTCCGTGTGGCGTTCCCCGTTTCCCAATTATCACCCTATAGCCCCACGATACCCAATGGGTGCTTAGGCCTTAGGCCTTCGTGATAGTTGGAGTATAAAAAAATGTCTGTGCTCTTGAGAAGTTATTGAATTTTCAGATTTATCGAACTTGTTCCAGATCTACTCCAGCATCCACATACAAAAATCAGCTTAAATTGACCTTGTAAGTATAGCAAGCAAGGTGACACCTCCCAACACGGCTCTATGAGCTATATATATTTCTGTCAGAGTACTGATTCTCAGAGTTTGAGGTATGAGAACTGCACATTTACCATATTTGTAAAGAAGATAAACTTTATCCCCCTATGTCTCAGAACCCAATCACAGGATTGGTCCCATGAGAAGTTTTGATCAGGAAGGCGAAAAATATATTGTAACGAAGACACCGTTTGCACTATTAAAAGTCCAATTTATTACTCTCACACTAATTTAACACAGCACTAATTTGTAACAAATGTATGACTATGTTGACTGGACTATCGCGTCTTGGGCTGTTAACGACTCATCGACCACTCCCTTTCTGTCGTCGAAGCAGCAATTCATTTCAAATCGACCAGTCCAGGGCCGTCCAGGCAGAACACGAGCCTTCATCGAAGCTTGCTAGACCACGTTCGATGTTATCGATGGCGATATATGCTTCCTGATGGGTGCCGAATGCTCTCGATCGCGAACGCACTCCATACACAATCGCGTAACTCTGGTTGCATAATCGTTGATGCTGCGAGGGCGTCTCATCGGTACCCCAAAGTACTAATTTACGAGGGTGCTACAATATCAGTCCACTTTTTTAGATAAATCAACTGGGAACCATTTTCCATGTTTTGTGCGGTGTTCTCTAGTGAGAGTAAGATTATCAACAGGAACATTGGGATTTTATTTGGAAAGCTAAAAATCGAAAATATATCTTTGGATTTGATCTACTTGATACATTCAGGATCACTAATCGTTTCTAGTACGAGTTCTCGTTGTAATTGACTGCAAATTGTTGTTATTGCTGGCCCTGCATGGTTACACCCTGTTTATTTGAAGCATTTACTGTTACTCCATGCTATAATTCAGGCGCAGTACAGTTAGTTATAATGTAGTAGAAACATTCCACGAATAATTTGAATCCTATACCTCAACCATCAGACACAGCCTATACCACTGTTGTAGTATAAATCAGTTTCAGTCACTATAGGGATTGCATAACTATGATGTGAAGCGGACTACAAGCCGAGCATCATCATCGAGTCTGCGAAGCATCTTTCAGAGGATGTCAAACTAGTATTGTTGAATCTTTCACTCATTTTCATGGCTGTCCCCATTTCCTTTCCCATTGATTGCAGTTCAAGTCTCTACCAAGTATAAGGTCTTTATACGGTTTTTGATGGGTTAGAGTAACTGCAGATATTACTTTTATATTCAACATCCCCCAGCATAAGCTTACAAACGTACGTTTTTTGGTTTAGTCTCTTTTTCACATTTGTGATTGTCACTATCAGTCTGAAAATTTACTAGTCATTCTTGATATCCAATATGAGAGATAGTAGTGTTTGAAGATACAGCTACAAATTCTGCAGTCGTCATCAAGCTTATTGGAGTCTTTTCAGAAAGTGAACGGTCCTCTACCACCCAATTCATACGTGCGCGTGCAAGACCGAGTAGCGTTACAGATCGGCTGGCACAGTACACTGTTTCCCGTGCGAAAGTTAGTCCCGTTTTAATTGTTTTATTCAGCATGCCTTGTTTGTGTCTTGTGTTTGCCAACTTTTACCCCCTTCCTATTGACTGACTGATTAACAATTTGGTACACACAGTGTATGCCTAACTGGCAGTATAAATATGTCGGTCTTGATCCTGTGGTTCCATACTAGTTGATTCCATAACCAGAAATCCCATTTCTCGTTGTCTTTTTTTGAAAGTTATTAGTCAAGCAGTTGTGGTGATGCAATGTATCGATTGGGGGGGCGCACTATACAAAGTAAAGTCCTGCTGGAAACGCAAAGAGCAAGACACGCAAGGAAATAAATAACCTCGTAATCATCATTCTATTTTTATTGCTGTTGTTTTGCATAAAAATACGATAGAAACGCTGAATTAGGGATCGGTCCAAGTGACGACTGACGAACGGAAAGTTCTACTCTAATGAGCTGGAAGGTATGGCCTAATTTGAATTAAGTAATGGCTGAAAACCTGCTATAAACACGGAGGTCACGCGGCTGCTAGGTGGTAAGGAGCATTTGGAACGACAGTGCATCTTTTTTAAAGAATAGCCATCTCACGTATCAACGTACTCTCTACATTAGTGAGATCAAAAGGCTTCTCTATAGCTTATATGATTTTCTTATTCTGATACAGTGGAGCAGCAGCGTCCCAAATATGTGAGCAGTACTCGAGCTAGGTCTTATTTGGGTAAGGAGGTTATGTTGAGAAACGTACTCCCTAGCCAGTTCAAGTCCTCGGTATGAACTCCGACAAGCCAAAATGAACGGGAATTTGGTGAAAGTCGGTAGAGCAAGAGCGCGTCTTGTTAGTCAAGGTTCAGTACTGTGTTTTTTAAGCATTAAGCTCTACCAGATTGTTGCGTCCCAAGCAGTGACAACCTCTAGGTCTCTTGTCAGAGAGGAAGTCGCTGTCTTCTTTTCTTTAGCTCATCGATAGAGATCCGCTTGCCACTCTGAATTTCTTGCATGTAGGGTACTGTCATCAGCAAAGCTGTGGATCGGATTGATCATACAGGACATGATATGTATAGAGACAATGTCATAGCCAAGACCGCCCTTGAACAATACCCGCGTTAACATTTTCGGATGAAAAGCAGTATCCGAGGTTGGGTCTCATCTGAACCTTGTACCAAGTGAAGAGGTCATGTGGGGAAAAGTACTTCTTAGCCTTAAATAAATAAATCGATTTTTTCCTAACAGGTTTCGCGATTGACGAGACGTGCTTGTACCACATGAAGACCTCGATTATCTGCATTCCGACCAGAACGAATGGCTCCTGGCCAATCATCAAAGTCTCATTTATATTAGAGCGCTTCTTGTTAGTGAGTACAGTGTTTTGAAGGAAAAAAGTATCTTGTCAAAGAAGAAGTCGTTGCTAGTATTTTTCTCTCCAATACCTCGGCAGATATCGGCTTGGCACTCTCAATGCCTGCGTGCAAAGTGTGGATCGGATTGATCGTTCAGGAGGGGAGGTCATTTATATGTATCAGAAAGAGTGTTGGAGCCAATAAAGATCTCAGGGGAACACCCGCGTTGACATTGTGAGATGAGTCGCTGGAGTACGAAAATTCAGCGACCCAGCTGCAAGGCTTCCCTTGAAGCCCATGGGATGGAATTTTGCATAACAAGGCGGTATGCTAAAACTTATCAAAAGCATCGTTGCCTATTGTTAAATTCCCTGAAGATTCAATAAAATATTCCTCTCTAAAACTGAACTATGAACTTTTTCCCGATGATGGAACGTATGACAGAAGTTAAAGGGATATAGCTATCCCTTCTTTTTGAGGCCACTGTACTGTTGTTTGCTTTGGAATGTGTTTCATTCTTTTGTAATATAAGACTACTCTTAAGAGAAAAGGACGGTTTCGCAACGAATTCGGCTACAAAGCAGCTACAAAGCTGGAGGTTGCCGATGGTGGTTTTTCTCAATGCCTGCCCACGCTGAAGAGGTTAAAATCCTATAAAAATGGAGAGAGTAGCACCCAAACAACAGTCAAAATAACTAAACGTAAGGTATGTACATAAAAAAGGTGCCACTCCATAAACATCTGTAAACCAAAATAAAGTATGAACTAAAAATGGTATTAAAGTTTTGCCAAAACCTGTTAAATTGCTGAGTATTGATGTTTTCCACAAGAAACTCAAAAAATATCTAACAACAAAAGCATTCTACTGTATTGATGAGTATTTTGAAAATAACTTCAGTGACATGCGTTTGTAAATGTTCGTATTATTCTTTATTTTTTATTTTAGTCAGTTCCGCGTTTCCGCATCTGTTAATGCTCATATTCTTAATACTCTCTCTCATTTTTTCTGCTTATGTATCGTATTTATTATACTCTTCTGCATTTGCGGCTGTGTAAGTGTCCTTATTAATATTATTGTATTTCGCTTTTGCGCTTCACCTGTATGTGTTATAGTTTATTATTCTTTAATTTTAATAGTTTTCTGACGCAAACGTGTCTTAAACATGTACTTTTTGACGTCTGTAAATACATTTGTGTAGTAATGCCAATAAACTATTATTATTATAACGCAGTTTTCCTTCATACTAAAACAACAAATCCAAAATCTATACAGGGTGTAAACGTTATGATAGTCATTATTTAAATGGATGATAGAGGGGGTTAAAAGGAGCAAAAAGTTTCATATGACATGGAGGTCAAAACGGCATTTTTTTAGAGAAAAGCGACTTTGAAGTAAAATAAAATCTGACAACGCCACAATTTCAGCCGCAAATTACGACGGAACGCAATGTAGATAGAGATGGAGTTTGTTATTTTTGGCTCTTAGGTATTATTTCAAAATTTGATAATGTACTCGTAAAATGCAAACAATTTAAAAAAACGAACTTACCACTAACTGTCTAGCGCTTCACCTGGTGTGTGAAAGTGTATTCACGTATTAAAAAAATCCACTTATAAATAGGGAACACAACTTTGATACATACATGGTTTTTCGTTTTAAAACCCACGCTGCACTTTTTTGTATTTAAAGAAGATGTTCAAAATGTTGTCCTCCACTTTCCACATAAGCTTCATTACGACGAACCCAGTTTTTTATTACTCTAGGTGCTCGAAGTTCTCTATTTTATTATTTCAGTCGTATTCAATTTTTTTTCGCGTAGTTGTGCTTCAGTTGTTATTGGACCAGCCCATAAACCATCCCTTTAAGTTCTCCCCAATACCAGAAATCCATCGGATTGAGGTCAGGAGATCTTGCTGGCCATTTTCGAGGTTCAGGAGCATTTCGACCGATCCAGCGATTTGGATAATGTTCATTCAAATACTGAATGACGCCTCTAAAAATGTGTGGTGGTGCCCCGCCATGAAGAAACCACAAATTCCGTCTCCGTTGTAATGGCATGTTGACTAAGGTCTGTTCCAAAAGTTCTGGTAGATTATTGGCTAGAAAGCTAAGGTATTGTTCTCCTGACAACTTTGGGGGTAACTCGAAAGGACCAATTACCTGATCGTCAAGAATACCCGCCCAAATGTTTATTTTAAAACGTTGTTGGAAATGACCTTCACGAATGTCTCGCGTAAAAGTACATTCGTCCGTCGCTAGAATGTTTTTAAAAAAATCCAGATTTTCAATGTTTTTGTGCAAAAACCACTGACAGAATGTTAGTCTGCGAGGATAGTTTTCTGGTAACAAGGCCTGCACTAGTTGTACATGGTAGGGATAAAGCAAATTTTCCCGTAGGGTTCTATGGACTATGGTATGCGATAGTCCTACGCGGCGGCCGAATTCCCAAGTGCTGATATCTACATTGATTTCCAAGATAATTAAAATTTGTTCCTCCTGCTCTACAGTAACCTGTCTTTTACGAGTGCGAATATTAGTGGGCTGAACACTTCCTGTATCTCGAAGTCTTTGGTACACTTGCATAAATGTCCTTCTGTCTGGGTGTACTCGTTGGCGAAATCTGTCCCGAGAGAGCTGCAAGGTTTGAATTCTGACGAGCTTCACCGTAAACTAACAACATGTCGGCGAACTCTTGATTCGAGAAGATTGTAAATAAACACGACGACGTACGCGAACATAAACAACACAACACGCCCGATGCTCTGCTCGAAAAAACGATAAAGTAATTTATCTATGCAAAACGACAACTAACCACTGTTACCGTTTGCGATCGATTGTCGGTTCGATAAGAGTGATGAAAGACCGACGCGCTATTGTCATGTGTGTTTTAAATATCTAATCTAATGAAACTTACTTACTTACTGACTACAAATTTTGGCTTAACTTAGAAAAACTTAATGCCATTTATTTCTTAATTACCCAATTTAAAAACGTTTTAGATTATATTATAAAAGTTAAGTAAGATTGCGGTCGATATAAAGCACTCAAAGTTGTAAACTATAAAGCCATTTAGACAAAAATCTATTGACTTTTGGACCATGGGTCATATGAACTTTTGACTTGTTTTGACCACCCCCAATAGGGGGTTTATAACGTTTATACCCTGTATAACTAGTCAACCCCTTCTATACCGAACACCCTCTTACAACGTTTGTCGTGCACTTGCAGCTAATCATAACCGTATTTTAACGTCGTCTATAAGGCAATAGGGTTCGATGTACGTGGACAGACGGGACAGGGCAGGGGACGGCGGACGCCCTACGTGACCAAGTGGAAGAACTGCAAAAAATAAGGTGTAAGCCGATAAAGCAAGGGCGAGCCCTTCCTCCTGCTTCTCTATACATAGGCGGTATGAGTGCTCAAAGCTATAATAATCTGTCCGATACAGCTGACGATGTCGGGACGGGAATCAAGCTAGCTTGAGTAGCCGAGGGGTATGAAGGCAATGGATCGTGCAATTGCTTTTTTGGAAAATAGCTTAATATCAAAAATAATATATAATTTGCAATTTGAGAAACAGGAAGTCAAATCTGATTTTAGGACAATCCCGATAGCCTCTGTCAGAGGACATTTAGATTTAGATCGAAGAATAAGATCAAAAATATTAGATCACAAAAGCTTGTGTAAAACGAGCGTCTGGACCGGAATTAACATTTCAGCTGAGTAAAGAAGTCTAAAAGTATGGGGTTGTCCAAAACGGATGCAGGAAAGTAAATGCATATTAAAACGAGAAAGATTGATATTCAGATCAAGTTGGGTACTTTATTTTGAAGGTTCATTTATACCATTTATGTATGAAAAATAATATCGGCCAGAGCCTGGCAGATTTGCCACAGAACCTGTTGTCTCGAATTTACGCACCAGACGACCGATGGTTGTTTCGTTTGGGCGGTTGTTGCGACCGAAATGTTCACGAGGCGCGCGAAACGTGTTTTTTTATTTTTGCACCATTTTTGTAGTGCTCTTGAATAACTTCAATCCATAGCGATCAATGGTAAACAAAGATGGCGTGTATGTCAAATTGACGTTTACTTTCCTGCGTCCCTATTGGACAACCCTTATAAATGTCCAATAAGTATGAGCCATTAAATAACAAACAATCGCTATCGATCAACAACATCCATGGCAATGTGCGATATACAGCAACCGCACGAACTTATTTGGTTACCTGATATTTGAAGTCGCCCAACACATTATTAATTTTTTTCTTATTTCTTGTCAATAAAGTTTCGTGAGAATGTTATCGTTTCATTCTTGACGTCAGACTACCTCATTGTCAAAAAATCAAAATGAAGAAATTGTTTTTTCTGTGTGTAACACTTCGTCACTGAGTAGATAAAACCAAAAAAATTATCAATCTTTCAACAGCCAGTTCTGAGCGCCTTTCCCCTGCGTCATATGAATAATAAAGGCGCAAATAATACTGCTTCTTGTGGCTCACAAGTACATATATTTTTCTATTCAAACAGATACTTACCCAAACATACTGACCTTGTGCTGAACAACGTCCCTTTGAGTTTTTATTGCTACTGACCTCACTTTCACTGTATTGTCGGCGATTTTTGCTTGTTATTTTATTCATTGGTTTTATAGAGGTAGACGATATTACCAGCGCCCTACGCTATGGACCCTTATAACTTGAGCCAATCGATTTACAGGTAGAGGAGTGAGTAGTTGAGTGAATTTGTAGTAGCCGTCGGTTTCCTTATTTAGTTACATTGCTGTTGGAATCAGAAATGATCTTGTATTGTTTATACGTACAGGCCCTTCACCTTGGCAAAATGCTATACTTTGGATCAAAATGTCTCGAGTCGGATCAAATGACTGCTCAGCATTTTACAGGAGTAGATATGAAAGGCTGTTTGTCATCATTTGCAATGCTTTTCTGCATGTCTCCTCATTTTTGAATGGGTCAAGTTGGCAATACGAAATTCACCATGGTCAAATTCATAGAAGGACTGTTAAAAATTCCGAACTCTTTAACTCTAGTATATCAAGTTATATATGATAAAGAACGCATTGTATGGCGCGTATTTCAGTTTGAAAGTATATTTTCTGATGTTTCTGTTGATATTTTTGCATCGATAAAGCCTTACAAGTTCATCAAGGTACTGCTGCCTGAAACTGACTTGAAAAGCTCGAAGCTACTCTATGAAGGAAATTATAACAATCTTCTACTCATGATAGACGCTCCTTTAATAGCATCCGTGGTCTTGCACGATCCTGCTATTTCCATATTTTCTGTGGTAAACGTTGCTTAGAGTCTTACATAAATAAAGGCATCATTACCGCGCCCAGTCAATTTCCGTGCCACTTGTGGGAAATCCTTTTATAATACCAGCGTTAGACGCCATCCTCGGGGATAATTTGCATGTTGCATATTACCCAAGGAGATCAATTTCCTCTAGAAATAATTTGTTTTGCGTTAAGAAGTTAAGCCCTCCTTGATAAGGCAACATTCTTCTTATGACATAAAATAATTCACTTATGCTAGAGCCATGATATTAGTTAGGTAATGGACTAATGGAAATCATTTATAATGAAGCGCCTATTCAGGTGTAGAGAGTTGTGTAGAAAATGCATATAAAACCTGTTTTAGTGGCATATATATCAACTGAACGTATCTTATACTTACCAATGAATATCAAATTCGTTACGAAACGATTTAACACCTGAAACTTACTTTACGGCTTTCATTTTCACAATCCTATGTTTGTCTAGACGCTATAAGAATGTAAAAAAGAACAAAACTAACGTATTGTCACCTGGAAGACAATATATATATATATATATATATATATATATATATGTTATTGACGTTTAGGTTGAGAGAAACACCCAGTAACCTGGTGAAAGCTGGATACATGGTACATTCGTCAAAATTAATATAAACTACACACAGCTGTACTAAACGTTAATAACATTTAGCAACATTCTCACATACTACTGTAAGTTAATTTAAAATCATTTTGCACAATAGTTGCTATTTCTTCTCAACGTTATTGCAGCTCTTGATGAAGATGGCAAAGTCCATTGAAAGCTAGAGATTAATAAAGTATAAAGGGTCCTCATTGCATGAATTTTGTCGAGGTACCCAACAAAAGGCGGAAACTTTATTATATATATATATATATATATAACATCAACGGCTAGCGAGATACTACACATCCACGTATCCCCATATCATCCCCCACTCCACCTTCCTGGTTTGGGATTGGTTCTGCGTATGGGCTCGATCAATTCTGCCCAATAACAGTTATTCCCGTCTCCTGAAATACAGGGTGACTTTGAAGTTGAGTCATTAATTTTCAGATAATGATTGTAGAAGGAAGATAAACCAAAATATGTGTGTAAAAATAAAAAAAAATAAAAAAAATGTACCTTGTTTTATAAAGTATCCTCCCGACAAGTATTTCAGTGCGGACCTGTATTTGATCGTGAGGTCTTGGAGCACCGGCATGCCGTCCATATGTGAGGTCTTAAGTCAAATGATTCACGAACCCGTTGTACTACATTAACATAGGCACGAGGGGTTGGTTGCACTCGATTGGGAAACCGATCCGCATAAACATGTGCCATTTTTTATTTCGTTTGAGCCACGCAACAGACACCACTATCCACTACCGAGTGACACTGACTGTATACAACTGAATGAAATAATTGTAAAAACATCGTTCCAAATTCTTTCGCTTTTTTGTTTCAGATGCGATGAACCGATAAGGCGAATTATATCCGTTGTCGCCAAACACGAGCACATAATATTATTATTGAGACAGGGCGGTACTCAAACTTCCAAAGGGCTATAACTTTGTTACTTTAATTTTACCAGAAAAATGGTAAAGGAAAAAAACATTTCTTCTGGTCAGATCTACTCACTGTTAAAATAAATGACTCAACTTCGAAGTCACCCTGTATATCAACGTGCTGATCACGAGCTAATCAAGCGATGATCACTGTTTTAGTTCAATGTCTTTCGTGGATACATAGAGAATAGGTTAGCTTTTATCTCTCTACGACACTAATATAGACGCATATCCGCACAAGAACAGGCAGTTGTTTGGGGATAGTGATATTGCGTAAGAAATCAAAGCACAGCTATTCAGACTGACTGGCCACGCTCAATGTCAAACACTCGTCAACGATTGTTTTGGTAAAGTTGATCTAGACGGAAGTACCGGCTTGTAAAATACCTCTAGGAACCCGTACGAAATGGAGGGATAAAAAGTCAGACCTAGCAAAAATGGACTTGCATGAAGGGCTGCACCTGATGGAGTCAGTCAAAACCCAACCGGAGTTGTGTAGTGCTGTTGTGATTACGTCAAAGTTCACTATTCACAAAATTTCCAGGAGATCTAGCTTCTAAACATTGCGTTGGCATTGGTCTATCTTGGACTGTTAATAGAGGAATCATAATAATTCCAGTTAAATACCGATGGACCCACAAAACTGTCACGCGGCAACGACAGCAACAATGGAAGAGGGTATACAAACTGATGACAGCAAACCAGCGAGCCACGTAGATGCATTAGCATCAGAAGAGGACGCGACTGTAACTATGAAATATCCTGAAAGGGATTTTATGTTTGGGAGTCGGTTTAATTGTGATACATTCCAGTGTGGTATTTGTGCTCAAGCATACGGATCCGGTAACAAGAGAAATCAATTATTATTCTGTCTGTAGCAGAATGCGGCACGCTGGTGCTTTGTATATTGTATAATTGCCACTTTGTAATTTCAATATAGCTTCTATTTACAGGGAGCTTCATTCATTAATCTATTTTGCCTTATTGTTGGAGAGTTCGCGACCAATAGAGAAAATGCAAACATAATGTTTTTGATTTGAGTTCAAACGATATTGAGGGTACATAAAGAAATAAATAACAGTTGAAATTTATCCACTGAAGTCAACTTAAAGCAAGTGATTAGCATTTACTGTGAGTATTTGTGAGTATTTATCATTAACAGTGAGACTCATTGACCGTGTTGTCAGAAACTATTGTAATAATAATACCAAGAAAACTACGTAGCACATGCACAAGCAGATTAAAATCAGTATCACATATCTTATACCACAAAATGCGTTTTATTCAAAATACATATACCTACCGTTCTCTTTTGAACTTACCTATATCTATTATGTTCTTTAAGACTGCATCTAACTTGTTATATAACTTAGTTGTCATATATTTTGGCGACTTTTTGTTTCTAGCTTCATAGCTGTGTAAATCAGCATTTGTGACAAATTACGTACGAGACGTCAGAAGCATAGAGTCAATATACTCTAGGCCTTTTTTTAAACAAGTTCTTTAAGTGGAAAATACTGAATTAGGTACTAATAGTCACGTTTCTCCGATGAACGCAATGGAGTACCCAGCGTTACCAATGGGCTGGCTCCCTTTCGGCCGACTCAATAATCAGAAAACTATACTCAACAAGAGTTCACAATGGCCATACCGGTCATCTGGTTTACTAAATTACATCCCATCCTATCGCACCGGTGGCAATTTGCACATCTCCTAGGAAAACTGCTATGCCCAGTCGTTTCCCATGGTGGTATCCAATCATCGTTGTAGGCCACATACCCACTATCCTGGATAATACTAATCGTAAATTCAACTCTCAACGCGAGCGTTGCAAAGCGCATACGGGGTAGGTTAGATAAAAATTCAGTTATCACAATAGTTTAGTCCAGACTCTAGTTGATCACATTACCTTCAATGAAAACCGAAAGTAGTATATAAAAATTCACAGCTCTCGCTGTTTCATATCAGGTTACCTTCAGTAAGAGTTTTTTCCGATAAGCAAAAATAATCTTTTCGTGGTAACTTTGAGCTGAAAAAACTGAGGCTTGGAACAACTGGTCAAGCGTTAAGACAAGCCCAGTTCTCAACAAATAACTGATTCTCAATCGTTAAATTTAAGAAGAAACGTGACTGTTACTTCAGGCATATTAAGGTTTGAGATGGATATTTTCTGAAGTAGGTGAGGTTTCTAGTGGAGGTATTTCGGAGCATGGCAAAATCCGAAACGCCTCAGTACCTAACAGCAAAACAACTATTTATATAATTATATCTTTGAAACCATCTAAATATAAACAAAAAAATGCAAAATTGATATGTGGTCTAATAACACGATACCCTGTAAGATTGTGAACACTTTAAAATTGATTCCCAAGTGCCTAACATATCAACCAGTAAGGAGTTCTATTAAAAAAAACTAGTTCATGAGCAACGCAAATAATTCTTGTTAACAAGTATAAATGACTGCAATGTTTTGCCTAATTTTCAGCCACCTTTGTTTTCTTCACAGAGGATTTACTGTCCCAGCTTTGTGCAAATCTATGAGCCAATGCATCAGAGGTATGTGTTTACTCAAAATGGACAGAAGCTCTATTTTTGGTTTGGCTCTGAGTATCATTATTAAAACATAATATGAAACAAAATAAATACCAGCAAGATTCTCGATCTTTTCGACATTTATTTTTTTAACTAATTTCCACCCCTCGCCAGATTCATCGATATTCTTAGTATACACAGTGTCTTGAAACATCTTCAATGGAAACCTTCTAGCTACTACAAATCCTCCATCTGAAGAGCTTCTGAAATATTCTGTGATAGATCGTTCTGAAGTGTAATCTAGGAAATATCCTTATGTCGACGAATGATGAAGGTATACAAGAATTTGAACCATATTTAAATCACTCTAGTCTAGTGCCATTTGTATCAAGTAACCCTCAGATAATTACTTATCGCCTGAACTAAACCACAAAATGCCAATCTGGTATTCCAACAAGGCACCAATATATCGCATTTACATCAACGTTCGAACGTTTCAAGCACACTCATCATTCTCAAAAAGCAGCCGCAACTCACGGTTTTATTAATCCGTAAATCACATCAAGTGGTCTGAAAATTTTAATATTAATCCTGGTGCGGCCTAGATGATGTACACTCCTCCAATAACTCATCCTAATTTAATCGAAAACCAGCCCCCTAATTGGAAATTAAATTGTATCGCTGGATGCGCCCGGATTTTTCGAGTGCCAATTAGATGTGCCACGAACAATGAATATGGCTAATGAAAGGCTGCACAGAGTGCCATCGATATATATATATGAGAAAGATGAAAGGCTGGGGCGGTCGAAGGAAGTTCTTCAGATCGGTTATATGAGATATTACGAAATGCGGAAAGCAAAGGAAGTCCCACACTTGGAAGTTTCTACTCAGTTCTTTTGGATTGTCTTTATTATCGCGATGATCCTATGATCCTTCTTATATTCTAGATACGCATAATATCGTGAAACTACAAGCTTATCAATATGAAAAGTCTACTGCTTAAACGCCTCCAACAATTTCATGTGAGGCTGTCAGTGTCACTGTATAGTAGACGAGGACGATTATAAATAAGCCATTATTAATTTGAGAATCAATTATGATGTGCTTTGTATAGTAGAATTGGCTTATGGCATTTTGTATAAGGTGCCATCGATTTATATATGTCAAAGTCGAAAGACTGGGCGGATCGGTTATATAAGATTGGCATGAGGGAAGCTAATCATATGATTGTAGGTTTCTAGTTAAACAGTTCGGAACGAAGAATATAGGAACTTTTTCAGTTATTTTATTTAGAATCGATATGTTTCTTGGACCGTTTTAAAAATAAGAATATCTGTCTCAGTGTATAGATAGAGCAAGTTAAGGGAAATTGTTATATTACCTAAATTATTCTTACGCCATGTGTACCAAATACAGTTTTCAGTCCAGTTCAGTTTCAAGTCTATATGCACTAACTCTCCTATACTCTCAGCGTGGTTTATAAGTTTACACATTCTATTGCCACAAAAATATCTATGCCGGTTCCGGGTCGAGAGTTGGCAAATTCGAACGTATATTTTCTTTGAGCGATGTTTGTGGATGCGCTCTGGTAATTATGAATTCTTTTGCTCAGAGGTACTCTTTGTGGATGGAATATTCAACTCAATAAATAGAAATGAGAGCGGACAGAGCAACGGAATCTGTTTGCGATGTGAGGGAATATACCTCCTCCATGTTGACTATGAACGTCATTTTATCAGCATTTTTGACTATCTGTTACAGGCCTTACTAGCATTTCTGGGGCATATTTGTCCATTAGTCTGCTTCGTGGACTTAAATTAAATGTATAGTCGTCACTGACAAAGATATGTTCCTACAATTGATGTGGTACAAAGAGCAAAAGATGTCCAATATATCAATATGATGTGGACTAGGATATCTAGAATTTAAAAAAAAAACTACAGACGGATTTCACAAAAATGTTTTTTTTGTAAAAACAAACAAACAGAAAGTTGATGCTCATCTTTTTTATTGATCGTTCAAGTTGAAAAAAATAAGGTTTTGTCATGTATTAAAAAAGCTGCGAAGTATTGAAAACTTTTCATTTGATAAATCATTTTTTTGCACAACAGCACATACAAAATACTTTAGTCCATTATGCTGATTGATATCAAGGAAAAACTGTGTCGTAAATGCTTAACACTTACTGAACATTTATCATTGCCACTATATTTCTTAAGGTTAATGGTTATTTCCTACAAGCTGTCTAGAGACGTAATCTTTGCAGCAAATTGGGCACAGGTATCATTTTAAAGGTCTTTTCATCTCCTACACATTTTCTGTAGACCACTTAGTGTTTGGAATACCCGGGAAACAGTATTTTTTGCAACATTCATCTTTAATAAAGGAAAGCTACCCATCAAACGTTTCTATCTCTAGACCAAAGACCTTTTCATTTTGTTTGCCTCAAGAAATCCATGCCGATCTACTACAGTACACCTCTAAATCAAGATAGTGAGCCGTATTCATCAAACAAAGGATATCCTTGTACTTGCAAATTTTGAAGGATGGTATTTATAATAATTTGAAGTAAATGCTTTTGCCTTTTGAGTATAAGCATATCCTTCAAAGCAGTGACATAAGTAAGAGGATATTCATAATCTTCACCTTATACTTGGCATAGGAAGCATATCCTTCAAAAATTCTAAGTGTTGTCAGTAGCAGACTCAACTTCGTAACGAAAGGTGGTCAAACGATGATGGCGGAAATTGGGGATGTTAGGGATGTTAAAACGTACAAACCTCGTTTACCTTCACTTGGTCATGACTTCAGGAGGAGCACTTCCATGTATTCACAAAATGAATCTCGGTGACCCTGGATATCAACACGGTATTGGTCAGAAACTTGGTGTTAGTCAAGCAACGGTATCTCGGACTGTGGATAGAGTTGTGAACAGTATAGTTGCACTGTTTTTTCTTCAATCTTGATTTCATGTTGTTGATTTTTTTAATAAGCCTTTAGTATCTAATGGTTTTCTGAATGTTGATTCGTATTTTTTCAACATCTTCTTCAAGACATCGGCCTTTCTCATTTTTATTTTTGGAACTTGTGACTTTTGCAAACTAATGGGAGCAATGGTAATTTCATTTGCGTCAACTACAAGCTGGAACAAGTCACGACTTGTCGCTCAAGATACAAATACCAGTCAACCTTTTACTTCTCCTTGGAGGATATCCTCGCGAGTATAAGGTAATCATTATGAATATGAAAACAAGGACACGCTTATACTTCTACCTTTTTCTCCGAAGCAAGACCTTATACTTTTACCGTATGCTTCCGAGGATATGCTTCTCTTTTATGAATATGGCTCAGTGAAGCTGTAACTGGTTCTCTATAACATTTGATTGGAAAGCTTCAATATTACTGTGATAATGTTGATGAGTAATCTTTTTTGCTGTTGCTACTAAGAATTCATGCATTTCCGTTCACATAGTTCTTTCTCAAGGTGATTATTTGAATATGCTTCACACTCCGCCTACATCTCATAAAATTCTCCAACTCTAATGTATATTGCAGTTTCTACGTCACTCATAAATTTGCCTGAAGGAGAGCGTACCAAAAAACTCCATTTCTGTAGAGAATAAAGAAAATACCGGCAACATAAACTTCTACGCCATTATTCTGCATCTTCCAGTGGCGCAGACAATTCTTTTTAATAACCCAAATAGTTTTGTGGATGGGCGCCAGCGTGAAGAGATCCGAGGCCATTAAAGTAAGCCCGATGAATTCGGCATTATACGCAACAATTCTATCAATTCTCCAGTAGGTCCGGTAGAGATAAAAGAGATTCGCTGGAATACAAGAAAACCTGAGATACTAGATTTCCAAGGTTTTTAAAGAGTTTTTAAAGAGATCCAAGAATCAAAGCAGATGAAGTTTCATCTTCAAATTAACTGATATGCTTTGTCTTAGGGTGATGTTTCAATATCCGATTCGGTCACCAGATATTAATTCTCCTTTGGATATGAAACAAGTATTTAAAAACTGACTAGAGTGTGCGTTATTTTTAAAGCTAGGGACCCTAGTAAAATCGAAAATTACCGAGCTATATCTATATTTGATAATTTTGGTAAAGCGTTTGAGATATCTGTACACAACTACATCTATCCTTTGACCTCGCATCTGATATCTGAGACGCAACATGGACTTATGCGCAATCGCTCTACTATTTCTAGCTTAACTGAAATCACCCAGGAAATTGCAGAGGTCTTAGATAATAGAGGTCAGATGGATGTAGTCTATACGGATTTCTCAAAGGCCTTCGATAAGATTAGTCACCAAAGAATCATAGGTAAACTTCGGCATTTTGGTTTGAGCAACCATTTATTAGATTTCATTTCTTCTTACTGGCATGATAGAAATCAGTACGTTTCTTACAACGGTTTCAAATCTTCACCTTACTCGGCCTCATCCGGTGTACCGCAGGGATCAAATTTAGGCCCTCTTCTCTTTCTTTATTTTATCTATGACCTCCCCTGCATAACCTGTCATTCTCTGTTGTTTGCCGATGATTTAAAAATATATGCTCAGATTAACAGCATTGATGACTGTCTAATCTTGCAAGCTGATCTAAATCATATACGAGTATTTGAATGGTGTTCAACTAATAAATTATTTTTGAATGTTAGCAAATTCAAAACCTGTTCCTTTACTAGGAAAACAAATCCAATAGTTTTTGATTACACACTGGAAGGTGTCAGTTTGGTGCGTTGTTCAGAACTAAGTTAGAATTTACAGGTCATACGAGTCTTAGTACAGTAGGTAGTATCATCCGCTATAAAAAGCCTCGCTTTTTTCATAAGAAACTGTAAATCGTTTGGTAGTGAAATGGCACTGAGGGTTTTATACTACACTTTGGTGCGTTCTAAGCTGGAATATGCATCTTCTCTATGGCATCCATATTACCAAATCTATACTAATGAAATTGAAAGTGTACAGAGGAGATCTCTTAAATACTTGATTTTCAAATTAGATGGTGTTTATCCCAATCGTGGGACTCCCCAATTAGCGATGTTGCTCAGATTTGAAATGCATCCTCTTGAGCTGAAAAGAGTTCGTAATAGTTTTAAATTCCTTTACAAACTCGTACACAGTGATGTTGATTCTTCAGCTTTATTAGCTAAAATTGATTTTCATGTACCGTCACGCATTTCCCGAAGATTTCTCGCTTTTTACTCAAAAACACCAAATTCTAATGTTATGACTAAGTCACCCGTGTACTTTATGTGCACCAGCTTTAACACCATAGCTGATAATTGAGACATTCATCATGATAAAGTCAAAGATATATTAGCTGTATTCAGCGACTACTATTATTCAATTTATAGCATTTAAGACATGTAGGTGAGTAGCTATTATTTTTTTTCTTTCTTTTCTTTCTCATAAACTGGGCGAGCTATGATTGTAGTTAAAAATACTGTAACGTCAAGTTGTATTCAATTACATTGTAATTTAAGTGGATATATCTGTTGGGCAATAAATATATTACTATTATTATTATTTGACGCAGGAAAAAACTTTTCGTAACGCAGACTAGGCCTAGAATACAGCCTGAGCGGAAGAGGACAATCCGACTGATCAATCAGATATTAGCTAGAGACCTCAATCTTTTCCACATCAAAGATGTGCGAAGGGAGATCTATGCATTTTCTAGGCGATATGCTAACAAATTTGTCACTCTAAACAGTCCTCCATACTGTCTTCTACACGGACCGCCAAGAATCTGCTTATAACTTTTACGACCATTTGTCCATTTTAATCTACAAACTCTACTAGCTTTTTTGTATAGTGTATGTGGCCTCCGTTGATCAATTTTTTGCTTTATTCCTTCAAAAGTCCAAATTCTGTCTAGGGTTGTTTACTGTCCTCTGTCTATTGTCTCCAAAACTGCCTTTACATACTACTGATACAGTTTGTGCCCTGTTACTCCTAAATTAAAGCAGCTTTGCAGTGCAGTTCTGTTTAGAATCCTGTTCGATCCAAATCGTGACCCTTCTCTTCAAATAACATTTCTGTTTTCCGAACGCAAGTTCATCTCCCAATCTACATCGAGGATCTGCGCTGCTGGAGTTATACATTCACCTCCCTACTAGCATTAATAATGGGAGAAGTTGGTGGCCGATACCGATAGAGCAACAGTCGGTCTGTGCTGTCACGTAATTCTGCCTGCTAGAGTCCCTGGGGACCATTAAGTTAACCACTTATAATAGTCCGAAGCTTTTCCGATAGATAGAAGACGCATACTCGTATTCACGCTAGCGCATGACTTGCCTATGGAAACCTCTTCTCTATTAGTTCGATGAGCTATAGGGTCAACGTATGAACGGTCTCTTGAATAGGTTCAGATAAATGAGATTATCTACAAGGTGAGACCGAAGGGTGGGAAACTATTTCACCATACACTCAATAAGTGTAGATACAGAGCGGGCCAGTGTAAGGATCACACCCCTTTTTGTATATCTCCAGGTACATTTTGGGAAAAATGCTCAGGCAAGTCAATTTTGATTTCTTGGGGACGTCTTTTCATCTACAACCGTACAATACAGGGTGATCCAAAAATAAGATATTGCGGTATATTCTTAATAGTCTAATTAAACGGTAGTTTGAAGTGGAAAGTTTTGGTGTAATTGTTTTCATTAGTTTATTCTATGTTTTTTGGGGTGCTGAACACGAATCTGAAGTTGTCCAACAAAAATTTGCTCGGCAAATATGAGAAATCATCAAAAAACTACCAAAAATCATGCTTTTAGTGGTTTTTAACTTATAACATGCAAAGCAAGCTATTTACTCAAAAAACGGTTATTTAGTAAAATAAAGAGGAGAAAATTTCCTACAGTTTATGTTGCATAACATTTTTTCGTACGTCGTACGGTTTCCACGCAAAAGAGTGCTGAAATATGGGAGAAATCAGTAATTTTTGGAAAAAAGAAAAAATGTTGGAACTATTTCTACTGTTCCGTCAGATTGTGCGTGTCGGTACTCGTTATTTTGCGGTTGAGTTTTGAGAATACCAAAATTGCAGGCTGATATAAATCATACAAGGTGTTTGAGAAATACCTACTGGATAGTGAAACGAGTTGTTGGGGTAGGCCTAACCCGTATTTAATTTCTCTTTGTCGATAGGGCAACAGACGGTCTATGCTCTTAAGTAATTCTGCCTGCTGGACTCCCTAGGGACCATTAAGTTAACTACTTATAATAGCCCGGAGCTTCGCCGATAGATAGACGACACATCTTCGATTATGAATACGGCTTCTCTATTAGTTCAATGACCTTGAACAGCTTAAACAAGGGTAAGCAGGAAAATGGTTCATCATGCGTACAGGGTGATTCATAAGTCGTGAAATGAAACATCATACAGAGGACCGCATTTTAAAGGGGGTCTTTTATGTAACATTGGTTCTTCGAGGCCTTCATTAAAAAGAAAGAAACGGGGTATTGAAGTTTAAAAATAAAAAACAATTTTTTTAATATCTTCAAAACCGTCAACTGGAATGACCTAAAATTTGGTTTTTGGATTTACCTAAATATTGTCCACATTCAAAAGTCTTTACTCAGAATTTACGCGCACCAGTGACGGATATACAGGGGATTGGTGGCATTACTTTTCCAAATAAAAACAGTACGCCACCGTTTTTTTTTTCGAAACGCGCAATTTTTTGAATTTTCCCTTCAACTGGCGACAAATAATTACTCTTGTGTTTTTTCTTAGAGTTCAATGAAATAACAAGTAACAACTGGTGGGTCTCTGGAGCTAAGGGGACACAAACTCACAAAGAACACCGACATTAGGCAGCAGCGGTGGCCGCAGTAGTAGACTCTTCGGTCTTCTGATTAGTCACCGTGCGCTGTGCGGCTTCAAATCCCGTACCAGCAGAAACCTTTCTCTTGGCTATGGATGTTGTGATTGTCCGTAGGTAGTAGATGGTCTCTGACTGTCGAACGCGGAGGTACCACCCGGCGGATCTCGTAGGCGGAGCCAGAATGTGTGCATGTTGCATGCACACGTGTTCCCTCGCCAGAGTCCGTGTGGCGTTCCCCCTTTCCCCTGTAGCCCCCTATAGCCCCACGGTACCCAATGGGTGTTCAGGCCTTAGGCCTTTGTGGTAGTTGGAGTATAAAAAAAAATTATTGAACAAAAAAAAATAAAAAAAACTTGAAGAGAAGTCCTGGAGGACAGTATAAAGAGAATTAATTTGTATTAAGATTAAAATAAATAAAGAAAAACCACCTGTGCAGGTGCTTGGCTCTTACCGGTAGGCAACCGAGAGCAGGAAGGAAGGAGCGAAGGTGAAACCCGAAGGTAGAACCCAAAGATAGAACCCTCGAACAATGAGGGTTCACAGTTCCTATTTAAATTCGCCTCGGATTATCCCTGCAGACGGATCCCCTCTGCTCGATGGTTGAGTGTAGTTGTGTCCACCGCTAAATCCCCAAGAGAGTAAGAAAAAGAATCCGACAAAATAAAACCAACAGATAAAGATTTCTAATAAGAACCCCATCACCCCATAAATCTGCAACTCTGCGGGTGAAACTATTTCACAAAATCGGGTAGTAGGCCGCAGAATTCCTACACCAGACCACCGGAATTACGAGGGATGTCTTTTAAGTCTTGCATATAGAAACATAGTAAGCCGCGTGGATCGAACGTCAGTACTGAATCTTGAACTCACTCTTTAGTAAACTTAAATTTAAAGATTCACAACAATACGTGCAGTGTTCTCACTACAGTGAATTTTTAAGTGTCACCAAGTCATTAGAAAATTAACTCAACCGAGGACATTTTCGCGCAATAATTTATTAAGAGACAATTATCGCAACAAGAATGCCTTGTTGAGTTACTGTCTGTTTTCGGCAACGAAGCGCCACATCAATCGACAATTTCCCGTCGGTATGGAGAATTCAAACGTGGACGGGTGAGTCTTAGCGACGATCCCAGGGTGGGTGCACCAAAAACGGCAGTCACCCAGGAAAACGTCGATGCTGTGCGCAAACTCATCATTGAAGATAGACATGTGACATATATGGTATGACCCAAATTATAAGTGAACCGACTAGAATAACAGAGAGAACTTCTACATTATTAGATCCTATATTTATAAGTTCTTCTACTTCATATGTTTCTAGTGGTATAATGAATGCTGATAGCTTTAGTGACCATCAGATGGTATATTGTGATGTTAAATGTTCAATCAAATGTGAACCAAAATTTGTAACATACAGAGACTTTAACAACATTAACTTAGAGGCATTTGATAATGTCCCTTATCGGATAGACTGGGAAAGCATACTTTACTTCAGCGACATAGAAAGCAATGTTGAGTTTTTGACATCAAACTTATTGTCATTTTTTGACTTGCACTGTCCTGAACGAACAGTACGAGTCACAAAGCCAAAAGCGCCTTGTCGTACTGCAAACGTACAAATGTTATTCAGGGAAAGGGGTGAAGCTCTCTCCAAATATAAAATGGATCCATCAGAAGAAAACTGGAACAGCTATAAAAGCCTCAGAAATTACTGCTTGCTAGCATTACGCAAAGAAAAATCAGCCTATTTGGAACATCTACATAAAAATAAAAACTCTAAATCTCTTTACAAATCATTGAAATAAATGCACATACAAAGTAATAAAGAGCCTCCGAACATTCCGGTCCACCTTTCCAATCCATATAAAGTGAATGATTACTTTACCTCAATTTTTAAGAATAGTGATGAACAATGTATTGACAAAATAATTCATTATCGTAACAACAGACATAGTTTTGAGAGGTTTTCTTTCAATTTAATTGACTTGACAAGCTTAGCATCTATAATCAGTCATATTGGTTCCAATGCATCTGGTAATGACGGAGTTACGTTGCGAATGTTAAAATTATGTTATCCCGCTATAAATCTTTATTTTTTGCATATTGATAATATGCATGGATTGATAATCCATGCTTAGAGAGAGGCTATTTTCCAAGCGCGTCGAAAACAGCAATGGTAAAACCACTCGCTAAAACCTCGAATCCTTTGTCATTTGACGACCTACGACCGATAAGTCTTTACGAGTACTTAGACAAAAATAATATTATAAGTGTTCATCAATCGGGTTTTAAAAAAAATCATAGCACTACTACGGCTTTAGTGGACTTGATCGATGGCATAATTTCCGCGCTTGACAATAAAAACTTGTGTGCTCTTGTCCTTTTAGATTTCTAGAAGGCATTTGATACATTGAATCACAAACTGCTTGTAGCCAAATATCATTACTATGGCTTTGATGATCTTGCCTGTAAGCTCATCAAGTCATATTTAAGTGATCGGTCGCAAGTGGCTGTGGTTGATGGTCAGATGTCTTTGCCAAATAAAGTTCAGTCCGGAGTACCTCAAGGCTCCGTATTAGCTCCATTGCTTTTTTTGTTATACACCGCGGATCTTCAAGATACTGTCAAGCACTGTCATGTGCAATTCTTTGCCGATGACACTCAGGTAAAGTATGATTTTCCAGCCTCACGCTACTCTGAAGCCCAAGACCAAATCAATGAAGATTTGTCAAGTATTAGCCGCTATTGCAAGTTACATAACCTCAAGCTCAACCCATCGAAGTGTAAAGCCTGGCTATTTGGTAATATCAAAATAAGAGCAAATCTTAAAAGCAAAATTGACGTTCAAATCGAAGGAAAAATTATCCCTTATTCAGAATGTGCCAAAAATTTGGGCTTACATTTAGATGAAGACCTGAGGTTTGAAAAACACTTACAGCACGTTTTGAGGCAATGTTACGGTTCGCTCCGGCTTCTATTTGCAAACAATTGCATCACTGGTAAGTAATTGAAAAAACAGCTATATGAAAGCTTGGTATTGTCTAAGATTTCGTATGGGCTAATAATTTATTACCCCTAACTGCTGCGAATAAAAGACGTCTACAGATAATGCAAAATACTTGTAGTAGGTACATAAATAATTTGAGGAAATTTGATCATATATCGCATACGTATTCGGACCTCAATTGGTTAACTATAGATAATCTGTACAAATATTCTGTTATAAGTTCTGTGCATCGTATTTTACTATCCGCATCATCCCCATACCTGTTTGAAAAATTTATTACCAGATCCAGCACGCATAATATTAACACAAGGCATCAGGCTTTCTTTATACTGTCAGTCCACCGTACTGTTTTATATTCAAGGACCTTTATTTACAATGCCGTTAAATATTACAACAGTATTAATTTTCATTTTAAAAATATTGAGAATATTAAAACTTTTAAATTAAAATTGAAGTCCGATCTTCTCTCGCAAACATGAATTGCCGCTTATATTTTTTTTTATTGGTTAATGATGGTTGATTTTGAAAAAAATCCCTTTGATCACAGTTTTGTTGGTTTAAAACAAACCGATTTAAATGTATGTACCATAGTTAATGTGATCCATTTCTATGTAATTTCGTATAAATTATCAAAACGGGGTGAGGTGGAAGAATAGCTCACGCTAAACCTCGCAACTCGTAATGTACTAAATGTTTAATGCAATATAAAGACTCTTTATTATTATTATTATATCGCGAGATTGAGGTGTCCTTGAATATCTCAAACACCTCAATTCAAAAAAATTTTTTTCTCGTTGGATACCCCACCTGTTCACTGAAGAGCAGAAAGCAGCCAGGGTTAATTGGTGTCAAAAAACGCTTGACCGTTTCAATCCCGGAAACTCAAAAAATGTATACAGCATTGTTAGTAAGGATGAATCGTGGATTTACTGTTATGAACCAGAAAATAAACGACAGTCGGCTGTTTGGGTGTTCCAACGTGAAGAAAAGCCAATAAAAGCCATCCGTTCTCGTTTTGTGTCAAAACCGGGTCATATTGCAACAATTCCTCTTAACGAGCAAAGAACTGCTACTGCGGAATGGTATACCACCATTTGTTTGCCAAAAGTCATCACCGAGCTTCGAAAAATCAACCCCAAAAGAAGAATCATCCTCCATCAAGGCAATGCCCACAGCCCAAAAAATAAGGCAGTATTTAACGGAAGAAAACGTGGAATTATTGGACCATCCTCCATATAGTCCCAATCTAAGTCCTAACGATCTCTTTACTTTCCCGAAAATTAAAAACAGACTGCGTGGTCAAAGGTTCCAGTCACCAGAAGAAGCAGTTGACGCATTCAAACATGCCGTTTTGGATCTGCCTGCAAACGAGTGGAGTAAGTGCTTCGAAAATTGGTTCGAGCGCATGCAGATGTGTATTAATCTTCCTGGAGAATACTTCTAAAAACAATAAAGTCATTAAACTACCTACCGTATTGTTTTATTTCCATATGCAAAACTTAAAAGACATCCCTCGTAGCACCAAGTCACCTTCAGCTCTCGTATTTACGGTCGAGAGAAATTATAAAAAATTACCTCCAGCGAGATGGAGATTAGAGTACGATTTTCTACCACAAAATTAGTAGATCAGGAGAAGTGTTTTATTACTAAAGACAAAATTCTATATTTTTAAGAACTGATACAAAATTATTATTCTAAATAAGAAAAACGTTGTAATAATTTACTTTATCAAGATATAGTTAATTTTACCATAAAAAGAATCTGTAACAAGATGCCTGTTAAAAGCGAGTACTTTCCGCACCATGGTAAAAAAAAGTATTTTACACTTCTTGTTCCGGCGGTGTACTTTATAAGGCCTATATTTAAATAGGATGCATAATATTCTTTTAATAGAGCCGTTCCGGTTGATTCGCATCTCCAATTCAAGAAGTAAACAATCCCGTTCTATCTGCGAAATGTTCAAGACTCAATTAAACCTTTGACCAGATAAAGCTAGCTGAACAGCTGCAGCAGTAGTCTGCCCTTTAGTGAGACTGTAGAGGCAAAATTCAAACGCTTTCAGCAAACAGCGAATCCCTCAAAGAAAACCTTGTCGGTTTGCATTTAGTAGCGGCGGACATAAGAGAGAACGCTTTCAGGCTCCGAACAGGAATGCCAGTGGCGTATCTCGAAGGTAAACGGCTTTTGATAAAAGTCATTCGATTTATTGCGCACTACTTTAAGCAAACAAGCACAAGTGCGTATCTCAGGTTTGTTGCTGAACACATTTTCATCGCATTTACACTTGAACTACATTTTACTGTTTTCCTAATTAAGGACGATGTAGAATAGGTATATCCGTGAACTCAAGCTAAATGCCGGGACACCGTGGCTGCTATGAGGATCCCACGGGAAATTTTATCAATACGCGTTTTGAACTGCCTAAGGTTAGTAGAACTGGGAAAAACCCCTCTTGTAGATTGCTCATAATCTCGACTCCTTAGCGACAAAGGAGCGGTCGTATCGGGCAGTTCTAGATCTATGAAGCTCGACACGGTTAGGGTGCGAGGCCGATGTTGGGCAGGTTTGTCTGGCAAGCACATCACACGCAGCATAATGGAGGATATCTCTGAGGAGCAAAGCCCGTTGGTTTAGCTTTAGAAGAGAGGTAGCTATTTACTTCCTCTCTAACCATACCCAGCAAGTGCCCAAATAAGAATCGCAAATGCAAAATACGCACAATATTCTGAGAACGTAAAAGCTCTTAGTTTATAATTGTTTGAACAAGAAATATAAAGTTCAAGGTGAAACTAACCAGCACAGGATCTTTTAACACCAAATTAAGCCATCCATCTGGTCAAACAGCAGATCTGTTAAATTTTGTCACATATCAGAGTTAGGGAAAAAATAACTCCATATATTCTGAACTGTCTAGGGTCTAAGCACTATTTTTATATCGCTATGCCTCTTACTGCAGTGGAGTAAAAAAATGGAAGACGGAAGCACAATGGATAGTACGGTGGTCTTGTGTTTACAAAGATACACTGAGTTTACAGAAGTGTACGATGACTTATGCTACTCTCATCCATTTTGGTACTTGACTATAGCCATTACTCAGCAACTGAAATGAATTACATCAATTTCGAGCAACGGTGTGCTATCATGTTTAGCCTCAGACTTAGGGACAGTGCAACGGAAAATCTTGTTAAACTTCAGCAGGCCAGGTCTTTTCACAAGGGAGAGAGTCGATTTAAGATGGACCCCGAAGAGGAAGGCCTCCATCTTCAAGCACAGATGAAAATACCGACAGAATTCGGGATCCTGTGGGTGCAGATCGTCAGCTGACACTGAAAGCGATCAGGGAAGAGTAAAATTTACTCGCACCACCGTTCATAAGATCATAAACACGATAATGCTCCTAATAAACGAGTTTTCGGCCCGTAAAAACATTCATGTGTCTCATCAGCGTCCTTATTCGTATGACTTGAGTCCTTGTGACTTTTCTCTCTTCCCAAAGTTGAAAATCACCTCGAGAGAACTCATTTTGGGGACAGTCGAAGGCATGCAAATGGCTGTAACCGACCAGCTGAAGGGCCAGGTGAGAAGGAAATTATTTTCAGGGTGTAATTGTAATTATATTGGAATAAAAACATTAAAAACAATCAGTCTCATTACTCGATTTTCAGACCTCGTACGACGTCTGCATCTCGCAAAAAACAAGTGATTAATTTCCATCGATCTGTCTGTCGGTGTGTCGCTCTGTTTATCTGTCCGCTCATCCTTGGTCTGTGTATAAGTTAGAAATTACCGCTGAAATTGTAGTAAAATTTCCTCTCCAGGTTACTACTATGCTATTTTCAATTTCTCCAGCCAGTAAGTAGCGGGATACTCCAGATAGAACATATGGTACATACAGTTTGAAGTTCTGCAAGAAAAAAGAAGTGTGTATTGGTATTTTTTCCGTCAAGTGGAGCTAGCCGTTTTTTTGGAACAAAATTAAGCAGCTGGATAGTTTCATACAAAAAACTCCTTTATTACTGAACATTACATAACGAACTATTAATTCAAAACACTTCAACTTCCACGTCTTCGTGTTCACTGTCTTGTTGAACTGTTACCGGCCCAACAGCTCAAAATACTGTATCATAGCACCACTGGTCATTTTTGGTTACATATTTTTCAGCTAAAAACCAATCATTTCATGGCTTTTTTGATTTAATGAGCAAAGGGTAAGTCTGGTACAGTTTGTCTGATGGTAACGAATATGTGGCGGATGGAATCCCAAAACAGGGTTATACCGGTAAATACACTTCACTGTACAACGTAGGACTTTTCATATTTGAAAATACGATGCTTTGAAATGGCAAACTTCTCTTTTTTACTGTTTATAACTTCTATTTTAAAATTAATGAAATGCTGGGTGAAGTTGATGGTCATATCTTGGCTTGTTTGCACTACTGTGAATTTGTTTGAAGTATTTTTATCATTTATATTTATATTTTCATCAAGTCTTTCCAGCACTTGGGCGTATAGACTACTTCTTTCATACGATTTTCTTTTTCTATCAGACCAAAAGATCTGTCACAGGGTAAAAAGCTGCACCCTGGCTCGGGAAACTGGTAAACTATTACTTTTAATTTTCTTTCAGTAGTACTAGTAAACGTATGCAAAAACTATACGAGCAGCGGGTTTAGATTTTGAGCAAAGCAATTATCTGAAAGGAGGTACAGTTCGCGAATAGTGTATGGAAGAAGCGTGTTAAGGTAGTGATACAAAAAGCTGATAACCTCCTTACGTTTTAGCTGTGATTTAGTCTTATATATATAACACTGGACAACAAATTTTAGTTTTTTAATTGTATCTTGTGGGAAAAGTGCACTTCTTTGTTAATTTTGGGGAGCTGAATCCAAAAATGACAATGAAATAAAAAAATTAGTTGCGGTTTAGAAAAAAAGCTTTTTATTTTTAAGGATATATTAAAAAAAGTAACAAGACTCATATACTTATAAGAATCACTATATGCGCTGTCTTTTTGCTGTTCTTTTTTGGATCGTTTCTGGAGCATCTCTACCAAGAGTCCAACAGTAGTCTGCAAGCACGGAAGGATTCCACTCTCCCTGGTACCTTTTTTCCATTGTTGAAATATCCTGATGAAAACGTTCGCCGTGCTCATCACTTGCGGCTCCGCAATTGTCAGGAAAAAAGTCCAGGTGTGAGTGTAGGAAATGTATCTTAAGAGACATACTACAGCCCATCTTTTGATACGATGACAGCATAGTTTTGACAAGGGTTTTATAGTTGTCAGCTTTTCTATTTCCCAAGAAATTAGCGACCACCAGACGGAAATCATTCCAAGCAGTTTTTTCAATACCTGTTAAAGTGCTTTCAAACTGTGTATCTTTCAAAATATTTCGAATCTGTGGCCCAACAAAAATACCTTCTTTAACCTTTGCCTCACTTAGTCTTGGAAATTTCTGACGCAGGTATTGAAAAGCTGACCCATCTCTATCTAATGCCTTGACAAAGTTTTTCATTAGGCCCAACTTGATATGCACTGGTGGTAATAAAATTTTTTTCGAATCTACTAATGGCGTATGCTGTACATTTTTTTGACCTAGCTCTAGGAATTGACGAACAGGCCAGTTTTGTCTGGTGTAATGAAGTGCCCTTGCCCGACTGTCCCATTCACACAAAAAACAGCAAAACTTTGTGTAGCCTAGCTGCAGCCAAAGTAAAAGTGCAACAACTTTCAGATCGCCACAAATATGCCATTGGTGCTCATCGTATTTTATGCATGTCAATAGGGACTTCATATTGTCATATCATTCTTTCATGTGAACTGCATACCCTACAGGAAGAGATGGTAAAATATTTCCAATATGCAATAACACTGCCTTTAAACTCAATGTCTATGAACAATCTCCATTCTTCTGGGTTATAGTTTATATTTAAAGCCGCCAGTAAGCCGTTAATGTTACTGCAGAAAACCAAGTTATTCATATTGAAAAATGGTTCTAAGTCTTTGTGGCATTTACGAAAAACACATACCGAAACATCGTCTTCTAACAAGTTCCACTGCTGCAGTCTTGATCCAAGTAACTCTGCCTTACATTTTGGAAGTTCTAAATCTCTTACAAGATCATTTGTTATTTTGTGCGGTTGGTGGCATGACGTGCTCGGTATAAAATCAGGATCTCTTGACGTTGATGGCATATCTTCTTCCTGACGAATCACTCGATCGCCATGATCTGATTCGTTTTCTGATTCGCAAGTGTAGGATTCTGGGGGTTTTGGAATAGGATTTTCGTCACTGTGAGGCACAGGTCTCATCGCAGATGGTATGTTTGGGTAGTTAATAACCGATTTTTTTTTTCTTGGACATACCTGTGGCTTGTCCAACACAAGGTACCATGCAAAAGTAACAATCATTAATATGATTTGTAGGCTCTCTCCAAACCATTGGGACAGCAAGGCGCATAGACCGTTTTTTGCCATTTAACCAGCTCCTCAGACTTGAAGCATATGTATTAAGGCAGATGTGGGGTGCCCACTGTTTGTCTTGATCACCTAGTTTACAACCGAAATAAAGCTGATATGCCTTTGTTATTAGTGGAGTAATAGACCGTCTCTGAGACGCAAAAGTCACATCACCACACACGTAACAAAACTGATCTGGATTGTTCACACACTTTCGAGACATCTTGCATGAACGCTGTCAGCCAACTGAGGAAAAAATGGCTAATATAAAACAATATAATGTACACGTATGTATAACGTAACACAATCATGCCGATTACATCATCTTTCCTTGCCGAATAT
The DNA here is from genome assembly GCA_963669975.1 of Acanthoscelides obtectus. NCBI lineage: Eukaryota > Metazoa > Arthropoda > Insecta > Coleoptera > Chrysomelidae > Acanthoscelides > Acanthoscelides obtectus. The sequence continues at coordinate 17,909,901 of CAVLJG010000008.1, forward strand.
AAAAATGTAGCATGTGCATTCTTGTGAATTACAGTATATTAACACTGTCACAGCAGGAACACATATAATTACCGTATCTCTAAAACTTGAACTAATATTGAAAAAATAAGTTTCATTCCGGTTTGAGCACATTAAAAATAGTAATATTTTGTTGATTTTATTTAGGATATTTTTTGGCTGTTGGTCAGTGTAAAAGGCCGTTTTCGCGGAAAGAACACAAAAATTATAAACCCACAACTGCCTTCTATGAAATACGTCTCCAGACGGAGTATGTAGTAAAAGCATGTTCTGCTGGTAATCAAAGCACAAGACCTCAACAGATTCTGGCCCGAGTGCGATTTCTCTTTCAGCGAGGTGTAAAAAGCTTCTGATTTTTCAAGATGGAGGAATTTTTCCAGTTGAAGTTTGGCCTTTGCTTCAGACTAAATAATGCCCGACGCACTACTACACATACACATTCACATATATAGTTGCGAGAATAACATCTATGATATGGAACAAGAAATGGACAGCTCCGGAGCTGACCGGTTCTTGCTCCAAAGCAAGTAGTCTAATCATATTAGACGAAAGTACCCCTGGTTTGCGAAATAATTGTAAAGTCTGGTTTTATTGCTGCAAGTTATTTAAGAGTTTATTCGAAACATGGACACCAATTTTTGTGGGAAAATTTTTTATTTTTTCCGGCCATCACTACTAGTTTACTGAGCAATATACAGGGTTAGTTCAAAGGGCATTTTATAGCAAAATACACTAGTTTTCCTTGCCGATATGAATCGCAAACCGTTTCAGAATATAATGTTATTTTTATGCAAAAAAACTTGGGTCGTATTTTTGAGTAATTTTCAACAAAAGATGATAGACACATCTGCTTTACTTTAAAATGTATATAGTAATGTGTTTTTCGAATATCGTGGCGCATTTGTTCAATTACTCACAAATACGAAATGTTTGAAGTTGTTTAGAAGAAAAAAACGTAACCTTTGTTTTTAGCATAAAAATAACATTTATCTTTCGGAACGGTTTGTAATTCATATCAGCAAGGTAAACACGTATATTTTGCGATTAAATGCTCTTTGAACGAACAATGTATATTGCTCAATAAACAAGTACCGATGACAGGAAGACAAGTGTTTTGAGATAAACAATTAGAAATCCTCAAAAGACTACTCTCATTTTTTTGGTCTCATAGATACCTAAAAATCTTATTTGAAGAATTTTTTCGTTCCTGCCAACACTTTGCATCCCAAAAAAACACGTTTTTTCATTCTTTGTTGTCAAATAAAAGGTTTTCCCACAAAAATTACTGTACCTGTTTTAAATACCCGATTGAACAAGTTGCACCAATAAAACCAGACTTAACAATTATTTCGGGGAAATTTGCTAATATGATTAGACTAAAGACCCTTGTAGCACAATTAAGGAATTTTGATACGCTCCTGAATGAGTTCCGGTTTGATTTTAAGAGCGAACGGAAGAGTCGAAAAAATGCAATGAACCGCTTCCTTCTAGCTTTGATTCCATCCGGGGTTTCTATTACCCGGCGCGCCTCTCCGTCCTAGTAGGCGCTTGCCGACGCCGAAGCTTTGCGTCTCCGGTGCTCGTTCTCCAGTTCAATCGGTTTTTGTGTATACAAACTTTATCTAAAGTCAATCGCCGGGAAGCGCCATTTAATGGAGGGGGAGAGCGGTGCTGCGATTATTCACGAGCTGGTGCTTTCGGAGAAGAGGTGTCGGTCGAGGGCACGATATTTTGTATCCAACATGTTCTCTGCCTTTCCCTAGAACCGGATTATGTTTGGTTTATTCCTACAGTTGTCGGTAACTTGTCAATCGATCCTATGCAACGTAATCGGAGTTCACACGGTTTAATCCCAGACATAGTCACCAACAAGTTACCGAATACTGTACCAAACCAGTGAAGGTGGCAATACGATACTTTGGGATGACTGTTATGTTGGTTATGAAAGAGCAGTAATGGTCTTCCGGAATAAATTACCGAACCAGACCGTTGCCCTTCTGACGCAATTGAGTAGACACAACGTCATGGGAATCAGAATGCTTAGTGTGGTCTGCCTCTAGCAGTAGCTTAGAACTTTGCAGAGTAGGACCTGAGACTTCTCTTCCATCTCCACGCGCACAGAGCATCCTCAGACACCCCCTTCTAGTACTAGTGGCATCCTAACATGCTACGATCGAACAACAATGCCACCAACTTCAGATTAATCTTCCTTAGACAAAAACTATCAAAATTGGATTTTTAGATGTATTCCCCCATAGTCTCATGGTACCCAGAGGTATTTAGGCTTTAGGCCTACGTGGTGACTCGAGTATAAGTAAGTAATGTATCAAGGTGTAAAGTTCCGAGCTAGCAGCCGTCACGAGCATACACTCGTGCGACTGCGACCCACCCGGACATACAGTGCGATCCTACTGTGATTTTCATCGCGGTACGATCGCCATCCACGATGGCGAAAGTAGAGAAGCTGGCGAGCCAGCTGAAGCAGAAAGAAGAGAATTTTGCAATGCTTGCTGAGCAGATGAAAAATCTGCAAGAAGCATTTGAGCGGGCGAGGGATGAAATCGATGAGGTGAAAAGGAAGCTCCTCAAAGCAAAGAGGAAAGCTAAGAAGACGGAGGAAGAAGAAGAAGAAGAGGACCACGGAGAGGAGGACCAGCAGCCTACGGAGAACTTGGACATGGATGCCCAAAATATCGACGTAGAAGAAGCGGAGAAGAGGACGGACGACACCGATTTCAGTGTCGCCACCAGACGGAGGAAGCGGGTGCGAGTTTCCTCCTCCGAAGAAGAAGAAGAACACAGGCAGCGAAAGATGCCAGCTGCCACAAAGAAGAGTGGTCCTAGAGCAACCAGGACCACCGAGGCCCCCATGGCAGGAACAGGAGTTCCGCCAATCAACATCGAGGGCACCGCTGATTGGTCATCCTTGAGTAGGATGATGAACAGCAAGGGGATTCAATTCTCCAAAGCGAGGACGGCGGGTACCAGTGTGAAGGTATTCACAAATACACCAGCTGACTACCGTCAGCTAGTCGCACTGCTTGAATCCATCAAGCGGCCCTTCTTCACATATCAACTGAAGGAGGACAGGATGGACCAGAGGGTCATTCGTGGGCTTCCGAGAGAGATGTCAGTCAATGACATCAAAGAGGATCTGGTGAGCCAAGGCATCGCAGACGCCGTGGTTCAGCAGCTGACCTCAAGGACCACAAAGAAGCCACTTCCGCTCTTCCTCGTCAAGACGAAGATGCCGGAAAAGCTTGCAGAGATCCAGAGGCTGGCCATGCTCACGGTCAGCTTCGAGAGGAAGAAAAAGTCTTCCGAGCCCAGCCAGTGCTACCGCTGCCAGCGGTACGGGCACACACAGCGGAACTGCCGTCTCGCTGAACGGTGCGTTAAATGTGGAGAGGACCACAACAGCACCAGCTGCAGTCTGCCAGCGCCGCCAACAGGGCAACGAAACGCCAAGTGTTGCCTCTGTGGAGAAGGCCACCCCGCCAACTACAAGGGATGTAGTAAGGCGCCGAAGAAAGCTGCTTCTGCCCCCAAAGCAGTCCCCACCACAAATAGGACTTCTTACGCCCAAAAAGTGAAGAAGCCTATGTCCACTTCTGCCCCAGCAGCCGCCACTGCTACTGGAACTACTGCGCAGAAGCAACACGGCGATGACAGACTGCTAGCAATGATGCAAGCCATCATAACCCGCCTGGATGCACTCGAGGCCAAGATGCAAGACAAGCACTAGACCCGAAATGTCTACAGGTCAAAACGTAGAATCTCTACGCATTATCTCCTGGAACATCAACGGTTTCAGGGCACGGAAACCAGAAATCCAGGAGATACTAGACCAGTACCAACCAGAGGTGATGGCCATCCAAGAAACGAAGTTGGATGCTGCCCATAGTCTGACGTTCCCGCGGTACGAGACGTACCGCTACGACAGAAGGGGCAGAGGTGGAGGAGTCGCATTACTCGTCAAACGTACCTTGACGAGTCATGTCCTCGACGATGCCGCAGACATAAATGGGGACGGAATCACGGTCCAGGTCCATCACAACCACCGTCCCTACAGAATCACCTCCCTATATGTGCCACCAGGGGAGGCCCTAGACGAAGATGACATCGCGGACCTCCTGAGAGGCCCAGGAGCACGCATAGTCATCGGAGATCTAAACTGCAAGTCTCCGGCTTGGAACAACAACGTCGAAGACAGGAATGCAAGGCAGCTCCAGGAACACGTCGATGCCCTGGCGGGGGTCATCGTCGGTCCGGAGCAACCAACCTACATTCTATTCGGCCTTGGGCGACCTGCGGTACTGGACATAGCCATCCTCCGCAACATCAGAGAGGAGTTCGAGATAGAGACCCTGGTGGAAGGATCGTCGGACCACAATCCGATTCTACTAACACTTGGTACAGGGTCTAGAACTCGAGATAGCTTGAGCACCAAACGGACGAACTGGAACCTTTACAAATCCAACGTCCAGAGGAACATCACTCAAATTCCAACCATCCGATCAGCGGAGGAACTGGACAACGCAGTAGAGGAGCTGGAGAATGCTGTCCTGCGAGCGCAGGAGGACAGCACCCGCTCCGAGACTACGGCAGTTCCTAGATACCTAAATGGTCCAGCACCGCACCATATTAGGCACCTGATCAGGGAGAACAGAAGACTCAAGCGAGAACATCTCCAGCTGTTGACAGAGGAGTCGAGAGTTGCGCGAAACAGAGCATCGTTAGCTCTGAAGAACGCACTCGCGGAACTCCAAAACAACAGATGGAATGCAGCCTGTGCAGAACTAGAGACCCAGGATGGTACGGCCTGGTCTATGCAGCGAAAATTTCGTCGTCAGCGCACCACGATCCCCACTCTTCACGGCCAACGCGGCTTGGCCTACTCCAGTGAAGAAAAAGCCGAAGCATTCGCCGATTCGCTAGAATCCGAATGCAGACTCAATTACCATGAAGACGAGGACGACAACCACGAGGAGGCCGTGGAAGTCGCAGCCGAAAACATGAGGAGTCGACCACCTGGCCAGGAGACGGATCACCCCTCCAGTCCAGAGGAAATCCGTCTGATCATCCGCAGGTTGAAGGTCAGAAAGGCGCCGGGAAGGGACGGCATCAACAATAGGATGCTGAAGAACCTTCCCACCAAAGGCATTGCTGCGCTCACCAACATCGCCAATGCCACTCTGAGGCTTAACCACTTCCCGCGGCGGTGGCGGGAAGCCCAGGTTATAATGCTCACCAAGCCAGGCAAGGACCGGAAGTTGCCCCAGAACTACCGGCCCATCAGCCTGGTTTCCTCGGTGGGCAAAGTAGTCGAAAAGGCTATCGCCGTTCGACTAGAGAAGCAGGCAGAAGAACTGCAACTTCTCCCCCCAGAGCAATTCGGCTTCAGATCCTCCCACAACACGGAACTCCAAGCGCTACGACTGACGGAAAACATCACCAGCGGCTTCAATCTCCAGGAGGCAACCGGTCTCGTCCTGCTGGACGTGGAACGAGCCTTCGACCGAGTTTGGCACGATGGACTCATCGCCAAAATGGAAGCCGCCGGAATCGATGCGAACATGTGCCAACTGATCCAGAGCTATCTAACACAAAGATGGTTCACGGTGAAGATTGGTACATGCCATTCAACAAGACGTCAGCTGGAAGCAGGCGTGCCCCAGGGGTCAGCCTTAGCCCCCCTGCTCTACAACATCTATACTTACGATGTGCCGAAGACAGCTGACACAATGCTGGCCCTATATGCAGACGACACTGCTATAGCCGCCAAGCATAGACGACCCGAGATCATCCGTAGGAAACTACAGGGTGAACTGGACCAAATTCAGGACTGGTGCGTGAAATGGAAAATCCGCATCAACGTCCAGAAGACGCAGGCAATCTTCATTCAACGAAGAAGGATTGCAAGACCTCTCGAAGCATCCATCTTCGATGAAGATATCCAGTGGAGCGACAATGTCAAATATCTGGGGATCGTTTTTGACAAGTCCCTCACCTGGAAAGCGCACATAGAAGCTGTCATCGCAAAAACCAGAGCAGCCATGGCTCAACTCTATCCATTACTGGGTAGACACAGCCAGATGCCGCTAGCGACCAAGCTACGGCTGATCAAGGCCATCGCCAGACCTCAGCTCGCTTACGCCTCCGCGGTCTGGGGGTACGCTGCCCCCAGCTACCGCAAGCGACTTGCTGCTCTAGAGATGAAGCTACTCCGGATCGCCACCAATGCACCTTCCTACGTAAGGAACTCAACCTTGCGTAGAGACCTGCATTGGGATACCATCCACGAGTACATGAGGAAAAAAGCGGAGAAGACCTTCGAGAAAGCTCAGGACCACCCGAACGAGCAGCTACGATTCCTCATGGACTACGATCCGGACGAGAGGCCTCGCAACCGCAGAACCAGGTACCCCAGACCAAGGTCCCAGTTGGCACCCGCTAACTGGAACCTTGACTAGGAGACTAGGAGAATTTGCGGCTGCTCCCCCCCCCACGGCGTGGATGCAGAGGACCAGGAACCACCGGGACCAGGACCCACCGGGACCAGGACCAACCAGGACCCGCCACGACCAGGACCCACCAAGACCAGGACCCTTCAGGACCAGGACCAGGAACAACATATTGGTAAGATGACTTGAAACTCTTGATTTTTCGAAAACAAGAGTTTCAAGAGAAACTAGCAGACCCTCTATCGATGATCGCTTAACGACATCGATAGAATGTGCGAGGTAAAGGGAACCAACCCGGCGTTCCCAGAGACTGAAACACATGAGGAGACGTTGTAGCAGACCGCAGGTCACGCACAACACATGGCCTACCGAGACGCTGATGAGTCGGGCCACGCGGAGGTTTAGGGTTTAGTGGGTATTAGGTGATCTCTTCAAGACCCTGGAGCCCCACACACGTCGTAGCTCGTGCTATGGTATGGTGCGTAAATGCATTCCCCCCTCGTTAAAAAAAAAAAAAAAAAAAAAATGTAAAGTTCTGTCTTTTAGTAGGAAGCAAAATGTAATACATTATGATTATAGTATCAATGATCACTTACTCGAAAGAAAAGATACGTTCAAAGATTTGGGTGTTGTATTCGATGCCAAGCTGACATTCAAGGATCACATCGCTCAAATGGTGAATTCAGCGTTTAAGATGCTAGGCTTTTTTGTAAGGAATTGGTCCGGGTTTTCAAACATATCAACTCTAAAGCTTTTATATTTTACATTTATTAGAAGGGAGCTGGAATACGCTTCATTAATTTGGTCTCCAATCTAGAACAATTCAAGGGTTAGTATTGAATATGTGCAGCGTAAGGCTTTAAAGTATTTGTATTACAAATGTTATGGCAATTATCCTTAAAGAGGTTTCCACCATTCTATTTTATTAAACATTTTTGATATAGAGTCATTGCATCTTAGACGCGACATGTCAGCGCTACATATTTTGTACAAAATCATACACAATCAAGTTGATTGTTCATTCGTATTAAGTAAGCTTAATTTTCGTGTGCCTAGGTTGGGAAATCGTGCTCAAATTACTTTCTATCCTGTTATTGGCAATACTAATTTATTGTCTAGATCTCCGGTAAATATGATTTGTAGATGTTTCAATTCTGTTTGCAGTTCCTGTGACTTATTTTTTGATAGTGAGAACTGTGTTGTAAAGTGCTACAGAGACTGGTACCTTTGTCAGTGAGAGTTTGTTTTTTCTTTTTTTAAGTTTTTTTTTGTGTTTGGCGTTACCGCTGTTGCTAATTATATAACTTTTTCTTGTATTTTTTCTGTAATTGGGTATTACCTGTTGGGAATAAATAAATAAATAAACAAGAGCAGGAAATTCGTGACTGATATTTCACTGACAAAAGATATACTACTATTATTCCAGAAGCTTTGAAACTTTCTAGTTAGATCACACGTCTAAAAAACTATTCTTACAGTCAGGACCTGGTGCTACACCCTTGGCTAAACCATGTAGAGGCGAGACGCAACGAGGAGATATACCAGGATCCCGAACACTAGCTCCTTCATTAACTATCAGAATTAAATGGAAAAACTTTTAAACATAAATCTGTAGTTTACGGAAACAGAATCGAGAGTTTCTCATTATTTCCCTATTTTCGAGCTGATTCAATTAACTTTGTCCTTTATCGAGCGGAAAAATCTTAAACATGTTGGAGTTTAGAGTTGATTAGGTGCTTTGATAACAACGGAATGGCTAATGCGTTCCATTAGGAAGTTCTGATCGATCAACGCGACTTTTCAATACTTTTCAACACCATCCAAAGGAAAATAAACTTCCTTTGTCATTCTACATTCTGTTTAATGATGATAAGGAATGCTGTTATTTAGGTAGAAATATATATATACAGGGTGGCGCATCGGAAAACGATACAGACGCATTTACTGGCAGCTCAGTTTAGTTTTTTTTTTGGAAAAACGCTCAGACCCGTCGATTTTGTTTTCGAGGGGGACACAAGTTTGGCAAAAAATCACGTTAGCACGTGCAGCCCCCTAATCGGTGACACCACCCCCAAAATCTCAAATGGATTGGGGGGTCGAGTGATACCTGATTTTAAAGGTCTTTCAATTCCCTTTATAATGATATAAAATTAATGTACTTCAGTTCAGTAGTTTTGAAGATTTATTGACTTAAAGCTTGAATAAAACTAATACATCATCATTAGTGGAGATCAATACATTTGGCAGCAAAGTAATTTAAAAATGAAGAACTGACCCGTTAGGCAAGTAAATGTTGAAAATGACCACCATGAATCTCCATGCAATAATAAAGATTTTGCTCAAAACGTTGCCTCATATTTTGCAATATTTGAGGAGTAATTTGAAGGCACTCATTCACAATTCTTTGTCGCAGGTCTTCTAATGATGTTAGCTGAGTAGCATAGATTTTGCTTTTTAAATGACCCCACATAAAGAAATCCAAAGGTGATAAATCTGGCGATCTTGGGGGCCTCTTCTACCAATCCATCGATCTGGAAACGTCTGATCTAAATATTGTCGAACACGTAATGCGTAATGTGGTGGGGCACCATCCTGTTAGAACACCAACCTATTCGCAATGTACCGCCGATCATTCTGATTTTCAATTATGGCTGTTAATGCAGGACCTATGGCGTCTTCCAGTAATTAGAAATACTTTTCACCTGTCAAATTTCCTGGTAAGAAAAAATGACCTACTAAATGATCGCCAAAAATACCAGCCCAAACATTTAATTTTTGTGGCTGCTGTGTATGAACCTCATGATAAATTCTGGGATTAGAATCGGACCAATATCGGCAGTTATGACGATTTAGTACGCCATTTAAGAAAAAGGAACATTCGTCGGAAAAGCAAGTGTTGAATACAAAATATTCAACGTTTATAATTCGTTCACTCATATCTTCACAACATTGTAATCGCCGATCAAAATCGTCTTCATTAAGTTCTTGTACCAGGTGAATTTTATACGGATGAAAACCATGGGCCTTTAGAATCCGTTGGACAGTACGTCGACTAAAACCACATACCCTGTATGTATCCACGAAAGACATTGAACTAAAACAGTGATCATCGCTTGATTAGCTCGTGATCAGCACGTTGATATACAGGGTGACTTCGAAGTTGAGTCATTTATTTTAACAGTGAGTAGATCTGATCAAAAGAAATGTTTTTTTCCTTTACCATTTTCCTGGTAAAATTAAAGTAACAAAGTTATAGCCCTTTGGAAGTTTGAGTACCGCCCTGTCTCAATAACAATATTACGTGGTCGTGTTTGGCGACAACGGATATAATCCGCCGTATCGGTTCATCGCATCGGAAACAAAAAAGCGAAAGAATTTGGAACGATGTTTTTTCAAGTATCTCATTCATTTGTATACAGTCAGTGACAGTGAATGGTGGTATCTGTTGCGTGGCTCAAACGAAATAAAAAATGGCACATGTTTATGCGGATCGGTTTCCCAATCGAGTGCAACCAACCCCTCGTGCCTTTGTTAATGTAGTACAACGGGCTCGTGAATCAGGTGACTTAAGACCTCAGAGGGGACCTCACGATCAAATACAGGTCCGCACTGAAATACTTGTCGGGAGGATACTTTATAAAACAAGGTACAAATTTTTTTTTATTTTTTTTTTATTTTTACACACATATTTTGGTATATCTTCCTTCTACAATCATTATCTGAAAATTAATGACTCAACTTCAAAGTCACCCTGTACAGTCTCCAATTTGCGGGTACTTAACGTAGGATCTACATAAACTTGCCCTAAAACCCCCACTTCTATTTCTTCGTTCCTTATAGGATTTTCAATGTTGCGTTTTTTATTGGCGACTGACCCAGATTCCCGAAATTTAGCTACAAGTTCAAGAACATATTTTCGGTTCACGTTACTGTTCTCATATCGCTCATTAAATACTTCTGCTGTTCTATTAGCGCACTGATTATTTCTGAAAAATATTTCTATAACTTCAACTCTTTCTGCTGTGGAATATACCATGATTAATTTATGTAATAAGGCGTTACAAGTTATTTTAGCCACAAAGTTTGGTCAAATCAATCGAAAACCATGTACTAAATTCCTCTTTGAAATAAGTACGAGATATTTCCTTATCTTTCTTCAAGAAATAACTTTTTTGCCACAAAAAACGCTCCAATAGCTATTTTCAACAACGAAATGATAAACAAACCATGGGCGTAGTGAAGAAAAGCATTTACTTATTAAGTAAATTCTTTTAGTCAAATTTCTTCTGAAAGTAGTACAAACTAGTCTGATGTACCTGTTAAAGTCTACTTTAAGCTTTAAATCAATAAATTTTCAAAACTACTGAACTGAAGCTCAAGTATTTTACATCATTATAAAGGAAATTGAAAGACCTTTAAAATAAGGTATCACTCGACCCCCCTTTCCATTTAAGATTTTGGGGTTGTGTCACCCCCGCCAATTGGGTGTTAACGTGATTTTTTACCAAACTTGTGTCCCCCTCGAAAACAAAATCGATGGGTCTGAGCGTTTTTCCAAAAAAAACTGAGCTAACAGTAAATGCGTCTGTTTCGTTTACGATGCGCCACCCTGTATATATATATATATATATCATACTCTAAAAGTAAGATAATGATTATTCATGTGTCTAGGGTGTAAAGTGTGCATTTTTTTCTCTATCAGAAGGAGGTCAAGCGCGGGGGCTCACTTTTTAGCACACTTATTTGTGCCCTAGGGCATGTTTGATTCATCATATGTTGAACACAATATGGCGACAACTTACAGCTCACAACTCCAGTAACGCTATATGTGAAACAGATTTTACATCACATTAGAGCCAAACATTGATAAATGAGGCCTCATGATGTTTAGGCAACACGTACAACAACAAAACGACTTCACAATGTTCCATCAGCTACTGCTAAGTTAACATCTTGTATAAGAACCTACATGTCACAAAAATCGACATAATGTGACTTCAAGATACGTGAGACCCGTGCCGGTCGTAGACAAACTTAATTCTTCTATGCCGACTAGAAAAACTAAAAATGCAAGACGTGCCTCCATAATCAACCGCTTCGACGACTGCTCTTTGCCGATCGTTGATTGGCTTTCGCTAATTGCATCGCCCTGGTCCGATAATTTTATCTATAATGAAAGTGACCCGACAACTGAACTGGATTTCCACCTGACTGGAATATCAAGCCGCTTGCCTTCTTGATCCCGGAGAAGTACGAGTATACGAGGTGTAGTGACGGGACTCCTGCGTATCAAAAGTGGCGTCAAGCGTGTTGAGATTGTCTTCTAATATCTTCAATAAACCGATGCGATTGTTCACTTATTACGAAAGCATTCATCAGTTGTCTGTCTAAACATGCCATATGATCTGTCAATTAGATACTGTATCATGCACGTTACTTAAAAAGTCAAGGAAAAAGAAGGAAGAGAGATTTGACTATAACATCGTTACGTCTAGAGCTTGATATTGTCTCTTAAATATGAATGATATCAATATGAATATGTTTATCCTGTTCTGCTGTAGTTGAAGACCTTACATATGCGTCTTGACAAGAAAATCCAAAGACAGGCATGCAATAGCAAGAGCTGGCCATTTACTCAATTATTTTGTGTAGCCGAAGTTTATTTAGAAGATCTGAGTAGATAATATACGATAAAGCTGCCAAAACATAACCATGAGCTTATTATGATGTCTCCCTCTGCATGTACTTTGTCGCATATATTAAGCTTTTGTAATTAAATATTTATTTGTAGGCGCCAAAAAAGAGATCTCGATCTGGTAGATGTAGAGATCGAGAGTTGTGTCTTTGATACTGTAACCCAACAAACTGTGTGATTACTCATAGTAGCGAGATTTCAGACACAAGGGGCTCGAGGTCTGAATTTGATGTAAACGTTGTGTATGGAGCTTAAGTGTAAGCTTGCATTTATGTGTGTGTGTGGAGCGTAAAGAGTACATTTTGCTTTTGCCCAAAGTTAATTTTTAAGCCAGTGCATCAATCTTAATTACCCACTCCCCTCTAGGATTTTCCAGCGTTTTTTCACGCACCGTCTCCTGAATGCGATAATTGACGGACAAATAGTAATAATTGATGCATGCCGCGGGACGGCGCGCCGCTCACAGCGTGTGTAAGCCGATATTTCATCGGCTTTCCCCGGATTACTGGTAACCGCGTTCAGCGGACACGAGTAACTCCGGCAACATCGCATATTTCTCATTTTTAAGCCGGGATTATCGCGCCTCGCTAGCGTTCGCTCTTTTTTTCTTCGAGAGGTATTTGTCAAGTTAGTCGCCTAAGCTCGGGGGAGGCTGCTGACAAATAGGCGGCTCCTCTCCCTTTGTTCTTTTGATACACAAGAAGACTCTATGTACCTGAATTGCGAAAACACTGCTATATCGTTTTATCTAGATTGATACGCAAATCTTTAGAAAATTGGTAAGCAAATATGTTCAGCTAATAACACATTACATACAGAGTGTTCCGTGAAATGGTAGGCAGTATCTTCTCATTTCTGTCAACTTATTTTCGTCAAAGCATTCTACATAAAAGCCTTAAGTTTCTGTATACGGTGTCCCAGAGATCGACGTCAAGCCGAGAACGGGGATAGGCCAAGTCATACTAACGGGTGATTTTTTAAGAGGTGTAGGATTTGATTTGATTTGAAATTTGAAAAAACGATTAAATCTTTATTTGAGTCAATAGAACGGTCGATATAATATAATGTTTAAAGATTATTTCATGTAAATGTTGGCCGCGGCTCCGCTTTAGATGTCTCATGCGCAAGGTCCAATTTTGGCACACTCTCTCCAACATATCGGCCGGTATCTTACGAATAAATGCTTCAATATTGGCTTCCAGTGCGTCAATCGTTGCCTTTTTATCCCTGTAGCCATTAGCCTTAAAATGGCCCCACAAGAAATAGTCGAACGGCGTTAAATCACACGATCTAGGCGGCCAATTGACGGGCCCCAAACGTGAGATAAACTGTTCACCGAACTCTCCTCTCAATAGGGCCATTGTTTCGTGTGCGGTGTGGCATGTGGCACCATCTTATTGAAACCACATGTCAGCCAAGTCCAGCTCTTCCATTTTGGGCAACAAAAAGTTTGTTATCATCGCACGGTAGCGCTCGCCATTCACAGTTACGTTCCGGCCATTGTCGTCTTTGAAGAAGTACGGCCCGATGATGCTTCCGGCCCATAATACACACCAAACAGTGATTTTTTCGGGATGCATTGGTAGCTCTTGCAATGCTTCTGGCTGGTCTTCACTCCAGATGCGGCAATTTTTCTTGCTAATGTAACCATTCAACTAGAAATGAGCTTCGTCGCTGAACACAATTTTTCGAAAAAAATGTGGATCGTGCCAGCGCCCATTCACCAAATTGGAAACGTTGTGGGAGGTCGTGTGGCTTCAATTCTTGCACCAGCTGTATCTTATAAGGTTTTACACACAAATCCTGTCGCATAATTTTCCACGTAGTGGAGTAACAGAGGCCCAATTGCTGCGAACGGCGGCGAATCGACATTTTACGGTCATCACTAACACTGGCGGATACAGCCGCAATATTTTCTTCAGTCCTCACTCTACGTCTGCGTGTTGGTAGTTTAATGTCCAATAATGTAAACTGGGTTCGAAATTTAGTCACAAGCTTCCGAATAGCTCCCTCAGTAGGCCGACCAAATTGCCCATAAATTGGAAGCAGTGCTCGATGCACTCTCTTAACCGAGCATGAATTTTAACAGTAAAATTCAATAAATTGCAAGCGTTGTTCGTTCGTAAGTCGATTCATGGTTAAATTATAGACCAAACTCAACGAGTTTGACAATGACACAAGACACGATTCACGCGTCATCTGTCAAAAACAGTGTTGCCAAAAAGATACTAGCAAAAAAATCAACCATTAGTTATCAAGGGAATACAACAAAAAACCTGAATCGGAAAAATCGTGATAACCTACACCGCGTGATGTCCTTTTACAAATTTCAGTTCTTTTTTAGACGGAGTGATGGATAGGTCACTCTACGTAGTGACAAGACACTTAGTAACGCTACTTTTATTAATTCATGATTGTGTTGTGTCACCTGACAGGAATACTTGAGCATGCACCTCATTCATGGGAAATAATAATAATGCAGATGCAATGCTTGTGCTGCACCTAGACTATCGTGAAAGGTACCCACATGCTGCTCGTCATCCCGATCACCGAGTCTTTTGAATGTGGACCGTTTACTCTCAGAGGGACTGTTCTCCAATCAAGCACCTGACGAAGGAAGAATTTCCTTTCCTTACAAGATCGACAGTCGAAGAAGCCCGAGTACTTCAGTACGTCAAATGGAAGCAAGCACGTGAGTCCCCAAAAGTACAGCCCACTGAATCTTGCGAAAGAACGAGATCCACACGTACCAGGTTCAGCGAGTATAATCTCTGAAACCATCTTCCAAGAGTTGCGTTTTGTCGAACAATGTCGCAGGAACACCGGGAAGATGGTTACATGAATCTACACAACCTACTCAAGTGGCTTGTAGAAAATCCACATTTAATGAGACAAGATAGAACTCAGTTTCGTTTTAAAGTTTTAAAGTAAACAGAGAGAGCTAATTATGGAGTATCTCTAGTTATAAAGAGAATATATAAGAACAGCATCAAATCATGGGATCAAATAAACAAGAGAACAGTAACTGTGGACATTTAATTAAAAAATCACCCTGTCATAGTAATTGCCGTATATGCTCCCAATGACGATGCTTCTGCTGAGACCAAATACAAATTTTATAATACATTGACATGGTAATCGGAAAGAGATTATTCTTATGGGCGATTTAAATGGAAGAACGGACAGTAGACTCAACGACCCAGTTGTAGGACGATATGGAGAAAACGCAACCAATGACAACGGCGAACGTATCATTGAGTTCTGTGAACAAAATGCGCTCAAGGTTACAAACAGTTGGTTCCGACACAAAGAAATTCATCGCTACACTTGGACTCAACCTACTCGGGGTGAAATCTATCATCGACTACGTCACTGTAAAGCAGCAATCCATGTTAATTTGCAACGTCCTCCTCAGACTCTAGAAGCACTTCGAGAGGAGTTGGTGGTTGCCTGGAATGAGATACCACAGGAGGACATTGACCACCTGATCAGAAGCATGCCTAGGCGCGTTGGAGAATGCGTAGCACATCAGGGTGCATCCTCACATTATTAAAGGTCAAAGGGCTTTAAAGCAGTGCAATCATTTTGAAATTTTTATCATTTACTTATTATGCTTCATAAAGTACTTATACAAAATTTTATTAAAATAAAACCATTTAAACTGGGTGTTCGGATTTATATGTCACTTAGTATACATTATAACATGGATAGTCTAAGAGATGATTCAACTATATTCTCATATCAGTTACGATTAGTCACAAAATTGGATTCTATCCAAGACGATACGCCTAACGATATGTATGAACAACTGAAGAGGCAGATTAACTAGGCTGCGAAAGAAGCTTTATGCATGAAATCAGTTTCAGGAAGATCAACAGGTCATACCCCTTGGTGGACTAAAGATCTTGAACATATTGTAAGAAAAAGAAGAGGCACATAGAAGGTGGATTGCAACAAAAACAAAAAGTATTATTAGAAGTGAATAAAGCAAAAAACGCTTACTGGGAGGAAGTATGTGAAGAGGTGAATAACTACGCTGGAAACACGAGAACCAATAAGGTCTGGAAAATTTTAAAAGGTTTAAGAACACATAATAAGGATAAAGCCGGTATGGACTTAATAAATGTGGGTACGTGGACAGAACACTAAAGATAGATACGAATTCCTAGAAAGCAGAGTTGAGTTACTGAATGAAGATGAACAGAGCTGCCACACCTTCTTCTAATCTCCACTGAAGACGTTTGCATAGCATTGTCACAAATGAAGAGCGGCAAGGCGTCAGGGTTAGGAAATATTAGTGCCGAACTACTAAAAGTAGCTCCTAGTAGGATAGTAGACCTTCTAGTAAACATATTTAATAAATGTCTGCGTCGCAGTGATCCGCCTACTGACTGGGAAAAGGCCATTATAACATCAGTTTATAAAAGGGGAAGCAGACGTGATTGTAACAACTACCGAGGAATTAGTGTCATATGTTCGGTAGCTAGATTATATGGGAAGGTTTTAAAGTCTAAACTTGAAGATCACGTAAGGGATTCTAAAGAATAGAACAGCTTCTGGGCGTTCGTGTATTGATGGGATCTTTACTTTAAAGAATCTAATTGATAAAAAGATAGAAAGGGGTAGACCGGTACACTTAACATTCATTGATTTACAAAAGGCCTATGACACTGTCCCGTTATGCAAGTTATGGGAATGCATGATTAAATGTGGTGTTGATGGGGGTCTATGTAAATGCTTTCAAAAATCGGCAGACAACTCTCAGAGGAATTCCCAGTAACCAAAGGATTACGACAAGGGTGCTCACTTACGCCGACACCTTTCAAGATATATATGGAGTACTAGAGTGACAAACAAAACAAAGAAATTGATATTCAAAGCTATAGTAGAAAGAATGTGTACCTATGGTTCAGGAATATGGGAGATGACGAAAAGAAATAAAGAGAGGTTGATGTCCCTAGAAATGGATTACTGGAGAAGAATTTGCAGAATTTCCAGACTAGAACATGTTAGAAACGAAAGAATTAGACAAATTATAGGAGTAGACCACAACATTTTAGGAACAATAGGAACAAAAGGATTACTTTGGTATGGTCACCTGCAACGTATGGATGGTGGCCAAAAAAAGTCTATGAGTGAATACCACGAGAGCGTCGCAAACGTGGTAGATCTCCAAGAAGTTGGATGCAAGATGTTGAAGAGTCCATGATATCCAGAGGACTTCAAGAGGGAGACTGGATGGACCGAAAGATGTGGCCTTTGAGAAGCGGGAAACTACAGTAGTCGTAAAAAACCAGATCTAGAAGATTGAGCTGCCCGAGTTCTTGATTAGCGAAATTCATTTAGACTTTTCACAAAATCACTTACCAAATTTTTATGTAGACATGCCACTAAGCATTTACAGAAACGTGTGGTGAGACAGATGACGCACTATGCCCGTTCAGTTTGAGAATATCTTGATGCAGAATACTCGAGCAGACGGAAAGGGCGGTCTGGTAAAACTAAAATCCACTCCACTTGTTTACTGGCGAGCGGTGAAAGAAAAAGTTTCCTCAAAGCCAATCGAAAATTTAGCTGAACTACGAGACAGAATAACAAAGGCAACTGAATTTCCTTTCTGACAACTCGATCATTTTTGCTGTTGAAGGAAGGATGTTTGAACATTTATTGTGAATTTATTAAATAGATTCACGAATTAATAAGTATCACTCTTGCTGTCAACAGATAGAATGACACTGTTTGTCGCTCTGTCTGAAAAAAAAATTGAAATTTGTAGTCATGGGAACTAAAAGATCATCATAGGGTGTAGATTTTCCGGTTTTTCAAAGTCTATGATTTGAACAGTACATCTTTTATATTTTCTGAAAATTAATAAAACTTGGCCTACCCCCCGTTTTGTATCTGCGATCAAACGCGAACCATCCTTAGTACGGCTCTGTGCCCGCACTTGAAACCGTCCAATATGAAACGCTCCTCTCCACACTTTTCCATTATATTCTATAAACTCCGATGACACTCTCCAGCAAGAACAATAACTCCCGCTTTCGGCCACCCTCTCACCAAGACAAACACCCCTTTCAACCCTCCCGCTCTCCTTAAGAAAATAATTTATCCTGGCGGGGCGAGTGAGGGTCAACTCCGCAACTCCGCCAACTCCGGGAGCACGGACCGTAAGGAATAATGGTGCGGCCATAAACGCTAATAAACTTACGAGGAGTTCGGAAAGAGCAAACAGAAGAAAATGAAAGTTTGTCGCCGCCTCAGGGACCGTTTGTTAATTATGCTGGTCAGGTAGCGGTCGGTAGTATGTGAGTTTTGTTGTCTTGAGCGAAATTGCCTCATTGCTTGCATTCGGTATAGGAAAAGAGCAAAGTCCAGCTTCGCATCCATATTTCGTAAATGTCGCAGCCTGATAGTTTGCACCAGCTGACACTTTTAAGCTGTCAGGCTACTATTTGGTAAGAAAGGATCGTGGTACTAGACGTTTTATATTAAAAATTGCTTATCATTTTCTGTAGTTGACTCATCAATCTCACCCGACTTGGAACAGTTGTGGATAAAAATAAAAATTATAAATATACTAAGTGACATATAAATCCGAACACCCAGTTTAAATGGTTTTATTTTAATAAAATTTTGTGTAAGTACTTAATGAAGCATAATAAGTAAATGATCAAAATTTCAAAATGATTGCACTGCTTTAAAGCCCTTTGACCTTCAATTATGTGTGGATGCACCCTGATGTGCTACGCATTCTCCAACGCGCCTAGGCATGCTTCTGATCAGGTGGTCAAGGTCCTCCTGTGGTATCTCATTCCAGGCAACCACCAACTCCTCTCGAAGTGCTTCTAGAGTCTGAGGAGGACGTTGCAAATTGAGCAATCTCCTACCCATCATATCCCACATGTGCTCAATTGGGGATAAGTCGGGAGATCTTGGTGGCCATGGTAACAATGTGACATTATTATGTTGAAAGAAGTCTATTGTGACTCTTGCAACATGTGGTCGGGCATTATCTTGTTGGAAAGTTGGATCTGCCAGGGTGTCAAGATAGGGTAAAAGATGGGGTTCTAGAACTTCGTGGATATAACGCTGCGCGTTCAAGTTACCTCTGATGAAGATTAAAGGAGACCTGGAACCATAAGCTATAGCACCCCAAACCATAACTCCAACAGTGTGATGAACATGTCTTTCAACAAAAAACTGTGGCTTCCTCCTTTCGCCACGTCGCCTTCTAACCCTGGCACGACCATTGTGCATACCTAAACAAAATCAAGACTCGTCACTAAAGACAATACTGTTCCATTCCTGATCCCAGAGTGACCGTTGTCTGCACTACTCAAGGCGATTACGTCGGTGTTCTCCAGTTAAAGGGAGGACCCAGTGTGGCCGGTATGAAAACAAGCCAAAACTTCTCATTCGTCGGTAAACACTTCGCATGTCAATAGGTCTTCCGTGTTCTGCAAACCATTCATTTGCAATGGACCTGGTAGTGGAGAAACGGTCCCTTAAGGCCAATAATCTTAGGCGGCGATCTTCACGGTCTGTTGTTCTACGGCGGCGTCCAGTGCCCCTGCTCTTTGCGTACGGCCTTCTCGAAGGCATGCCTGACAACACCTAACCACAGTGTCTACACTTCTTGGCACTCTAACTGCAATTGCCCGAAAAGAAAGTCCAGCTTCCCGAAGTCCCACTATACGGCCCCTATCAAACTCACTAAGTTGACGAAATCGTACAGGTCTCCGTACTCTAGGCATCGTAACCGATCGTAAAGGATGTCAAGAACCAAAATCCGGCAACGTTGATTCTTTACTGCGGCTGAAATATTCATTTTTAGAGCGTTAGTGAATTAAAAAAAAAAAGCAGTATAAAAACCGGAATGTCCAACTGATAAGGCTGAAAATTTTTTCACTTGTTATTTACAGTAAGATAAATACATTCACCAACTTTTATTAAAATAAAACCATTTAAACTGGGTGTTCGGATTTATGTGTCACTTAGTATAAA
Organism: Acanthoscelides obtectus; assembly: GCA_963669975.1. NCBI lineage: Eukaryota > Metazoa > Arthropoda > Insecta > Coleoptera > Chrysomelidae > Acanthoscelides > Acanthoscelides obtectus. The sequence continues at coordinate 17,930,085 of CAVLJG010000008.1, forward strand.
TTGGTTTGTTTGGGTACATTATATCGTCCTCCTAATTCTAATGTCAATAACTTTTTCAATGAGCTTGAAAATGCGATTACCTTTGTCAAATCAGAATTTGGTGAAACACTTTTCGGTATCGATCTTAATATTGACCTTAGTAAAGCCAGCAATATAGCCGCTCAACGTGATGAATTTTTAGATGAATATGAGCTGTCTCAGATTATAGATGCATGCACTTGTCCAGCCAGCGGTAGTATACTAGATTTAATTATTATTTCAAACGTTAACATTGTTGCATCTCATTCTGTTATTAACATGGATGACATTTCCGATCATTCCTTAGTTGAATGTAATACGATTTTCGTTGCTGATAGGTTCGTTTCTATTTTTAGAACATACCGAGACTGGTCTAAATTTGATTACGACGATTTTGTTAATGACCTATTGCCGATCAACTGGCAAGCAATTTATCATATGCAAAATATTGATGACATTATTTCATTTTGGGACATTAATATCTCTAACGTCTTTGATTGGTATGCTCCGTATAAAACTGCTAGAATCACTAAGAGACCAGCTCCCTGGTGGACAGACAACTTAAAATTGATGAAACAGCTTAAAACAAAGCTTTCTCATATAAGAGGAGACGCTGCAATATTATAAGAATTTAAGTCATTGGGCATCTTCTCAATACAGTCTGAAAAGAAAGCATTTTTACAGTCAAAATCAAAATTGTCTTCTAAGGAATTTTGGAAAGCTATGGACTATCTCAGTATCCGAAACAGTCCCTCTGACATTAATGGTCTGCAGTACGACCCAGATGAACTTAACAACTTCTGCTCGTAATATTAACAATAAATTTTCACTCCGTTTTGTGAGTGCTGAGTATTAATGCCAATAAAATCTAATTCATCTGGTACTGACAAGATTGACCTCAAGATGATTCAACTAGTTTTTCCTTATCTAAGTAACATAATTACTCATATTGTCAATTTTTGCTTTGCTAACAAGACTTCCGCGTCCAGCTTTAAATACTCTAAAGTTATCCCTATCCCAAAGGTTGGTAATCCAAAAGAATTTGTTCATTTTCGCCCAATAAGTATTCTACCTACCTTTTCGGAAATATTGGAAAAAATCGTTGCTATCCAACTAAAAACATTTATTACATCTAATAATATATACTAAGTGACATATAAATCCGAACACCCAGTTTAAATGGTTTTATTTTAATAAAAGTTGGTGAATGTATTTATCTTACTGTAAATAACAAGTGAAAAAATCTTCAGCCTTATCAGTTGGACATTCCGGTTTTTATACTGCTTTTTTTAATTCACTAACGCTCTAAAAATGAATATTTCAGCCGCAGTAAAGAATCAACGTTGGCGGATTTTGGTTCTTGACATCCTTTACGATCGGTTACGATGCCTAGAGTACGGAGACCTGTACGATTTCGTCAACTTAGTGAGTTTGATAGGGGCCGTATAGTGGGACTTCGGGAAGCTGGACTTTCTTTTCGGGCAATTGCAGTTAGAGTGCCAAGAAGTGTAGACACTGTGGTTAGGTGTTGTCAGGCATGGCTTCGAGAAGGCCGTTCGCAAAGAGCAAGGGGCACTGGACGCCGTAGAACAACAGACCGTGAAGATCACCGCCTAAGATTATTGGCCTTAAGGGACCGTTTCTCCACTACCAGGTCCATTGCAAATGAATGGTTTGCAGAACACGGAACACCTATTGGCATGCGAAGTGTTTACCGACGAATGAGAAGTTTTGGCTTGTTTTCATACCGGCCACACTGGGTCCACCCTTTAACTCGAGAACACCGACGTAATCGCCTTGAGTGGTGCAGACAACGGTCACTCTGGGATCAGGAATGGAACAGTATTGTCTTTAGTGACGAGTCTCGATTTTGTTTAGGCATGCACGATGGTCGTGCCAGGGTTAGAAGGCGACGTGGTGAAAGGAGGAATCCACAGTTTTTTGTTGAAAGACATGTTCATGTTACTGTTGGAGTTATGGTTTGGGGTGCTATAGCTTATAGTTCCAGGTCACCTTTAATCTTCATCAGAGGTAACATGAACGCGCAGCGTTATATCCACGAAGTTCTAGAACCCTATCTTTTACCCTATCTTGACACCCTGGCAGATCCAACTTTCCAACAAGATAATGCCCGACCACATGTTGCACAATAGACTTCTTTCAACATAATGATGTCACATTGTTACCATGGCCACCAAGATCTCCCGACTTATCCCCAATTGAGCACGTGTGGGATATGATGGGTAGGAGATTGCTCAATTTGCAACGTCCTCCTCAGACTCTAGAAGCACTTGGAGAGGAGTTGGTGGTTGCCTGGAATGAGTTACCACAGGAGGACATTGACCACCTGATCAGAAGCATGCCTAGGCGCGTTGGAGAATGCTTAGCACATCAGATCAGGGTGCATCCACACATTATTAAAGGTCAAAGGGCTTTAAAGCAGTGCAATCATTTTGAAATTTTTATCATTTACTTATTATGCTTCATTAAGTACTTATACAAAATTTTATTAAAATAAAACCATTTAAACTGGGTGTTCGGATTTATATGTCACTTAGTATACTTCCTACCACACAATCATGCTGTCGCTCTGGCCATAATACTACAACCGCCCTTGCAACCGTTATAGTACTGAACAGTTTAAAAAGTCATTTACTTATGTTGCATCGACAATAGACAACTCGTTACCACATTACCACATACAGTAAAAAATTCGATCTCACTTAGCAGCTTCCGAAATAGAGTCAAATCCCATGTGAAAAATGCACAATAGTTTTATTTTTGTTGTAATAATTACACCCATAATTTTTTTCTAATTGTTAGTTTGGTATTATTTACGGGGGTTGCATGGAAGAGCAATTATCATCAAATGAGCTTTTTTCCTTGTTATTCTAAAGACATATTAATATTATTGTTATTATTACTATTTCTATTATGATGCATGCTGGCCCTCTTAGGCAAAGCTCCCAACCTATGACCTCCCAGAGAAGCTATGCAGATGGGTGGCTGACTATCTCTTTGGCCATAAGATATCCGTCATAAAGCCCAGCAGCGACTTAATCTCTGACTGATTGGAGACACACACAATTTTGTATCGTTTAGTGCTTCCAAAACATTCATTTTGGGTGGTCGGAGTCAAATCACCGAGGACTTGATCGGACACTAACACATCTTGCCAATAGCGGCAGCTGCTGTTCTATTGATCGATGCCTCTTTCCAAAAGGACCGTCTCCGGACCCTTTCGCTCCGGCGCGCCGATCTCGCGCTCTTCTACCGCTACGCCAATGGATCTTGCTCCTCAGAGGTCTAATAAGCTGACGCGTTTAACGGAGAAATTAAGCACTTTTGCATATAGATAAATCATGACAAACGAAATACGTCAGAGTATAAAGATCGCATTTAGCTGTTTGCACAATAAGCATGTTTATAGGTTCAGTGCTATTAGATCGTTTGTTATGTAGTGCGGGCATTAGTGCTTTATACAGTTCATAAGCCGAGCGGGGTGTCAGCAAAGCAGGTGCCATCTCTGAAACACTGTCGCTGGTACACGCCAAACCAATAGCACTGGTATCACGTATTCTCGAAATAGGTATCTCAGATCTGGTGTGAGTAGTAGTAGTAACACGAACTTTAAAAAAAATGTATCCTGAGTTGCATCTGACATCAGTAATCGTAATCTAACATCCCGCTTTGGAGTTGAAAAATTCTACTCTGGAGCTTACTTACTACAATTCTTGACCTCCTTGAATGTTTAATAATAGAGAAACTTACTCATATCCAACTCATCTCACTAAAAAGCCAAATATCATGCCACTAATTATAGACCTTCAGAGCTTTTCAATGGTTTCCCGCAAGGTTCCGTGTTAGGCCCTCTGCTTTGCCTAAAATATTGCTCATATCACTTCTATGCTGATGATACACAGCTATATATAACATTTGAAGAGACTGACGTCGAAGAAGCATGTGATCAGTTAAGTGAGGACTTTAGCATTGACATCAGAGAAGTACTGTCTGACACTAAACTCTGCGAAATCAGTGGTGATGCTCTTTGGTAGAAGTAAGGCTTGAAACTGATGCCTAAGTAAAATAAATATTAGCGTAAAACATCATCAAATTACTCTAAAAGATGTAACATAAAATTTGGGTGTGCATCTAGATTATTCGCTCAGGTTCTCGGAGCATCTCACATCTGTGTTAAAACCAGGATATTGTAATCTTAAAATCCTATATTATAGTAGACGTATCCTCACGCAGCATTCGAAAAAAATTTTGGTAGAGGCTTTAGTGTTGTCACACGCTACTTATGCAGATGTGCTGTTTATAATAATAATAATAATAATAATAATAATAATAATAATAAATGGGCTTTATTTCGTACCTAAGTAAAAGTACAAAAAAGGCGAAGTGTCGCCAAGATTAGCGTTTTTTCAACTTAACCTTAACCTTAAAAAAAATATATATATATAATAAAACATTCCACCAACAAAAATGTATCCATAATTCTCAATAATTACTAAATAATTAACAACACAAAAAAAAAACAGAACAATTACAAGAATAGTCCATATTTCTAGCATTTTGTATTCATCATCAGACCTCGACTTGTAGTTTCAGTTTAAGCCTCTTTTTAAAATTAAATAATGTATAGTTTTGGAATGTAACAGGCAGATCATTATATAATTTAATAGCATTGTAGCTGAATGATGTTTTATAGACAGCCTTAGAATGTAAGGGTATCACTAACATATTCCTATTCCTTGTATTCAGTTGATTTATGTCACTACATCGTGTTAACTTATTATGATTGTGGTTGTTTTGGTAGCTAAGACCTTATGTGTGAGGGTCAATAGCTGAAACTTTTGCATGCCTTTAATCTGCAGAATGCCAAGTTCCTTGAATTTATAAGAAATATGATCAAACTTTCGTATTCCGCAAGAAAATCTGACGCACGAATTCTAAATACGCTGCAATTTGCTTTGTGCCATGCTTACGTAAACGAGACGAAGAAAGATTGCAAAAACTTCAAAATTCATGCGTGCGTTTTATCACGGGAGCTAGGAGGCGGGATCATGTTTCTCAACACTACTCCAGCCTACAACTGTTACATTTGTATGTTTTCTAGTGGCTGATGACTGCACAATATGAAGCAGACAAAATTTAACTAATTTAAGTTTTTAATTTCTGTTTTCCTTTAACTCTTTTTGTATCAAGTTTCTTGGATCGCGGTAAGATCTAGGTGAGCAATTATGGTATTTTTTTTTCGGTTGAATGGAAGAGCGGATCTTTCTATACGGTAGTAAGAGCCGAATTCTGCCGGTTGTCAGGAAAGCAGCTAGAATTTGTTGAAGTTCTATGTATTGTTTTTGTGTGCTTATCTTGTAGAGTAGATCTGATCAAAAGAAATGTTTTTCCTTTAACATTTTTGTGGTAAAATTAAAGTAACAAAGTTATAGCCCTTTAGAAGTTTGAGTACCGCCCTGTCTCAATAATAATATTATGTGCTCGTGTTTGGCAACAACGGATATAATCCGCCTTATCGGTTCATCGCATCGGAAACAAAAAAGCGAATGAATTTGAAACGCTGATCACGATGTTTTTATTCAGTCTGTGTCAGTCGCTAACGCGTGAGTGAATAGTGGTGTTTGCTGCGTGGCTCAAACGAAATAAAAAATGGCACATGTTTATGCGGATCGGTTTCCCAATCGAGTGCAACCAACCCCTCGTGCCTTTGTTAATGTAGTACAACGGGCTCGTGAATCAGGTGACTTAAGACCTCACAGGGGAGGGCATGCCGGTGCTCCAAGACCTCACGATCAAATACAGGTCCGCACAGGCAGTAGGCATTTTATTACTATTACAGATCAACAAAAAAACCTACCAGCTTACGCCTCATACTTGCAGATTATATCTATTCTATGTACAAGGTGCGGCAGAGAGGATGGACGGTTTTAAAAAAATCACAAAATAGTTAATTTTTACTCGAAAACAAATTTATTGATGGAATCGGGTTCACAAGGAAATAGCATTTGAGACAGTCTAGTGTGGAAAATACATCAGGCATGTCGTGGCCGAAATCGTTGATGCAGTGCTGGAGGCGTTCTTGGAAGTTCGCGTAGACTCTCTCCAACATCGCTCTCTCAACTTGCGCGACTTCCACGCGAATTTCGCCCTTCAATTCGTCCAGAGTTTGGGGCTTGTTCGCGTATACTCTAGCCTTGAGGTGTCCCCATATGAAAAAATCGCATATGGATAAATCTGGGGACCGAGGAGGCCAGTGAACATCGCCAAACCTGGAAATAAGGCAACCAGTGAAGAGAATAACGTCCATGGATGCTCGGGCTGTGTGGGCGGTCGCCCCATCCTGCTGGAATCAGACACGTTGGATTGGAACTCGTCGCCGTCGTAATTCAGGGAGCAAGAAGTTGGTGATCATGTCGACGTAGCGCTTTGCGTTCACGGTAACATCACGACCATTACCGTCTTCGAAAAAGTAAAGGCCAATGATGCAAGTTTGCGATACAGCGCACCAAACCGTTACTTTTGGGCTGTGCAGCGGTCTATCGTGTAACGATTGCGGATTTTCATTAGCCCAGTAACGACAATTCTGCTGGTTAACCATGCTGTTTAGGTGAAAGTGGGCTTCGTCACTCATAAACAAAATGATCGATCAGTGCTTCCATCTCACGTGCGAAGTTCATTCGTTGTGCATAATCTCCGGGCTGCAACTGTTGCACAATGGACAATTTGTCGAACGCGTTCAACATTTTCAGGAGTTCGAACTGTTCGCGGCGCACCTCTTGGTCTTCTGTTGATCAGTTCACCACGCCTGCGAAGTGATTCAACCCAACGAAGGATGGCGTTTCGAGAGGGCACAGCTCTATTCCGAAGAATGTTGAAGTGGCGACGAAACTCACGCTGTACGACGATGACTAACTCATTATTTCGGACGAAATAATCATAAGCGAAAACGCGGTGCTCCACCGTCCAAGGCTCCACAACGACAACTGGTAAAATAATGCTAGAATCTCACTAGTCAAACGGCCCCCCTCCCCACCTCTCTCGTAGACGGAAGCGGAGAGTACTACCCATCCCAAAAACGTCCGTCCTCTCTGCCGCACCTTGTATATTGGGATATACTATTTTCCGCGGATCCATGAACAAAGTATGTGTAGTCGAAGAATTCATATCAGTCAACAAGTGTGTTGCGGCAACAGCTCTGGGTGGGTTTTTAACCTCATCCCAGCCATTCATGCACAGGAATGTAGGATGTAGCACATTATAGCAGAAATCACGAATTGGGTTTTTACTATATCTACTCAAATGAATAAAGCCTGATTCCGCGTTCCGCATAATCAAGAAAATATGAGTATAATACGTTACCTCGTGATTTTATGAGAACGTTTACTTAGTATAAGAAAGCAGTTATTATACCTTGTTATTGTAAATTCTCGTCTCACAGAGGGGCGGAATTTGAAATGCAAATCTAAACGTAAGCACATTTTGTGCTCTCAATTATACCGGCTCAAGATGAATATGGAAAAGTTCAGCCTGAGATACACTGCTACTCTGAAAAGTATCGGAATTGTGTAAAAAGGTAATCTGAGTAATATTTCTGCGTGGGCATTAACGATATTAGCATCATACCTGAGGCATCCATTGTAAAATTGAAGCTCTGTGGCACAAGTATCCTGATTCACCCAATGACATCAACTTTCAACTAAACTTGCACAATTAGTCCATACCTCTACAATTCATCGACTACTTCCATTTGAGGACTTTTTTAAATGGTGAGAATATTTTCTACAAAAATGTTCACCGATTATCTTGTTTGCCGTGTTTTGTCAAATAAACTTGCGCAGTTAATTTGACGGGACTATACTTTCAATCCACATGACATGCGATATAGTAAAAATGCGAGGTCAAACTGACCAGACTATATCGTTTAATCGATCTGAACTGTATCTTTTAACTTATCAGATGACATCGATTGATCCCGTTCAAAATGTTACACAAACGTATATGGCAAGCATCCCAGACCGAAAAAATCGGACGGATTGAAGGAGATAATCCCGTAAATCGGCGCGACTCCTGTGGATGTTTGCCAGATAAAGGCGTTCGACACTGTTAATCATGAAATGTTGTTGTGTAAGTTATATTGGACTTTCTGACATTCCGCTTAAATTTTTTGAAAATTACTTAACTAATCGTAAACAAAAGGTCAAGACAGTTAGAGGTATCTCATCTTCTGTTGCCGTTTCTTCAGGTGTCCCTCAGGGCTCTGTCTTAGGTCCTTTACTGTATTTGCTATATACTTTTGATTTACATTCATGTATTGAGCATTGTGATATACAAACTTACGCAGCTTTTTTTCATTTTGACTTGTCTCATCTGGATGAAGTGTCATATAAGATAAATTGTGATCTTGCCATCATCACTGATTTTTGTAAAAGACACATGTTGAAGATTAATCTGGATAAGAGTACTTGCATACTTTTTTATCCTAAACATTTGCATAATAGAGTAAGGGACAGAATTGCATTGAGCATCAACAACGAGCTCATTCCTATTGTGGAACAAACAAAAAATCTTGGTATCATCTTCGACTCTAGTTTATGATTTGACATACATGTGTGTCATCTATCGAAGTCCACCTACATCAAATTAAGACTGCTATATGCTAATAGATTGATTTTGAACTTTAAAACGCGTAAGAAGCTAGTAGCAAGTTTGATAATGTCCAGCCTCAACTACGCTTTAACTTTATACTATCCTTGTCTTGACTCGATGAATCGGTGTAGGATCCAAAGAATGCAAAAAAATTGATGTAGGTTTGTGTATGGTCTTCGAAAATATAGTCACGTCTCCTCTAAGCTCAAGGAGTTGAAATGGCTGAAAATGGATCAACAATTTGAATATAGCCTCAAGGTATTTGTGCATAAGATATTGTGTACTACAAAGCCCATCTACCTCCATAGTAAATTGGCAACTAGAGGAATCATTAATCTTAGAGATCTGAGGCATAATAATAATCTGACAATGCCTTTGCAAAATGTTTCACTTTCAATGCTGTGAGGTTATACCACTCAACCGACCCAGCCTGGAGAAGCAAAAGTGTAGTATCAATCAGGATGCTGGTTAAAAATCAGCTGTTATATGTATTATAATTAGTTGTTATTACATTTATGTTTTTTTGTGTTGTCACCCGTTCTGTATTGGTTCTTGATTGTTTCCTTTTTGGCAAACCAATATAGCGCGGATTTATCAATTATTTGTGTTTTTTCCCTTTATTATTAGTTGTCTTAGTTGAAAGCCAGATCGATATATTTATTCTTAGGTAGCATGTATTACTTTGAATTGTATATACATATTTAAGCACACAATAGGGTTGGGTGTAAGAGTAGCCAACTGGCTAAACTTCGCCCTATTGTTGTGTTACTAATAAAGACATTTATTATTATTATTATTATAAATTTATCCGTTAATCTGCCAGACGACGTCCATAGACCTGGACCGGTATTCTCGTTCTCCAAAACGCTAAGCGTTTTCCAGTCGCTCAGCGAATATGACGTCATTTGCACTTGCTTGCGACACACTTGCCAAAATATGGTATTCCCATTGCCAGGACGCTCAGCTTTTTGAAAAATGCTTATTTAGATCGTGATTTTGGTTGTAATTGAGGCTACTATCGTCAGATACGTCAGATGTTCATCTGGAATCCACAGAACGGCTGCCATCGTCCAGATAGCTTTGACTACCTCTATATCCGTTTCCATTAACGTTGAAGACGAAGATCACTAATCCTTAGCCGAATGTAATTAACCTCAAAATCGAAAGTCACTGACACTAAAGGTCATTGAGCATGAGGTCAACCTGAGCTGCTTTCCAGTGACCCTGTTGAGTTACTCTGAGTAAGTCGGAGTAACTCAGTAGTGCTCAGCACCAATACCGTTCCCCTGCACGTTGTATTCTCACACGTTGTTTCTGGAGCAGCTCCATCCAAAAACCACTGGAAAGCAGTGTGAGTTTGTAAATCTGGCAGGTCTGGTAACCTAGAAACCAGACAATTTTAAAGAAAAAACGGAAGAAAAGGACAGAAGGAAGGACGTGGGTAAGGAGGAAGAAGAGAATCTTTTAGGACGGGGAGCAAATAGGCATTGTTAAAATCACTTGGCAGATTTTGATATGGGCTAAAAATATTGGATTTTTCTAACAATTTTATCAAAATTCTCAAATTTTGCTGTTCTAAATTTAAGAATTATTTTTGATTAAATGGTTGTTGATATTTCCCTGTATGTTCCCAAGACATACTCGATAGTCATGATTGCAAATAAGCATGTAACGGTGCTATATACGGTTCTCCAACCATTTTATTATCTCTGATGCTTGTTACACTAGTGATATGAATGCTTACTACCTTCTTATCTTCTGCAATCTTAATGCCGCGAAATCCAATATTTCCTATCTATTGGGTAAATTATGATCCCGACTGAGAAACTACATCCTCTAGATACTAGCTGTCATTGTTTAATAGTTTTAAAGTACATCGCATTTATCTTAATAAACCAAGATAAATGCAGTGTTTGCTCGGAGTTTCTCCTATTCTCTGGAGGGAAAATCAATGTAAGATCAGGGACGTAGAATTAGGGGATTCGACCCGAATGACAAAAATAATATTTAGGTTAATCTAATAATGAGTTAAATAAGTTAAATAAACTTAACTAATCAGTTTTATCCTTAAGAAATACAATAATATAGATATCATACTAAAAGATAAAAAATAAAAAGGTAGGTGTCAGATTGCATTCATCATAGCACTCACGTCTCTTTTATCTCTCTTCATTGCTTTGTATGCATTTTTTCCATCGACAATTTATGCAAAATATATGTAAAAGTAAATCCGTCACTATCACCGTACTACATCACACAACCATAATTAAGCCGAATCGCACAGCAACCCTCTGTTGCGTGATTCAGTAGACTACACAGTCGAGCAAGTTCGCAAACATTCCAGGCCGCGCCTCGCACTGTGATCAAATTGTAAATTCAGACCAGCCAAAATTATTTCAGTATACAAAACCGATCAAAATTATTTTTTGGAGCTACAAAATAATTCGAGTAGTCAAAGCAATAATGCTTAAGCTATTTCAAATGTTTTCTTCTTCTCTTTGCTCTATTTCCTCGTTCTTTTCTTTTCTTCTTTCCCTTTTCCCCTTAAACATGTTTGGTATCTGGGTAGCTAGACCTGACAGATTAACAGACCGACGAGACTTTTAACTAAGAGCAAAGGTCCACCGGACCGCTCTGACGAATAGTAGTAAATCACGCAACCAGCATTTCGCTGCTTCTCAAGTATAGTGACACTATCCAAAACGAATAAAAAATTAGTTAAAATTGCTGATCCACTCCAAATGTTGACTATTTTATCAGGAATAAAGTTGTTTCAAAGTTTTCAGCAGAGATGCCGCTGGTGTCGTTGCTCGTTAATATCGAATGTTTTGGGGTTCTGTCATGAATAATGTCATATTGCAGCTGCGGCTTGACTCTCAAAGCGTATACTTACATTTTTCTCAAGAATAACCTCATATTAGAGCAAAGTACGCTAATAACCGATCCCGTTAATCAAGAATAGTGACATAAAGTGCATTATGACTCTGTTCCAACAACATGAAAAACTCATACAGTGAGACTGATTTTCGTAAAATTGAGGTAGATGAAAAAATCTTAGCGAAGATCTAAGAAAAACGAAGCATTAAAAAGGGGTCCTAGAGCTACTCCGAATAAAGCATACAGACGTAAGATTCCCATTTCCAAGAAAAAGAAAAGCGCTTTGCTTAATTTAGTAAAAAAATAATACCTTCATACTAAGTGTGATTTCACAATAATTTGTAACCAATTATTGTATTGTAATTGTTTTTTTTTTTCTGTACTTACCTTTGATTTTTAAGTTCCACGTAGCAATTAAAATGTTGTCAGTTGTGTATCATTGGGAATAATACTAAAATAAATTTTCCCTCTTTGTTCTGTAACCACGAATTATTTGACATATTTTTTTTAGAAATGCACTATATTTTAGGAATAATGACACATTCCTGTAAAATTGCAAAAAAGTAATGAAATGGGATATTTTTGAAAACATACTGATCTTTTCTTCAATGTATCTGAAAGTTCAATAAACTTTATTTGATTGATAATTTTTCTAAATCCAAATTATTAACTTTATCTTCAGTTATCTGAAATTTTCCTTCAAAAAATATTAAATATGTCTGAAAAAAAGCTTTTTGAATAGTGTCAATATTCTTGAGAAGCAGCGATTTGTCTATTTATTCAGAACACGCTAACCACCACGAATTTATTTTAGTTTGATGAGAGTGAGTTATGTGAGTTTTTTTTAGCTTTTAATATAGGGTGCACCAGCATAACTTTCTTTTTTTCAAAACTCAATAAAGCCCATTATGAATCAGAACAATATGTGTTTCTTATAATCTAGGCGTATGCCTGAAGTTTTGTTTTACATAGTTTTGAACATAAATAAAATAAGATAGATGGAATAATCCATCCTTCATGCCGATTTCTGGCATTTGCTAGTATAGCAGGCGTTGTGTTGGTAATTTCTTTCTGGGTGTTGGTCTTCAAATCTTGGACTGTCCACATAATCACGGGATTTCAAAAAACTCCATAGAAAAAAATCACAGGATGCCAAATCGGGACAGCGGGCCGGCCACTCCAAATCGCCCCTAATTGAGCTCTGGGAAGTGTTCCCTCACAAGAGCCATCGCTACTCTTGCACCCTCTTGTTGGAATCAAATGTCTCTCAAGCCCAACTCATCTAGCTGGGAAAACATGTAACATGTTTACATACCAGTCTGAATTCACTCTCACTGCGACTTCATTTTCTTCAAAGAGCGAAGAACCAATAAGTCCAGCTGAGGAATCACCATCACACTGTGATTTTTAGAGAATGCAAAGGCCTTTGATGCAATTCTTGAGCATTGCTATCAGCCCAGCAGCGCATCTTTTGTTTGTTGACGAATCGACACAAATAAAAATGGGCTACATAATTTAAAAAAAAATAGCGACCTCAGAAACGACCTCGGGAAGACGCTCACACGCGTTCATCCGAGAATTGAAATCACGTTCAGAGAGTTCCTGCACAATTGTCCAAGGGCACAGTTTGGGCACAGATCGCCGTGGTGATCATAACAATGAATTTCTTTATTTTATCTCCAAGTTTCTAATCTTTATTAGATACATAAATTACAGTTTTGATGCATTGACTTCCTAAACAGTATATACATTTATTTTTAGGATTTTACTCGTCGTGCCTTTATTTGATGCCAATATTCCAATCATGCTGAATATACATGATGGTATTATCATCAGAACTAAAGATACGCGGTATGTAAATTGAGTAATGAGTCTGGCAACGTAGCGTTCGATCTGGCAACGCTGGAGGTGCCGGGCTGGAGGGAAGACAGGGGGACATGTGATCCGCCTTCAGTACAAGTTTGAACTCCGTAGAGATTTTTTGGTGAAACACTGTTTTCCTATTATGTCCTAAAAATGAGTGACATCAATTTTGAGTAACTGTATGATATCAAGTTTTGCTTCAGACCAGTGCATTCTTGCTAAGTTTTGTCAAGAGCCCAGGATTTTCGGTGGTTTAAGGCATTTTCAGAAGGGAGAGAGTCGATTGAAGATGAACCACGAAGCGGAAGGCCTTATCTTCAATGACCGATGGAAATATCGACAGAATCCGGGATCTTGTGGGTTCAGATCATCGGTTGACAGTCAGAATGTTCGGAGATGAGTTAGATTAGACTCACACCACCGTTAATCAGATCAAAAGCAACTGGTTGTTGCATCACGATAATGCTGCTTGTCACAGAGCAAAGTTAATAACCGAGTGTTTGCCAGTAAAATCATTCATGAGGCTCTTCAGCCTCCTTCTTCAAATTATTTCATTCTGTTTTGGATATATTCCATCTGGGACCGAACACGTTTCTCGACCGTCACTTTCATCATCAACATATTTTCTGTTGTATTTGCTTCAATAGTTTATCTAGAAGGTAGCTTCAGGACAACAACGTGACAGGTAAACTAACTGATGCAAAGGGGGTTGAACAACCCCCTGCTGGCTATATGGTAATTAAATTGCACCTGTGCTGGGAATGCCAGCTCGAAAATTCATATATCGTAATTAGAGAGCTAAGAAATTAGTAATTAGAGGAAATGCGAATAGAGTCACGCGAACAGCGAGCCGAGCGCGAGCGGGGCCCGAAGGAACGCCATGCGATGCACAAATTGATGCACGCACCCACTGAGACAGGCAGATGGAACGGTTGGAATTAAAGTCAAATTGAATCGACTGAAAAAAAAACATTGTCAGATTTGTCTCTTTTAGCGCTTTGTATTTGAAGTTTCTTTTAGGGTGGATTTCACCAGGATTGTCAAATCAACAGTCCGTTATTTTCCACCATTAGGGTAACAGTCCGTCAATGAGCTTCAAGTTCCAATCAACAAAGTATAGCAACCAATAGCTATGAACTCTCGAAAACAAAATACTGTCAAAGTATGTAATGACAGCTTGTCATTGAAATATCACCAGCTTATTGAATACTAAGAAATTAGATATAATTTAGTCAAAATTTAAAAATTGTTCGATTTTTGAATAAAATTCATGTTTTTATTTATTATTGTCCATTGTTTCTTCATGTTTATATTATTTTCTTCAATTGATATGAGATTTTGCTGATTCAACGTTACCTACCGTGTGTTTTAATACCTAGACGATGAATAATAGGTGGATGCGCATATTTTTACAAATATCGACGTTTTAAGACCCAGAAAGGCAGAATGTGCTGTTTATTTACATTTGATATGGATTTGTAGATCATAAATTGGCAAAAATTGTTTTTGATGTATCAAAAGATGATGAACCAGTTGGAATATGTTTTATATACTTTTTTTGCAAAATAAGAAAAATCGGTACATTTCTACAGGTACATATTATGTACAAGACGCTGTGCGTGATATACAGACAAAACTAGATTGCCATACATGAACAGTCATCAAAAACAGTGAAAACATCCTACTAAATATAATATCTAGAAAATGGACCTATTATTTCTCTCATTTTTATTGGTCCATTTAAATAACTGTCCGTCTTTTATGAAATGATAAAAATTAAAAATTCTATTAAAGCTATCCTAATTCTAAAGCACAAAGACATAATATTACATCTACAATGCACCCTTATTTATAAGGTAACCGTTTTTTCACGACTGTATTCAACATTTGAATAGAAACCACTGACATTCTGAGAGCTTCGACAGCTTGCGTCAAATTGCATTTCGATAAGGTCTTTTCCCATTGTTCCAACTGACCGTCAAATATTAATGTTGGTGAAATTGGCACTTTAAGTATTATTAAGATGGTATTGGGTTGTAGAAAAGAGGCTCCCTACTAGCGACAGAACAAATACTAACCTGAGACTTCTTTCCCATAAAAGTGAAAGAATGTCATATTTGCTCTGTGTACTGATCGGAAGATAGCATTTACACTTAGCAATAGCTTACAAATTTTTGCTGTCAAAATTGTACGTCGACAAAAAAATATTTTTTAGACTAATTTGAGGTGGCAGAAAACATAAATGGGTCTAATTTACTTTTCCAAAGAACCGTTCTTGAGATATTTGTAAAAAACGTGTTTTTGTGCCCTAGGGCAGTGATAACCTGAAATCTCGTAAACTGTGCGCCGTGATTTTTTTGAAGTGTGTTATCATAAGTATATAAAAGCACACATATTCCCTTTACGGCAATATATGATTTGTCAATCGATTTTTGAAGCTTTTTGAAAATTATCGAGGCTTACTAACTTTTTTTGGGAGCAACCATTTTTTTCCAACTAACATAAAGTATTTAAGCTTGCGGATAATTGTCCCCTACATATCGAGCACAAGTTTTGTCTAAATCGGACAGAAAATGTGGAAGTTATGACGTGTTTATAAATGAAGACAATTTAATTGTATGGCGTATCAACTCTCGATGTACAAGTGTACTGTCCTGAAGAAAAATGAATACTTTTGGCATGTAGATTTGCCCCGAAAAAAGTCAATAAACTTTGATAATGTTAAAAAAGCTTCAAAAGTCCTTTTTTCAACTTTCAACGGCTATTTTGCGAACACTATAAGTTTAATTGACACAAATGATATACAGGATGACTTCGAAGTTGAGTCATTTATTTTAACTGTGAGTAGCTCTGATCAAAAGAAATGTTTTTTCCTTTACCATTTTTCTGGTAAAATTAAAGTAACAAAGTTATAGCCCTTTGGAAGTTTGAGTACCGCCCTGTCTCAATAATAATATTATGTGCTCGTTTTTGGCAACAACGGATATAATCCGCCTTATCGGTTCATCGCATCGGAAACAAAAAAGCGAAAGAATTTGGAACGATGTTTTTACAATTATTTTATTCAGTTGTATACAGTCAGTGTCAGTCGGTAACGCGTGAGTGAATAGTGGTGTCTGTTGCGTGGCTCAAACGAAATAAAAAATGGCACATGTTTATGCGGATCGGTTTCCCAATCGAGTGCAACCAACCCCTCGTGCCTTTGTTAATGTAGTACAACGGGCTCGTGAATCAGGTGACTTAAGACCTCACAGGGGACGGCATGCCGGTGCTCCAAGACCTCACGATCAAATGCAGGTCCGCACTGAAATACTTGTCGGGAGGATACTTTATAAAACAAGGTAAATTTTTTTTTTACTTTTACACACATATTTTGGTTTATCTTCCTTCTACAATCATTATCTGAAAATTAATGACTCAACTTCAAAGTCACCCTGTATAGCCGTTGAGGAAATATGTGTGTGGCTTTTAAAAGTTACACTTGTTCAAAAAAGGACGCCTGAGGTTTCCGAGATTTCAGGTAATAACTGCACTATGGGACAAAAAGTACGTTTTTGCAAAAATCTCGCAAACGGTTCTCTGTGAAAATAGATGATTTTTTTCTGAGCGATCTTAAGGTAGTATAAAAAGCACCTTTGAGACGACGTACATTTTTCGTGTAAACTGTTGCAATAGCTGAATGTGTCAGATTATCAGGCAAATGGCTCAAATATCCAACATAATTGATTTTTCTAACGAATTGATATTTAGAGGAATAACTGGGCATTTGGACTTCCCTGAGGGGATCAGGCAGGCAGGAAAAAAAATCGTGCTTGGATCTGTATGTTTTTGAAAAATAACTGTGACCACGCAAAGTGAAGTTCGGGATGTGATATTTTGATTATTTGAATAAGATAGGTTTTCAAGAATTTCCAAATGTAGGGATGCCTAGGATCTGCATTCCTGGATAAAAATTCAACTATCCAGCTTCGTTGAAAAGAAACTTATCTAGATATATACTAAGTGACATATAAATCCGAACACCCAGTTTAAATGGTTTTATTTTAATAAAAGTTGGTGAATGTATTTATTTTACTGTAAATAAGAAGAGAAAAAATGTTCAGCCTTCTCAGTTGGACATTCCGGTTTTTATACTGCTTTTTTTAATTCACTAATGCTCTAAAAATGAATATTTCAGCCGCAGTAAAGAATCAACGTTGGCGGATTTTGGTTCTTGACATCCTTTACGATCGGTTACGATGCCTAGAGTACGGAGACCTGTACGATTTCGTCAACTTAGTGAGTTTGATAGGGGCCGTATAGTGGGACTTCGGGAAGCTGGACTTTCTTTTCGGGCAATTGCAGTTAGAGTGCAAAGAAGTGTAGACACTGGACGCCGCCGTAGAACAACAGACCGTGAAGATCGCCGCCTAAGATTATTGGCCTTAAGGGACCGTTTCTCCACTACCAGGTCCATTGCAAATCAATGGTTTGCAGAACACGGAAGACCTATTGGCATGCGAAGTGTTTACCGACGAATGAGAAGTTTTGGCTTGTTTTCATACCGGTCACACTGGGTCCTCCCTTTAACTCGAGAACACGACGTAATCGCCTTGAGTGGTGCAGACAACGGTCACTCTGAGATCAGGAATGGAACAGTACTGTCTTTAGTGACGAGTCTCGATTTTGTTTAGGCATGCGCGATGGTCGTGCCAGGGTTAGAAGGCGACGTGGTGAAAGGAGGAATCCACAGTTTTTTGTTGAAAGACATGTTCATCACACTGTTGGAGTTATGGTTTGGGGTGCTATAGCTTATGGTTCCAGGTCACCTTTAATCTTCATCAGAGGTAACATGAACGCGCAGCGTTATATCCACGAAGTTCTAGAACCCCATCTTTTACCCTATCTTGACACCCTGGCAGATCCAACTTTCCAACAAGATAATGCCCGACCACATGTTGCAAGAGTCACAATAGACTTCTTTCAACATAATGATGTCACATTGTTACCATGGCCACCAAGATCTCCCGACTTATCCCCAATTGAGCACGTGTGGGATATGATGGGTAGGAGATTGCACAATTTGCAACGTCCTCCTCAGACTCTAGAAGCACTTCGAGAGGAGTTGGTGGTTGCCTGGAATGAGATACCACTGCAATCATTTTGAAATTTTTATCATTTACTTATTATGCTTCATTAAGTACTTATACAAAATTTTATTAAAAGAAAACCATTTAAACTGGGTGTTCGGATTTATATGTCACTTAGTATGTGTAAATCTTTCCAACCACACAATACTCACGATACAGATTTTGCAATTTAAAAGCCCATGGCATAATCAATAGTATCATACCTAATTCTGATAACGAGTAATTTGAAATAGATCAGTTATTGCTATTAGTATCAAAGAAAATATCAAATTCTCTATAAACATTTTTGAGTTCATGACTTTACCAGCTAAATATGTTGTTCCTTGAAATAATCACATCATAGTTTTATATGGATGCGAATGGCATCTTATGGAGAAAGACATCAAGCTACCTAATTGCCAGTAAAGCATAGGTAGAAAGAATTCCGAGTAGTCCCTCGTCCCTCAATGAGCTGGAGTCCGTCTGACCATATAACTCGGTTCAACTTAACCAGTACCTGTTCAAAAAACTCTAGTAGTACTCTAACACAACCCATTTCATGTCAAAATTCAACTCGGTTTTGCTAGAAAGTTGCCTAATGGAATGAAATAATTTACAAACCTCCTTTATAAAGAATATCTCAACTACTACGAATCGAAGCATTGTAACAACAATGTTAATACATTATTCAGTGACTGTTCCAATGTTTAATGAACACGTTAATTCTGTGTCCATGTATAATTAATATAAACACAGACTAGATAGTGCAATGAACCAGCAGATCAGAGTTGGGCTACCCTTGTGCATGACTATTCATAATATGTAATGAGACAAGAATCATTGCTGCTGGACCACTTGCTGCATTTAAAATGAATTAAAGCTCAATTATATTATTACCATAAGCTGGAAATGCATTCTGAAGCCACTTTTATCTATGAGGAAAATTCAAGATCATCTGAAGATCATTTCAATGTGAAGTTTTAAAAAGGTTGAGCAATTATCACGAAGATAGGTTTTTCGAGTAACAGCATCCGAAGTTAGTGAGTTTGAAGACCTTCATTTAGAATTGACATAAAAAAAAAAAAATTGCTTCTTCCTACGAAGAATTTCAAGGCTACTCTAAGAACATATAGCAATTGAGTTTAATCATGTATCATATAAGTTTCTGAGGTTGCTGAGTCAAATCTGCCATCTGTCAACATAGGTTAGTTCTTGTGACCACTGAGTCTGAGGTTATTTTGTCTCTATTGCCTGCTTGCATTGCCTTACTAAGGCTATCCTAAGTTAATTTGATTTTTATTTTTAACGTTTCGATTGCACTGGATACATCTGAGACTTGAGTGGAACTTAGACAGTACATAGTAATTAAAATATATTATGTGGTTTGAATTATCGGCCAGACAATGGATTCCTATTGAATATAGGAGAGACCGGGGATGGTTGACTATAGGGGTAGGTAGACTAACCGCCCAAAACTCGTCAACGATATGAGTATTTACGTCATCCCGGCCCAGTCGTTGCGGATGCACGCCGTTTTCGAGCAGTGACACGTGATTTGTTTTCGTATCATGTAAATAATATTTTCATATTGCATATTTTTCCATCTGACACTTACGCATTTTATATTAACCATTTGCCTATTAGTCAGAGTGTTTCGTGAGTGCATATTGATAATATTTCATGTATTATTTCTTGAGTTGATAGCAGTGTTTAGGTAACCCATGCCATTAAAACTTAAAATGGCGTCTGCGGTTGGCAGACTAACTTCTTTCGGGGCTGGTTGAATAGTTAGTCAACCAAGCCCAATATAATTTGAAGTTCAAAATATCTCGTAAATTAACCTTTTATTCGTGTTTTAATATTCATTTTGTTAAAGTACAATAAGGACCTATAAAAGAAGGACTAAACGAGCTGATACACCAAAAGATGTCCTAGAAAGAGCTTGTCATCTAATAAATAATTTTTGACCCAAAACTTCAAAACAATATGACATTCCCTATAAGACAAAAGGAGAAACTGGAACGTAATCCGAACTTGACGAGAGCAGAATTAACTTTGGACTCAGTGGGATATATTAAAAATAGGCAAGTTTTGAAGATGATGAAGAAGAAGAAGCTTTAGCAAGTTATTCAAAGAAAGCCTCTGATATTTATTATGGATTGACACCATATGAGACCCCAAAAATTAGAATGTCAGTTCGCCCCCCAATGTTTATCTGTAAATACAGATCAGATTACTACCACAACACCCTCTCCTACAAGACCTTTGAGGACTCAATGTGAGTCACCTTTTCTTTTTGACGAAACATTCAATTCTGTACTTGAACCGGAACTGAGAGACAACCTCAAAACACCAGAAAACGTTCATTCTACAGAAGCAAATGTGCGCCCATCTTTACACAATCTAAACCTTTCCTCAAGTTCATCAGCAACATTTGAAGAGCTAAGAAGCTTTCCAAAAGCGGCGCCACTTTTAGAAAATAGAAGAAATATTCGGAAACGTAAAAGTACTACACAGGTATATACCGACACCCCGGAAAAACTAAATCTTTTAGATATGAAAAACAAAAGAGAAACATATAAGAAGAAAAAAACAGATACAAAGGAGAGAATAGAAAAAGGGAAGGACAAAGGAAAAGGGATGGGCAAAGGAAAAGGAAAGGGTAAAGGAAAAGGAACGGACAAGGTTGATGAGATTGCTGATGACACCGTCGATGAAAGTGACGGAAATGCTGTAGATTCAGATGACGAGAGTACGATTTGTTTAGAGTGCACTGAATCCTACGTCGATATTCTTCCAGGCTAACAATGGATTCAGTGCATAACTTGTAAGTTATGGGCTCATTCCAAATGTTTAAGAGGTGATCTAATGTTTTTTGAATGCAAACATTGCGCTTCTAATATTGAAGACTTATCTTATAAGATATAAAGGAACTGTTTAATTAATGAAACTAATAAATGTTTAAATACAAACTAGGAGTTGATAGTTTAATAAAGACTTATTGTAAGATAATGTCTGTAATGATTAAAATTGTTTTTAAATAAAGAGTTTTGTTAAATTATAAAAAAAAGTTTAATAACTTCTCATAATGTGTCTCTTATTGATACGTAAGTCTACTTACCCCGGGCGTATAGTCTCAATCTACCCCGGAGCCGGGGTAAATTGACTAAAAATTGGTGTTCTGTAAAATGCGTTAAATTATGATCATTATATTGAATAATGGACTAATTTTTATATTTTTTTATAAGTTCAATAGTTATTCTATCCATTGATGCAGTTTTATTGTCGGTACCTATGTATAAAAGCACAAAAAATATGTTTTATGTTATAAAAAACTAGTCAACCATCCCCGGTCTTCCCTACAGCTGAGAAGAGTGGAACAATTCCTTTGATTAAGGTAGATTTTCCTTCCTAAAATGTACCATGGTCTCGACAACCTCGACAGTCTAGCATCTCGAAAATGTATAAATGTTTGAATTATGGATATACATTATATATATCACAAGAATTGATGAAGATACCCAAATAAATTAACTGTGTACTGGACAGCTCGTCAAATCCAAAGCACTTTGAGCTTCGATAACGGGATATTTCGTATCGTGCTAAATTATCATAGGCTGGAATTCTCCTATAATTTATTTATCTATAATAATGGTTACTGTCCTCAGGTGCATCAACTACCTACCTACCTACTAAAATTTGTTTTTGACATACAATTTCAAAAATGTGGCCGATTTTTATAGACTTACAATCAAGTCAACCAACACTGCTGTCAGATCGAACTTTATTTTAGCAAAGTTTTGTATGTATGTTTCTGAGGCCATCGAGATTAATTTGTCTCTATGAATTCATTGATATGAAGTTTCAAGATAATTTCAATATAAAATTGACAGAAAATGCACCTTCGATGTTTAATAAAAGTTTTCCTAAACGCCCTGTTGATAATACCAGTAGAATTAACCACATCAGGTTAACAAATGGAAGACACCAAAGCATGTTCCTTTCTCCGATGAGAACTTCTCCAATCATCTCTTATGAAGCTCAGGCAGCCACTAGACGTAGCAAAACAAAAAGGAAAAGTATGGCGGATCTGCAAAGAAAGTAAGCCCCTAGGGCTAGTAGGGTTCAATCGTATATCGCATCAGTATTTGAGACCCATGAGTACAAATCCGTGGTCAGCATGACTCTATGAGTTCATATTAAAATCGTTTCAAGGTCACCTCTATGTGAAATTGATCTAAAACTAACAATCGATCTTTATTAAAAAATGGCATCGAGTTGATATTTTTCACGCATCGCCATTATCAGTTCATAAATGATATGTTCACCACAAACTGGACCTCTCTGAGAAAAAATTCCGTCAAACAGCTCCATACAATAAATAATAATTAATAAAATATTGATAACAATAATCGTCTATTCTACCATTATCTAGAACAGGCGAGAATTAGTTTGAAGCTCCTCTTACGTCTAACCTTATGTGGGTTGTAGTACACTGGAAAATTTTAAGATGAAAGACCTTAGATAGACAATAAATAAACAAACCTATATTTATACTAATCGCCTTTCCTCGATACTTAACCCTGTTAGACGTAGAAGCGCGGTCAGAGCATAGGAAACACTATGCTGTGGCATAGCAGAAATATATCCAATACCATACTGCCGAGAATATTTTAAATGCTCAGGGCTTTTGATGCGTTAAATATGCCTAATATTTCGTCAGACATCCAAAAAATCACTTCCTACAACCCCCACCCTCAAGTTTTTTGCCTCTAAAATTTGTTTAAAAAATAATCAAAATCCTCAAAAACATCAAAAAAAAAGTTTCAGCGACTCCACAGAACCAATTTTCAAAAACGACAACGCTTTTGCGTCCTTGGCATAGTAATAACATTGTGTAAAAATTTTATCCAAATTCTGAGCTATAATTCTCAAGTTATAGGCGGTTATATAGATTAAAAGACAAACCGACAGACTGTAAGACTGACGGAAATGAGTGACGTAGGTTTTCGTGATGTACATGTCATATAACATCCAAAAAACATAATATCTCATTTCCAAAAATTCTCGCCAATACTTCCCCACCAGTAGGCATGGGAGGTAAAACGTTTCCTGAATGCTGTGCTGTCTGCTAACACATGTAACATTAACCAGATCAACTCGTGCAATACAAATGGAAGAACACCAAAGTAGGTTTCCCTTCTGTGTTGATAACTTTTCCAATCATCCCTTTGGAGCGATTCGGCATAGCAAAAAGAACAGAAAAAGTATGCCAATCTGCAGAGAAAATATGCTCCGTTCAGATTGTGCATGTTTACCTTAGTCGAGACATCAAAGGACTAATTTATATCCATTTTTATTTCCAGACTTGCTTGCCGTGAGCTGGGAAGAGTGGTGGACTTATGACGGCATATCTGGTAAGTTGATTCGTGTTTTCTTTTTCTGTTTATATTTTATTAGTTTTTTATGTTTACCAGAGAGTCTGATTAGTTTGCGTTTCCCATCAGAACATTCGTACTTCGTTAATTTTTTCCATTTCGAAGGTAAATAACGGCGATAGAGTAGCAATCAAGCTTCAAGGGAGTTTTTAGAAACAACGTACACTCTATTAGTTTCTATACTGATCGACTGGGAAAATATAATCCGGAAACATTTTCAACCTGTGATATTAATCGTCAATCTACTGTGAGTTATATAGGTTTACGTAAAGAGAAGTGCATATCTCAGTTCTGTTAATAGGAAATCCGGATTTTGAACTTTTCCCCCTTTTACAAGGAATGTGTAAATGATGAGATATACTAAGTGACATATAAATCCGAACACCCAGTTTAAATGGTTTTATTTTAATAAAAGTTGGTGAATGTATTTATCTTACTGTAAATAACAAGCGAAAAAATTTTCAGCCTTATCAGTTGGACATTCCGGTTTTTATACTGCTTTTTTTTAATTCACTAACGCTCTAAAAATGAATATTTCAGCCGCAGTAAAGAATCAACGATGGCGGATTTTGGTTCTTGACATCCTTTACGATCGGTTACGATGCCTAGAGTACGAAGACCTGTACGATTTCGTCAACTTAGTGAGTTTGATAAGGGCCATATATTGGGACTTCGGGAAGCTGGACTTTCTTTTCGGGCAATTGCAGTTAGAATGCAAAGAAGTGTAGACACTGTGGTTAGGTGTTATCAGGCATGGCTTCGAGAAGGCCGTACGCAAAGAGCAAGGGGCACTGGACGCCGCCGTAGAACAGCAGACCGTGAAGATCGCCGCCTAAGATTACTGGACTTAAGGGACCGTTTCTCCACTACCACGTCCATTGCAAATGAATGGTTTGCAGAACACGGAAGACCTATTGGCATGCGAAGTGTTTACCGACGAATGAGAAGTTTTGGCTTGTTTTCATACCGGCAACACTGGGTCCTCCCTTTAACTCGAGAACACCGACGTAATCGCCTTGAGTGGTGTAGACAACGGTCACTCTGGGATCAGGGATGGAACAGTATTGTCTTTAGTGACGAGTCTCGATTTTGTTTAGGCATGCACGATGGTCGTGCCAGGGTTAGAAGGCGACGTGGTGAAAGGAGGAATCCACAGTTTTTTGTTGAAAGACATGTTCATCACACTGTTGGAGTTATGGTTTGGGGTGCTATAGCTCATGGTTCCAGGTCACCTTTAATCTTCATCAGAGGTAACATGAACGCGCAGCGTTATATCTACGAAGTTCTAGAACCCCATCTTTTACCCTATCTTGACACCCTGGCAGATCCAACTTTCCAACAAGATAATGCCCGACCACATGTTGCAAGAGTCACAATAGACTTCTTTCAACATAATGATGTCTCATTGTTACCATGGCCACCAAGATCTCCCGACTTATACCCAATTGAGCACGTGTGGGATATGATGGGTAGGACATTGCTCAATTTGCAACGTCCTCCTCAGACTCTAGAAGCACTTCGAGAGGAGTTGGTGGTTGCCTGGAATGAGATACCACAGGAGGACATTGACCACCTGATCAGAAGCATGCCTAGGCGCATTGGAGAATGCGTAGCACATCAGGGTGCATCCACACATTATTAAAGGTCAAAGGGCTTTAAAGCAGTGCAATCATTTTGAAATTTTTATCATTTACTTATTATGCTTCATTAAGTACTTATACAGAATTTTATTAAAATAAAACCATTTAAACTGGGTGTTCGGATTTATATGTCACTTAGTATATTTTCCTCTTTTTAAAAATATGCACGATTTTTTAAACTCTAGTTTCAACATCAAACTTACATTGAAACAAAGACGTGCAACAGGTAATAGATTTCCAGGTAAATATGCTACTTCTAACTACCGTGTCTGAGTTCGAATCAGAGGCCACTTCTCTTTCAGAGAGCATTTCAAGCGCATCTCAAGGTCATTTGAAGGAGACATTCTTGACAGGTCGAGCTATTAGATCCTAGCGCATCTCGTTAATTTTTCTGAGTTTCTGAGAATAGTTGGTCTCTTTGAGGACACTTGGAGGTCATTTGAAGTTCACAAAAGGACAAAACTAAAAAGTTCAGCCAGGTTAAATGTAGGTTTTTGCATTCGCTGAGTTCGCCCCTGTAAATTTATTAGGCCGTTGGAAGGTTATATCGACGCAAATTTATAAACAATGAGTAAGCCATGTTGACCATAAAATCAATGTTCACTATGAAACTTCATATTGATATCTTGAAAACGCATAAAAATTGATTTCGTAGAGACAAACTGTCACAAGGACTCTGCAATCCCAAAAAACGTATGACATGGATGAGCTTGATTACTAGGCTTCTTTTAAATTTGTGTCAGGTAACCTTGAAATGAGCTTCAAAAGCCCTTTGAGGGACTTGAACTTGCACACTCTTGCGCTTCTATGACCTTGAGATAATTTCATAGAGAAAAAAGTATATATTTCTATGTACTGTTCACTATTTTCTATCTAATTTCTGCTTGGAAGCCACAAACTGTCTTTTACGACCAAACAGATTTTTTCTGTAAATTCAAAACTTGTAAACAAAGATCAACATTGATTATTCCTCGATTAAAGCAGATGGCCTACAACATTACTGATAGATTTGATCAGCAATTCGAGTTTAAACTGCGAACGCAAGAGCAAGAAACGAAAACAAAAAAATTACACATGCCCTCTGGTAGGGAGTTTACATAGTACAAAGTTATATCTCTGGGATAAGCCGGCGCATATACACTATATGGTTTTAAATGTTCCAGCTACTTGTTTTTGTTCGGGGAAGTTTACCGAGTTCGGATTCCGAATTTGTGAAATAGAATAATGGTATTAGTTGGAGTTCGCTGATATACAAGGGTGATTTCTTTTTTTGTATTCGAGTCGACTAACATATAAGCAGTAAAGTATGGAGAAAAGGATGCAAGTCAACGCCATTGTTCTTTATTCATTCAATTAAATGTCAATTATTTTATTAAATAATATTTGATTACTTTTCCAAACTCATCAATGCGCCAACAGTATTAAGACTTCACGAGAAGACCCAGAAGGCAATAGAAGACAACCCAGGATTTAGGAAGCCTAAACCCAGGCTGAATCCAAATACATGTATGTTTTTCCAGTACTGGGATAATTTGTTGGGCGAGTCCCATACAGCCTCTCATGACGAGAATATTAAATACAAAACTAATAGAAGAAGCTTGAAAAACAACGTTAAATGCCAAAGACGTGAAAGACTAAATCGAAAGAAGAAAGGACCTCACAAAATCATCACGGGAATTAGTTTTTCAATTCGATATTTTGTCCCTAAAGTTTACCTAATCTCGAATATACAGGGTGACTTTGAAGTTGAGTCATTAATTTTCAGATAATGATTGTAGAAGGAAGATAAACCAAAATATGTGTGTAAAAATAAAAAAAAAATTTACCTTGTTTTATAAAGTATCCTCCCGACAAGTATTTCAGTGCGGGCCTGTATTTGATCGTGAGGTCTTGGAGCACCGGCATGCCGTCCCTGTGAGGTCTTAAGTCACCTGATTCACGAGCCCGTTGTACTACATTAACAAAGGCACGAGGGGTTGGTTGCACTCGATTGGGAAACCGATCCGCATAAACACGTGCCATTTTTTATTTCGTTTGAGCCACGCAACAGACACCACTATTCACTAACGCGTTACCGACTAACACTGACTGTATACAACTGAATAAAATAATTGTAAAAACATCGTTCCAAATTCTTTCGCTTTTTTGTTTCCGATGCGATGAACCGATAAGGCGGATTATATCCGTTGTTGCCAAACACGAGCACATAATATTATTATTGAGACAGGGCGGTACTCAAACTTCCAAAGGGCTATAACTTTGTTACTTTAATTTTACCAGAAAAATGGTAAAGGAAAAAAACATTTCTTTTGATCAGATCTACTCACTGTTAAAATAAATGACTCAACTTCGAAGTCACCCTGTATAAATATAAGGGTATTTTTCAACAAACTTAGAAATTTCATTTCGCATTTCTTAAAAAAAAATTATTAAAATATATCCTTTTTGTTGCAGAGATATAAAGTTTTAGTTTAGTGAGGTTCATTGAAAATGAAAGTTCTCCATATTTTTGTGTATAACATGTAGAAAAATGACTTTTAAAAAACTATGAATGAGGAAATGACTGATAGGATGGGGGAATGATTTTTACAACAATTTGATGGCGAATTTCAATAAAAAACATAAGTTAATTTATTAATATTGTCTTGAGATTTGTTTTATACTTTAGAAAGCTTAGATAGTCCTTTATCCCTGGGCACATCCTCGTATTTTCATCCCTCTCTAAGAAATTAAAATCACCCTTAACATTCAGCATTTTGGAGCTAACTTTACGAGTACAATTCTTTTTGTACTTATCGTTCTTGAAAAGATGTTTCGATCTATATAGCAATTTGAATCTTTTGTACGAATTGTAGCATCAACATTTTGAAATATTTTTCGTTTTCTCCATGTTTACTTCCAAGATGTTCATAGATATTCTTGAGGTCCGTTGACAGTGCTTGATTCTTTTTCTTACAACGTCAGGAACTTTTATATTCTTTAAAAGCGAAGGCACTTTAGTTGCTGGAGAGTTTGGGTCAGTATGTTGACATTATTAGCAGTATTTATATACATATTTATTGCTTAGCAATGAAAGCTTGACTATACAATCCATACTTATAACCAAATATTTTAGCAATATTCAAGTTATAAGAATCTGAACAGATTTGATTGTATATCTTTTTATTGTTAATTTCAGACCCAGGGACGAGATGAGGGAATGACTTTCAGATTAATAAATTAATCGTATTTTTTTGTGTCAATATATTATCAAAATTTTTGCTTTTAAAATTTTAGTGTAGATACTTATTGATATAATAAAAATGTTAAGTTGATGATAAATCCATGCAAGGACATGAATTTCAAAATTTGCTAAGAAATACCCATATATATGAGCATTTGAAGTTGATCTCTCCGTATCTTATTATGTTGAAGTATTAAGCATGGACAACAACTTCCCGAACATGTGATCAGCGCACCAGGCCGTTTCATTTGGTTTTTTTCGTTGCGAGAAGGTTAGATAGATGAAAGGTGCTTCCTAGTAATGAACAGCTCAGTTTCTCACCAGAAGCTGCTCCAAGTGACGAGACATGTTCTTACCAAACTTTGTCCTCTGGACCCACACAATTCGCCAATGCCGAAATCGAAATCCGAACGCCTGCATGTGAATCGCTGACATATTTCATATACCAAAATCTAGCCAGTACAATCAATCAACATTATGTGGTATTTTTTATTTACCAAAAACTCCCAATGCATAACAAATATGATGAGTGATGAACGATCTGGAATATTCTCAACACTGCCAATACAACTGAATAACTTCAGAGACCACAAAAACGCGATGGAGAATTGTTTTTATGGAATCTTAGGATGCGATCAGAACGTTGAAGAATGATGAAGTATTACAATCACATCTATAATATATATAATATACATTGCGAATAGGTTGATTTTCAAACAGGATGGTGCCCCACCACATTACGCATTACGTGTTCGACAATATTTAGGTCAGACGTTTCCAGATCGATGGATTGGTGCCTCTGAATGGCCTCCAAGATTGCCAGATTTATCACCTTTGGATTCCTTTATGTGGGGTCATTTAAAAAGCAAAATCTATGCTACTCAGCCAACATAATTAGAAGACCTGCCTAACGGGTCAGTTTATTCTTCATTTTTAAATTACCTTGCTGTCAAATGTATTGATCTCCACTAATGATGATGTATTAGTTTTATTTAAGCTTTCAATCAATAAATCTTCAAAACTACTGAACTGAAGTACATTAATTTTATATCATTACAAAGGGAATTGAAAGACCTTTAAAATAAGGTATCACTCGACCCCCCTTTCCATTTAAGATTTTAGGGTTGGTGTCACCCCCGCCCAGGGGGCTTGCACGTGTTAACGTGATGTTTTGCCAAACTTGTGTCCCCCTCGAAAACAAAATCGACGGGTCTGAGCGTTTTATTAATTAATTATGCGTGTTGCATTATTTATATGCCATTTAGTAGGTTCTTTTCAATTTGTGCATACATTGTAAATTTTAAGCGCTTTAAAGAAGACTCCAAACATATCTTAAAATTTGTTACCGCTCCCCTTGGATAACGTCATACACCACTATAATCGCGATATAATTCGTTCGGAAAATATATTATATTTTCTCCTTAAGAGAAACACGGAGACGCCTGGTGGCCTTCTAACGTATTTATAACGTTACCGTGAAAGATAAAAGTTTTATTTGACTTATATTGCCCCTATTTCAGGAGTCTGTTCGAAATAAAAGACGTCGGCGTGGTCGTCGTAGATCTAGGCGACAATTGAAGTCGCTTTCGCAACAAGTGAGGCGAACGGACGAATTAGACGAATTATATGGCTAGATTCAGTTGTCTTTGAATCCGTTTTTGATACAAAGTGCATACGCACAATACATACCCGGAGGTTGCTTTTTTAGCTGTCCACTTTCATAATGCTTACTGCTCATCCACGATGCTCAATACGCACAGTACCCCCTGCTACAGGTGATATCCTTATTTCAAGCTCCTAGCGAAGTTTGAATATTTTAGTCCTAGTTATACAATCCATTTACTCTCCGCTTCCACATCTGACCCAATAGTCGTGTTGACGATAAAAATGCACATACCACTGTTTTCCAACACTTTTTGGTTGAAACATCGGTCAAAATGTAACAATTACGTAAGAAAAAGCCTACCATCGAACTCAAAATAAACGCATTTCGATCAGGCCCTATTGTACTCGATTTTGTTGCTACCACGTATCATTGAGGAAAACTGAGTTTCGTCGTGAAACCATATAGGTACAGATCAAGATTAGTATTTACTATCAACCGCCAGTATTCAGCATGGTATGTGGTATTTACTGACCATGCCATTAATTATTGATATGTAGGGTTGCGTAAAGATCCATTGTAACTAGTGGTGACACGTATCACAGTAAATGCTGATCGTGTGGCTTTCGTCTTGTGGTTTCCAAGCTGATAATCCCCCATGTTTCCCTAGTCACTGAAACCACATGTATCTCAAACTATTCTTTAATGTATACGTTTGGATCATATCGGTGACCTTTTTCAGTTTTTGGAAAGTCTTGATACCAGAAAATTGCACAATTTGAGTATGACCAGGGAAGCAAGGCGGACTTGGAAGAGGAAAGGGACCAAACGAAGAAACATGTGAATTAAGTGAGGGGTCGTAAGGTCAAACAAAGTAGACGAAGACACATTGTTGTGATATGAATTGCGCTGTCCTGATGTGATATTACTGGAAATTAAAAAATAAGTATAAAAAGTGTTGTTTAAGTGAGACTTTAAAATTGACTCATAAAATTGCCTCTGTGTTGGTGCAACTAGCTCTAGAGAAGGAACAGCAATAAGAGAAGCACTCATAAAATGTAAATACAGGGTGTAAACGTTAT
Organism: Acanthoscelides obtectus; assembly: GCA_963669975.1. Classification (NCBI taxonomy): domain Eukaryota; kingdom Metazoa; phylum Arthropoda; class Insecta; order Coleoptera; family Chrysomelidae; genus Acanthoscelides; species Acanthoscelides obtectus. Next base: position 17,961,604 of record CAVLJG010000008.1, read on the forward strand.
TGAAATGCGTAATAGAGAGGTTCAAAACAAGTCAAACAGTTCATATGACCGATGGTCCAAAAGTCAACAGATTTTTGTTTTTGTCTAAATGGCTTTATAGTTTACAACTTTAAGTGCTTTATATCGATCACAATCACCACAATCTTACTAATTTTTATAATCTAATCCAAAATGTTTTCAAACTGGGTAAGTAACAAATAAATGGCACTAAGTTTTTCTAAGTTGAGCCAAAAGTTGTAGTCAGTAAGTAAGTAAATTTCATTAAATTACATATTTAAAACACACATGACAACAGCGCGTCGGTCATCATCACTCTTATCGAACCGGCAATCAATCGCAAACGGTAACAGTGGTTAGTTATGGTTTTGCATAGCATCGGGCGTATTGTTTTTTTTTTGGTCGCGTACGTCGTCGTGTTTATTTACAATGTTCTCGAATCAAGAGTTCGCCGACATGTTGTTACGGTGAAGCTCGTCAGAATTCAAATCTTGCAGCTCAAATTTATCGCGACAGATTTCGCCAACGGGTACACCCAGACAGAAGGACATTTGTGCAAGTGTACCGAAGACTTCGAGATACAGGAAGCGTTCAGCCCGCTAATATTCGTACTCGTGAAAGACAGGTTCCTGTAGAGCAGGAGGAACAAATTTTAAATATCGTGGAAATCAATGCAGATATCAGCACTCGGGAATTAGGCCGCCGCGTAGGACTAGCGCATACCATAGTCCATAGAATCCTACGGGAAAATTTGCTTTATCCCTACCATTCGTGAAGGTCATTTCCAACAACGTTTTAAAATAAATATTTGGGCGGGTATTCTTGACGATCAGGTAATTGGCCCTTTCGAGTTACCCCCAAAGTTGTCAGGAGAAGGATACCTTAGCTTTCTAGCCAATAACCTACCAGAACTTTTGGAACAGACCTTAGACAACATGCTATTACAACGGAGACTTTTTGTGGTTTCTTCATGACGGGGCACCACCACACATTTTTGGAGGCGTCATTCAGAATTTGAATGAACATTATCCAAATCGCTGGATCGGTCGAAATGCTCTTGATCCTCGAAAATGGCCAGCAAGATCTCCTGACCTCAATCCGATGGATTTCTGGTATTGGGGAGAACTTAAAGGGATGGTTCATGGGGCTGGTCCAATTACAACTGAAGCACAACTTCGCGAAAAAAATTCTAATGCGGCTGAAATAATAAATGGACAACTTCGAGGACCTATAGTAAGAAGAAACTGGGTTCGTCGTAATGAAGCTTGTGTTTAAAGTGGAGGACGACATTTTGAACACCCTCATTAAATACAAAAAAGTGCAGCGTGGGTTTTTAAAATTGTGTTCCCTATTTATAAGTGGGTTTTTTAATACGTTCAATAAACTTTCACCCACCAGGTGAAGCGCTGAGACGGTTAGTGGTAAGTCCGTTTTTTTAATTGTTTGCATTTTACGTGTACATTATCAAATAATCAAATAATACCTAGGAGCCAAAAATAACAAACTCCATCTTTATTTACATTGCGTTCCGTCGTAATTTGCATCTGGCATTGCGGCGTTGTCAGATTTTATTTTGTGACTGTCATAACGTTTACACCCTGTACAGTTTAGAACAAAAAGGTGCCATGTAAGACATTGTGACTGAACATTGCTCTGCACGAAAATACGTTATTTCGATAAGCTCTAGATATTTAACCTTTACACTCACCATGCTTCAAGCAAGTGTAAGAATGTACCTGTGCGATATTTATCTTTCTATAGCATAATAGGGTACGACGTTGCCAAATCCACGTTTTCTGTTAGTCTAGGGAAGGTTTGTACAATCTGGAAACACCGCATGGCGGGGGGGGGTTATCTGGGAATGTCATCTATGAAGTTTCCGCCCAATAGCGCTTCAAATAACGGATATACCCTTTGAACCTCATGTAACTCCAGATTCTACCGTACCCTATAGTCGTCGTCGAACAGTTACTCATTGAATGGCCCCTGTATACAAAAATCGTTTCCGATTTCTTGATTACCGCTGTTTCTCGATATTTGAAATCATTAAATAAGCAGCCAGCCGTTTGTCGGAGGTTCAGCATTATTAAAGTATTCTGCAGTGGATATATGAGCAAAGCAATGCCGTTGCGATCCACTTGTAAGAAAAGCCTACGAGTTATATTTCGGGTTCAAGGTTTCCGATCAAGACAAAAGTTGGGCACCCAAAACATGCTGCCGCACTTGCTCACGAACCTTAGTAGGATGACTACGGGGTACCCATACTTCTATGAAATTTGGAGTGTCAATGATTTGGCGGGAACCTAAGAATCATGTTGATGATTGTTACTTGTGCTTAACAGAAATCTGTGATTTTCTAGTAAAAGCAAGCATAAAATATTGTATCCTAATAACCTCTCAGCCAGAAGACCACCTCATGACTCTTCTAGCTTACCTGTTCCTAAGCCTCCTAAGAAATATGATGAACCAGATAATTCTGACACAGAGGAGCCAGAAACCGGTCCAAGTTTTGAATAGGAGGTAGTTTTCGAATGTAGCGGCAGCAAAAAGCAGGAAGAGCTCAATGATCTAGTTCGTTATTTAGATCTTCCCAAAAGAAAAGCACAACTACTTGAATCTCGTTTGCAGCAATGGAACCTTTGACAAACAGGTGTGAAAATTTCCACTGGCGGTATTTTTCTGGATGGAAAATGAATTAGTTTACAGTCATGATATTCCAGGTTTATTGAATGAACTTGGCATTTCCTATATACCTGCCGAGTGGCGACTATTTATTAACTATTCGAACACGAGTCTAAAGGCAGTTTTGTTGTTCAACGGAAACGAATGGCCATCAGTTCCCGTTGGTCATGCAGTAAACATGAAAGAAAAATAACCAGAACATGAGCATAATACTCCAAAGCATAAAATACGTAGATCATAAGTGGAATATCTGTTCCGATCTCAAAGTTATTACATCGCTCACAGGACTGCAGAGTGCTTTCACAAAATATTGTTGTTTTATATGTGAATGGGAGAGCAGAGACAGAAACCAACATTATTTAGTTAAACATTGGCTGTTACGTGAGACCGTTGTGGCCGGCCAGAAAAATATTCTTATTGAACCCAGCAGAAAGTTTATTTACCTTCTCTGCACATAATACTAGGGTTTATAAAAATTTTCGTGGAAGCTTTAGATAGAGAAGGAAATGCATTCCTTGATTTGAGACGAAAATTCCAGCGCATAAGTGAAGCAAAGCTGAAAGAAGGAATTTTCGTTGGACCTCAAATACGAGAACTTTTTAAGGACCAAAACTTCAGACTATATTTTCGAGTAAGGAAAAAAGGGCATGGGATGCCTTCAAAAATCTATGTATCAACTTCCTAGGCAACAAAATAGTGGACAACTACAAAAATCTAGTTGAAGAACTATTATAAGGCCTTAGATTGTTCTTTTTGAGAGGCAATGCGGGTTCAGAAGAAATCATTCTTGTGAAACTGCATGCCAATTTGTACGTACAAAGATGTAGATGATGGTAAAGTGATTGTGTGTGTGTGTCAGTTGACCTAAAAAGAGCGTTCGTAACTATTGACAGGAAATTGTTGTTGAGAAAATGTGAAATGTATGGAACTAAGGGTACAGCGCTCTTGTGGATGGGTGATTATTTATCTGAGCGGTTACAAGTGGTAAAAATTGAAAGCAAAAAGGTCAAGTAATGCTTCTGTTGATCATGGAGTACCTCAAGGCGGCGTACTAGGCCCATTGGTGTTTATTCTATATGTCAATGATATGTCGAATGTCCTTTGCAATTCTTTTATAAATTTCTTTGCGGATGATACATTAATTTCAGTAAGGGGTTCAGGAAGTAACGAAATTGTAGATGTAATGAATAGTGAAGTGAGCAAACCTAGTATGGTTAAAAACAAACAAGATCAAATTAAATGTGAGAAAAACGAAATGTACGAGTATGATTATAGGTTTGAAGAATAACTGCAAGAAATTGGTGGATTTAAATATGCCAGTGAAAATTGAGGGAGAGGTACTTGATTTTGTATTTTCGTAGAACTTGTGATAATCTAAGTCCAGTGCAGAAGGGTAGTCTATAATACAATAATTTTTCCTCATGTTACTTATAATAATAATAATATTTATTCGCCAAAATACAAAAAATGGGCAAATAAATATGAAAAAACCACAGAAGGCATCGCCTGGGTGTGGTTTATATCTTAATAACTAACAATCAATCATATATGTATGTGTATAACAAGTATTGTTAAATCTAAAAGGTATATGTAATTGGAATTTTGTACTTTTAGTTTTCTATATAATTATGTATAGTCATTCGCTGCACATTACTAACCCAGTCTTTCAATTTTCTTCTAAATTTTTTTCCAAAATTAAGTATCTTTATTTCGTTTGGTACTACATTATATAATTTAGCTGCTAAGAATTTAAATGATTTTTTGAATAATGTTTTGTGTGGTCTTTGGATATTAGATGAGCCTATTCGAAATCGTGTGTTATGCTCGTGTTTGTAGGATTTTTTCTTTTTATTACAATACTTATGGTATAAGGTGGTGGCATGTAAGAAATAAAGTTGTCTTGTATCAAGTATCCCTGTTTCTTGATATAAGTTGTTCGTTGGATATAATCTTGGCTTATGGAAAATGGCTTTCAAAACAGTTTTTTGTGCTATATTGAGGTCAGAAATAAATGTCTTGCAGGCGGCACCCCGGGCTGTGATGTCGTATATTATATGGGTTTCAACTAAGGCATGGTATAGAATTCGCAGATAACTTTCTGTAAGAATGTTAGCAAGCATTTTGAGTTCATAGGCAACATTTCTATTTTTTTTGATAACATATTTAATATGGTTCTCCCACCTTAGATGTGAGTCTATAAATATTCCAAGATATTTCAAAGTGTTAACTCTATCGATTTTGGTCTTTTGGCCATGATAATTAACGGAAATTTGTTCGAAGGTAGGTAAAATTTTTGAATAGGATGTAAATGCAATAAATTTTGTTTTTTTGAAGTTAACTGTTAAAATTTTAGCATAAAACCAGTCAATGATCCTTATAAAATCCTGTTCAGCTATTTGCTTCAGTGTGCTCCAGTCATCAGCTTTATATAATACGAGGGTGTCATCTGCAAAACATATAATCTTTCCAGAACTGTTAATTTTGAATAAGTCATTTAAGTAGAGACTAAATAATAGTGGGCCTAGTACTGTTCCTTCAGGCACACCATACTTGATGTACATTTTTTTACTGTAAGTGTTAGTGATTTTGACAGTCTGTACCCGACTTGAAAGGTAATTTTTTAAAAGGATTTGTGACGCTCCTCTAAATCCCAATCTTTCCATAACTTTCAGAAGCTCGACATGGTTAACCGTATCAAAGGCATTTTTTAGATCAACAAAGATACCAATAGTAGGTATCTTTTTGTTGACATTAGAGTTAATTTCATCGATTGCAGCCAAAATTGCATCTGTAGTAGATTTTCCTTTTCTAATTCCATATTGGTCAGAACATATAATTTTGTTTTTGTCCAAAAATTGTAATATCCTTTTTTGTAGTAATTTTTCGGGTCTATAATTTGATGTTTCCATTCTGTCACCGCTTTTATAAACAGGAGTAATAACAGTTGTTTTAAATGCATCAGGACAAATTCCAGATTGGAAACACCAATTAATGACGTAAGAAAGTGGTTCGGCTAAGTCGTAGGCTATTATTTTTAAATGGTTAGCTTTGATACCATCTACACCAGGACTTTTTTGGTTTTAAGTGATAGGACAGCTTCTTGTACTTCAATCGGACTAACGCTTTCTAAAAAGAATGAATTGGGAAGTTGGGTTTTTGTGATCTTTTCGTTCGAAACCATTTTTTTAATACTGGATACTAAATTTTCTCCAACATTAGTGAAAAAATTTAAGAATGCATCGGATATTTGTCGTTTATCTGTTAATATTGTTCCATCACGATTCTTAATTTCATCAATATTTGGCTTTTCTTGAACGTCTTTGTTAGTTAAGTGATCGACAACTGACCACAGTTTTCTTGGATCAGATTTGGCATCTTGTAATTTTTTTAGATAGAATTGGCGTTTTGCTTCTCTAACTAGATTGATAAAAATATTTTTATATTCTTTATATTTATGGGAGGTATCTGCACATGGCGATGCTTTCATTATTTTGTATAGTTCCTCTTTTTCGTTGGCAGACTTTATCAAACCTTTAGTTATCCAGGGATTCCTGCTTTTGTCAAAATGTTTAATTTTAACTCTGTTTGTAATACATTCAATTAAATATTTTATGCGTTCAATGAGTGTGTTTGCAGCATCATTAACATTCGTTGCACAGTACACTGCTGTCCACGATTCTAATTTGATATTTGCAAGTAGTTTTTTATTATCGACAAAACACCTAAATTTCACTGTTTCATTATTGGAGATGGATCTACTTTTATTTTTTTCTGGTGATGATATAAGTATTACTGTGGGTAAATGATCGGTAATATGGTTTTCAACAATTAACAGTATGTACCGAAAGAAATTTGAAAAATTTTTGATGAAACAATGATCAATGCAAGAACTGGAACTATTATACTCTTGTTGGTAAATTTATATTTGATATGAATCCATTGCTCTGCATTACAGTGAGGTATTTGTTTACTAATTTGGTATGTTGGAGTATATTAATATTCATATCTCCTATTATGATGTGGTGTGACTGTATGGCATTTTTGTTATCTAACAAAAACTTTTCAAGATTTTCTACAAATGTATAAGGTTTTGATGATGGTGGTCGATAGACAGATGTGACTTTTACACTTTTGTTATTAATTCTCAATATCAAATCCAACACTGTGATACCGTCATCAAATTTAACAAAATCATATCTGTAGTTGATATCATTTCTTACATATACTACCACCCCATCATTCTGGTTGTACGTACCATTATTGTAAAGCGTATCATAACCTTCCAAACAGAACAAAATACATCATTAATTTTCCAAGTTTCTGTTAATATTATTATATCAAATTTGTGTTTAATTGTAGTTAGGAAGATATTAAAACAGACAAAATTTTGGTTTAGGCTTCGTATATTCATGTGATATAAGCTAACATTGAAATTAGAATATTCTAACCATTTATTAAGAGCATTTGCGTCTTGAGCAATATTTGTATTGATATCATTAACCTGAAAATTATTTACGTAGCTATCCATGTAAAATTTTGCAAATGATATGTAGCTCGAAAAACATAAAAAGAACTAAACGCTCAAAACATTATTCTGGATGAATACTGTTTTTGAAAATATAAATACGACGGGCATTTTTTGTCTGTGGGCGAGTGACCAACATCATTATTCTTATTATGCTTAACGTTATAGGTCATACAGTTAGAACATTTTAAAATGTTTACAGTACAAATTTCACTTCTATGTGCTTGTCCACATTTAATGCACATTTCCGCGCCCCTACATTTTTTGTCTGTGTGACCAAACTTCAAGCATTTTCTACACTGCGATATCTGGTTATTGTCATAGACAAATAAGTTTTGCCAACCAAGTAGTATTCTTGATTTCTTGTTGATAAATATGTCTCTATATAGCTCTCCAGAAACTTCAGCGAATATAGTATAAGAATTTCGGAATGTTATGTGTCGTAGAAAAATGATTTCGATTTCGTTTTCATTAATGAATGTATTCTGGGATATGATTTCTTCTTTAATTTCTGCTTCTGAAGGTTTTTTTTTCAGTTTTGTAGCCTATAATCTTAATTTTCGGTCTCATTTCTCTTGCTCCTGATATATTGTATTTTCCCTTCAACTTAGTTTCTAGTTCATTTTTGAGTTTCTGGTAATAACATTGCTCAACTTGAATTTCGACGCCGCCGTTTTTATAATTATTTACTTTCTCTATCTTGACTTCAATACTTGCTAGATTAATGTTACTAGTTAGGTCTTTTCTGGTGTCATTATAATGTTGGATCCTTTCGGGAGTAACTAATATGGATTTCATGTCATTGTTGTTCTTGTTGTTGCTATTGATTTTAGGAGTATTTTGCTTTAAAATTTGTGAGTATGATGTATTATTCTCTGACGTTCTTTTCTCAAGTTGTTCTAGTTGATCAGTTACAATAGCCAAAGTAGATACAACGGATTCCTTCTCTACTATGTTGGCAGAAATCAAGTCATATGCTTCCTGTAGTCTACGTTTTCATTTACCAACTGATATATAAATCTTTCCTTTTCTTCCAAAAGCTGTTTAAGATAATAATTCTCTTTAACAATAGTTTATTTGGTACTCTTTTCACTAATTTGAATATTTGGTTCTAGAGTTTCGCTTTCGCATTCATTTTTCTTCTTTTTGGTCATATTGCATATGAACACTCCTTATATCAATTTCTCATAAAGTTCACTTTGACAGAATGAATTTGTCAACAATCGTCAATTTGGTATTACGGCCGCAAAATATTGTTAGACGATGGAAGGATCTCACCAATTAGCTCCACAAATCTGGCCGACCTCAGGAAATATTAGATTACACAGCAGCAATTTATCTCGACTGGGAAACTAATGAAATTGACGAAAAGTTCTAGAGCTAGTTAAAGGTAGATAGCTAGTAGTCTAACTTATTATATTAATATCACTTTTGATTACATGCACAAATGAGCAAACGCAAAGGTTGCAAATTCTATTAAATAGATGTATGCGGATGTTGTTAAGTTGTAGCAGGTATACCCATATACAGGATATGCTAAGGGGCATTAAATTTTTTAAACATACACCAAATTATTCAAGAGGCAAATTTAATTATTTTATACAAAACTATCAATAATAAGGCTCCATCTTATCTTGAACAGTTTCTAAAAAAAATAAAATTCCCATATACAAAGATTCAGATTTAAAGGTTTAAAAAAGTTGGAGGTCTAGAAATGTACAACAATCTGCCTATTAATGTAAAAACATCTAGTAATGCTAAAATTTTCAAAAAGAGACTTCGGAGAGACTATTTTGGTTTGATGTGACGACCTCTTTGTAAATTTAACATATTTTTGTAAATAATATTTATTATTGTTTGAAGTAGCTTAACGCTAAATAAATCCTTTCTGTCACTTGAGCCGCATTGTCTTGACTCCCATTTATAATTATTCCCTGACAATTTGGGTGCAGTTTCAGACGAGCACGGTGAAAGATTTTACCAGCAAATAGTTTAGAAGGAGAAGCGCTATAGTGAAAAATGGACCCCAAACATGCTGTCAGGCTACCGCTGGAGCATTAAACGTGAAACCGCTCCAAGCGAAAAAAGACAACCAAATAAATTGTTTGATTGTTTTTTTATACAATAAGAAATATATTTTCTAAAAAAGTGGATTTTTTTAAGAATCCACCACTAGGTCGATTCAGGCAGCAGCGGTGGCCGCAGTAGACTCTTCGGTCTGCTGATCAGTCGCCGTGCGCTGTGCGGGTTCGAGTCCCGTCCCAGGAGAAATTTTTCTCTTGGCTATGGATGTTGTGATAGTGCGTAGGTGGTAGACGGTCTCTGACTGTCGAACGTGGAGGTACCACTCGGCGGATCTCGTAGGCGGAGCCAGAATGTGTGCATGTTGCATGCACACGTGTTCCCTCGCCAGAGTCCGTGTGGCGTTCCCCCTTTCCCCTGTATCCCCATATAGCCCCACGGTACCCAATGGGTGTCTAGGCCTTAGGCCTTCGTGGTAGTTGGAGTATAAAAAAAAAAGATTATAATTTAGGATTTTCATATTTTAGATTCTCCCTTTAAGAACTTGTGGGTGATGAGAAACAGACTGCATATCAGATTTCAATACAACATAGTAAGCGCAGAAAACTCGAAAACTTTTCGGAAAGCGCCAAACGATTTCAGAATGCCGAACAGTGTAATTTTAAATGCATAGATTTCATTGTCCAGACAAACATAGGGGATCATTCGCCTTAGTAATATAGAAAATTATCTAGCGCAAAATTCAGGTGTAATTCCTGAATACTAGTCTATGTTTATAGTGCCACTATAGCACAGACACACCGGAAAACAATATCATAATATTAGGATATATGCGTGTATCTGTTGTTAGACACATCGAACGTGATTCGGCGGATGGGTCATGGAGCAATTAATGCTGTACATATTCCATTAAAATTTGTCCGGGATCATATTGCAATTAACGATGATTTATGTCATAGGGCGATACCGGTATTGGGTTTATACCTATGCGCAAGCCTACTTTTGTTATCGTAGATGCATGATGGATTTTATGGGCTTGTGTGAGCTCACTGGAGGCGTAATGCCCCCAGGTGGCCTTGTAGTGCGGAAAGTGAACCACTGGGACATCATATGAGGGTATTCCCATGCATGATAGCAGTTTTATAGCCCCTGGCTGAGAGGAGTATTCCATCAATGTTTTTCTCCACACTTTGCATTCTTAAAATCCGATATAATTCGTCGTTTGCAATTTACCTTACCATTCTGTCATATTAGTATTTACAGCATTCCATTATGATTATTGTTAAACAAAGTAACAGTAACTCAAAAGAGCTTAACAGAATTGCCCCGTCAGTGTCCGTCTGGTATCAAACGGATGGAAATCGCTTGACCTACCATTGAACCCTGCAGTAGGAAAAAGCTGCTTTTTCACTAATATTATTTACTGTACTCCTTTAAAGAAAAGATACGCACGTAGAGCGTCTTTGGCGTTATCCATTTTGTTATATACTACCACAAATAATTTTTGTTTACTAAGACTAAACGCAAAGTCTATTTTATAACTGAAATTACTGTTGGGATCTATTTCATTGCTACAACGTTATTATATATACGTATATTATTGCTACCTGATGATAGCCAACCTAAAACTATACTGAGATAACCATAGCATCATCTATAAGAATTTGTCCCGGCTATGTTTCTCCTCTTGACAATAATTAGAAATCTACTGCTAAAAGGTTAGTGTCTCACAGATGGCATTGTAGCCTACAATACAGAGTGTTCCTTAATGATATGCTTCATAGACTATGGTCCAAAAATGTTTCCTTACAAAAACTCGGGGCGTTGAAGTTTTCGGAAAAAAATGGAAATTAATTAATATTTTCAGAACCGCTTCAGATATTTCACTGACATTTAGTACGTAGTGAAAGTTAATAAAGTTGCATATTTTTCGATGCAAAAATAATGTTTAGCTTTAACAGTGGCGTGCGTTCGGATACTGACTTCGATATTTTTTAAGAAAAAAGTGGTACGCCAATGGTTTTTTTGCCAAATAAAAATAACTTTTGAATTCCCCGTTCGCTTTAAAAGAAATGATCTTAGTTGAATTGTTTTCTTTCGATGCGATACTTTTGAGTAAAAAAATAAAAACCGTTCTATTGTCCGAGAAAATTAATGTAATTATTGAAGAATGAAATTTAGCAATAAATATCTAGTTGCTCTGGAATATGTCACTGCGTTTTGACATCTGACAAGTCTCTGTTATTTAAATCTGTTCGCTGTGACATATGTTTCATTATTTAGTTTTACAATCTTGTTAATAATGGTGAATTATTCAAATGAAGAAATGGCGGAGATGCATTACCATATGGCCTTGCCGACGGTAATGGTGAGCAAGCCAGACGGATTTATCACCAGAGACATCCCGGTCGTACTTTGCCCACCTCTAGATATGTATAGAGTTTTTGCTCTGCAGAGGAGATGAGTTAGGTACACAGCAAGCCTGAAGTATGTACAGAGAGCCCTGTGCTTATATTTATTACTGCCTCACTTATGTCAAGAGTAACTCTCACGAATATACAGCCCACCAAGAAATACATTCAGTCAATACTCGAAATAAGTCGAACTTCTACATAAAACGTCACAGAATCAATAAAACCAGAAATGCCGTTAACTTTCCTGGCTCTTAGATCATCAGACAAGAGCTCTTGATATTGGCGATTTTAGTGTGTTTATCTTTTATCAAGAGTTTTCTTTGACATTCATGAATTTATGTCTTACGACTTCTAGGATTTGACATAGCTTGTCTATTTTTTTTCTACCCTTCTAGTCACATCGTATTTTTCCTTTGTTTGCCTTATTTATAATGTATCGTTTGTCATTTATTATTATGTCTTTGTATATACCTTTATATATAAAATGCCCGTCCAATAATTGCATACTTCACCAAACTTTGTAATGTCGGAATCATTATACCGAATTATAGATTTCCATTACCGTTACCCTCAAAAAAACTGTTGTATGGTAAACTATCGAAGAACTCAATATACGTGTCTCTGTCTCCTTCCGTGATCTACAGTTACCGTATTTGTGTCTCCAATAATAAAGCAGATGCACAGGAAGCAATATCAAGAATAAAAGGTAAAAGAAACAGAAAGGTAACCGATATGACTGTAAGTCGCTGAGTCTCGGGATATTTTTGTTTCTCTCAGGATGCATCGAGATACCGGCTTCGATTCCTTTCATTCCTTATATTACGGGGAGTGGGTAGGCTATTACGTTTTATGAATGGACGTGCAACAGATTAAATTCTTGCTCCGGACCAGAGGAATCGATACGCTTTGCGCTTTGCCGGACATTATCAAAAATGTTGCGGTAGGTATGTGTTGGCGTTGTTTTTCTTATTTCCGTTGTCATTTTCGCATATACAGGACGTCCAAAATAGGGAACCTATGCATGGGGATCTCAATACATGTGGGAGATACAGATAAGGTTAATATAGTAAAAATTTGCTTTCTTTGGGGCGTATTTACATGCCGTTGTGAAACTTGTAAAAATGTCATGACTTACTGATATATTTGGGAAGAACTAAAATGTGGGCTAATTTTTTCTGACTTGATTTTAAGAAATATAAAGAACCTAACAGAACAGTGAAAGCTTAAAGATTGAGATGGTTGGGACATGTCCAAAGGATGACGTAGACCACAATACAAAAAAGAGTACTTACAATCAATATTGGTGGAAAAAAGAGACGAGGAAGACCGAAAACCAGATGGAAAAAGGAACTGGAAATGGATATTTAAGAGTTAAGATTTAATAATTGGCAGAAGAAGGCAGTAAGCCAGAAAAGCTGGCGACAAGTTACCACTGCCATGGGCCTATTAGGCTTGCAGTTCTGAACTATATATAAAGAAACTAATGAAACTTTTCTTGGCACTTTTTAGGCATTACATGATGGTGGTTTTAACGGTCCTTTTTTGAGAAACCATGGTCAACTTTGTTTTTCTATATGGTCCGGGAAAAGTACATCCTGTATCTAATAGCATTTTTCATACGAATTCAACGATGTCACACGTTACATTTATTGATTATAATGAAGAATGCGTTTTTTTTTTGTCAACTAGGTGTTGCAAAAAATGCTTGACTGTTCCTCAGGGTTCGGTCCTAGGACCAATCCTTTATTCGCTTTTTATCCATGATGACCCTTGCCCAGCAACTGTGAAGTCTATCTCTGTGCTGACGACACTGCACTTGTCGCCCAGTCGTGTACTGGTGATCAGGTTCACGATGGGTTGCAGAGTGCGGTGGAAGAAGTACTAGAGTGGGTGGAACGGTGACTGATTAAAATTAATCATTCGAAAACGCAGGCTATTTATTGTACCAAAAAACGTCGCGGCCCCCCAGCAGAGGTCTCTGTAGACGGCAATCGTGTACCATGGATAAATTCTGCCAAGTACCTCGGTGTCACTCTTGATAAAGGCATGACCTGGCAGAAACATACAGCAGCCTTGAAAACAAAATTCCAAATTGCGTTTCGGTAACTATATCCTTTGTTATGTAGATCCTCCAAATTGAGTTTGATAAACAAAGTTCGCCTATAGAAAATGATTATTAGATCAGCCATTACTTATGAATGTGCGGCTAGGTCTTTTCTTGGCAAGACACACATGCAAGGTCTAGAAGTACTGCGAAGTAGAACTTTGCAAACAATTTGCAACGCTCCATGGTATGTCTCAAACGAGACACTACACAGAGACCTTGACATTCCTTACTTGAGGGATTATGTCAAACTTCAGGCGAAGCGACGTTATAGTCAAGCGGAATCGCACAGCAACCCTCTGTTGCGCGACTCAGTGGAGCAAGTTCGTAAACATTCAAGGCCACGGCTCGCACTGTAATCAAAAATGAGCGTGAACTTTTAGTAAACTTAAAATTACACTCTAATAAAACCGAATCAAAATTTGTTTAGTTCATCTCAAAATTAATCCATGTACCAAGTCAAAAAGCCTAGGTGTCTCCTCTTAAACTAAACACTTCTGTTTTTCTTTGCTCTTCTCCATTTTTATTCTCTTTCCCTTTCTCTTTTTCCTTGCCATTGTCCGGTTTCTGGGCAACCAGTACTGACAGATTCGACTAACGTACATTAGACAGTGACTAATGGGCAAAGGTCCTACGGACCGCCCAGACAAACAAATGATGAATAGTAAATGTTTGAATTGGCGTAAGTACCTGACACCGAGTATTGTTATTATTGTGTATTGTTGTTGTTGAGATGCCAGGTGGTTATTTTGCAGCGGGTATCTTGATAAATTTCCCGGTAGATGGCGGTATTATGCCGTTTTTCGTCAAAAGCTAATTTTTCTTCTATGTACTGATGCTAATTCTATTCCTCAACACATGCTACTTATGACAATATTAATTTAACAAAAACATACTGACTCTGGACAGGAATAAGTTAGAACGATTCTATTCTATGTTTTCAATGCTAATTGTATAAAAAGGTAGAGTCCTTCTACAAGCAGGTGCAAAACAACAGAAAAGAAAGCAGTGTAGCTTCATTGTTAAACGCAAACTATTGGCTGAATCAATTTGAAATATTGAATTAGCCTGTATCGCTTACTTATAAATAAGCCAACTTCAACCGTTTTCAGCGGATTTCCAGTCAACATGTCAACAACTAGTTGTAACCACCATTTTTGAGCTTTTTAGAAAAATACACGATCACTTGTTTGATGTTTCAAAAAGATTCATACGAGAAAAATGTAATTTGGAATCATCACCAGTTAAAATTTCGAAAAATCCATGGAGTATAGTTTTTGAAAGTATCATTGATTTGCTGTTTCTACAACAGACCCGGCAAAAAACTTATTAGTTTGATTTAGATTTCCATATGCATAATTATGTCCTGACCTGATATCTGCCAATATCCAGTATATTTTCGGGTCCAGCACAAGAGCCTTTTCTTTTAAAGGTGGTCCACCTGAGATACCCTTAACAAAATTAAGGCTGAAGTCTTCACAGTCTTCAGACACTGGTCCAACATAAGCACAAAGAGATATGTTGCAAAAAGTTTAGGCTAAGGTTTTTCTAATTCATTTTTCTCCAGTTACGTCATACTTATACTAACTTATCACACTAGCTAGAATTCTATGTCCTGGCATCTCGCCTCAGCACCAAACATGTGATTCTGTCACCATCTGCAGTGTGGAGTCAGTCAAAGATATACAAGAACTAAAAACTTAGAATGATTCGATAAATAGTAAAATGAGGGATACCTCTCATACATTTTAGCAAGGACACATACTGGCCTAGCCCATTATGCAAAGGAGGTAAAAAGACTTACTATACGAGGCAGATCTTCCAATTCTTTTATTCCACTGTAAGTTTAAATAAGCCCTTTAGTCAATACGAATTCAAATAGGATCGTTGCTACGCCATTTTTCAAACGAACATACGAGAATATCCTCCAGCTGTTGGAAGGAGTTGAAGCAATGGTTCCAAGCTGCGCATACTTCGTAAAAACTCCCGTCCAAATAAAAGTTTCCCATATATCCGTCGGATATGGCGGTCATCATCATCAACGTTGCAACGTGCAGATGTCTCTGTTCATTTTAATAAAACGTTGGGTCACATCTCGAATTCTGCCGGGAGATTTCCGACTTGCCTTAGAGCACATGACACGGTGAAAGTAGAAGGAGAAGGATATGTTATTTAGATCAAACTGGAGGAGTATCTTCAAAACTGCTATGGCTCTGAGATGTAGTATCACTAGGCTTTGTCATTGTATAATAATTGTGGTTGCTTTTCAATAGCGGCTCTGGGCTATTCGGAATAAATTGTGCTCCTGCAATCATAATTGTATAACGTCAATCCATACCACAGGTGGCACTAATTATGATAGCTCCTTATTTTACCGAGCTTAGGACCACACCTGATACCAGTGTCCCATAGCACCTACAAAGTTTTACTGGACTGTAGGTAATCCAACCGTTGTTTAATAATCTCCAACAACGTTCTTATTTTATAACATTGCATCACCCCACACCTGATACCAAAAACTGTAGAGCTATTTCTTCCCAAATAGTTTCACTGATCTGATATAGGCCTTGCCCTTCTCTAAAAATCAGGAGTGGTTTCCGATGCGAACTAAATCAAGGCTATCAATTATACAGTTATCAAAAATGAGAATTTTTGCTTATTTAAAAAAAAAATATGAAACACTCCACTCAGAATCTGTTATACTGCCCATATTTTATTGTATGTTCGAACAAAGCCTACCAAAACAAGCAGGTTGAAATAACATAATACAGCATTTGATAATTATATGTTAACTTAGCCCACCCATTCCGGAAAAAGTGAAATTCATATCTAATGGTTGTAAGGTTTGAAAATAATGTAACGCTTGACCTCTCTCTATTTAAAAAAATGTATGGTAAGACCCAGCATCCGTCTTGAAATGTTCAGCTGCTACATATCTATTTATCACCCCAGGCAACTTGCTATCTTGACATATTCAAAATATAAAGCCCTGTCTGAGTGTCGTTGGCCCAACGCCTCAAAACATGATATTTGTGAATTTATTTCAGGGCTAATTCAAATTTAATTTCAAATATAATATTTTTTGTTTCTTCAAATGTTTTTGGAAAGATAACTATTTTTCGAGCGTTGTTATTTCGAAACTGTCTTCCCTGCAAAATGATTTGTGAATAACAAAATACATGATGGAGATAAGTTGAATGGACGGTTGATTCACTTCGATAAAATAAAGGAAAGCTTTGTAAAACAAACGATTACTTTTTACGTTACTACGAAGCTGATTTTCAACGTTTAAATCAACTTTCAATGCATTGGTGTTGTTGTCAACAATTGAAAATGGCTCGCGGTACAGCTATTTCTGACAAAAGTGATCATGCGCTTGCATTTAAAAGTCCAAAATGCTTCCCAAATCAGTTCGAAATATTATAAAATTGTACTAAACAAAGGGATCTGTGTCTCAAAAACCTAGAACTGCAAGTCGCCCGCGTTATTCCAATACGTACTTAAGAGCCTTAAAACGGAAAATCGGCGTGCTAATTATAACGAATTGAAAATATTACGGAATCAGACAACCACAAAAAAGTTTTCAAGAGCAACTTGTACTCAGAGCTGCCCAAAAACTTACAAGGCAGGTTTAAATTATTTTTTTATTATTCGTTTTTAATTCAGCATTTCTAGGCAAAAGGAAAGCCCTTACTGGCAAAGATTCAGAAGAAAAATAGACTAGCGTGGGCCGAAGAACACAAATTATGGTCTCCGAACCAATGGAACTCCATTATTTGGTGTAGCGAAGCCAGATTTCAAGTTTGCGTTGGTGGTAGTAGGAGCCGTATCATAAGAACTAAAGAAGTGTTTCAGAATGACTGTCTTGAAAGAACTTAAGTTTCCGGCTTCTGTTATGATTTGGGAATCCATGTCAGTAAGTGGAGTGCTTCAAAATAGCTTATTCCCCAAATTGAACAAATGCGTTTAAACAATATTGAATGTATCTTCCAAGAAGATGTTGCTGCTTGCCACCCGGTTAAAATAGTAAAAGATTGGATGGTAGAAAACAATATTTCAGTTTTAAAATGGACGCAGTCCAGAAAACCTTGACATATCATGAAGAAAAAGCTTCGATCGAATCCCGCAAGAACCGTTCCTGAATTGCGAACCGGTGTCTAAGAACTTTGGAGTATTTTAACACCAGATGACAGCCAAACATTAGTTGACACTGTGCCAAGACATATCGGAGCAGTAACAAGTCGAAAAGGCGTTTTTAAGGCAGTGGTACTTTGCTGCTATTTGGTTTCGTTGATTTTTATTAATCGGCAGTTTTTTTGAATTTGCATGGTATGCTTTCTTTATTACAAAAAAATGTAGTATTTAAGGCTAATATTGAATAAAAATATCGTTATCAGCAATACATTTTAGTTTTTAATATGTTTCCGCTAATATGACAAATTTCAAAACTGAGGCCTAGCTCGTATGTAGATGAGAACATTTAAGAAAAGCAATAAGTAGCATATCAACAGCCCACAAAATATTGTTTACTACGACCTAGTTTAAGTAGTGTGTAGCAGATCCAGCCCTTTTTTAATAATCAGTGGGAGTTCAATACTACAGTATATTCAGATAAGAGATAGACCGCATGTAAACAAAAGGTTCGGGTGATTTTCACGCTAACGCCGCCGTCTTGACGTAAAACAGGAGCCCTCATTGGTCAATTCGCAATTAAATGCCTATGCCGAGCGGCAGAGCAATCGTATCAAGGCAGAGTCACATTCAGGTTCAGACGTGTTACGTATGTCGTGTGCATCATTGCAATTTGAGATTTCTTTGGACGTTTTCGTTTGTTATCTTATTAAGTTGTTGAGTTTGTCGTTGTTATTGTTATACCTTGTTATTGATTGTTATTGTTATCAACTGCTTGCCCAAAATGCCCAGTAGTACAGATACTGCCGATGAAGTTGTAAACTCCTGTAGTCCACCTAGGAAACGCTCTAAAAAAAGACACCTGAGTGCAGAAATGAAAGGGGTCATTTTGAATATATATAAGATCGAGCGCGAGGAGAACGAGGCATCAACCATCAAAGATATTGTTGTGAAGGTTTCTCACAAAGTTGGGGTGTGTCGCGCATCAGTGTTTAATGTGTTAAGACAAAAAAAATCACACCTTTTCTGAGCCAATGACCAGTAAACATCGCAAAAGTATTGTTAAATCATTGGATGAAGCTGATAAGCATGCGATTAGGAGGAAAGTGCATGAATTCTTCTTTAGGAATGAAATACCTACTATAGATAAAGTACTGCAGGAGGTAAATGGAGATACAACGTTGCCA
This sequence comes from Acanthoscelides obtectus, assembly GCA_963669975.1. Taxonomy (NCBI): domain Eukaryota; kingdom Metazoa; phylum Arthropoda; class Insecta; order Coleoptera; family Chrysomelidae; genus Acanthoscelides; species Acanthoscelides obtectus. The sequence goes on from CAVLJG010000008.1 coordinate 17,980,666, forward strand.
AATTTCAAACGATCAACTTTCCATGCGTTACTGAAGCATTTAAATTTCAAATGGAAAAAACGGGGTCGTAATAGTTTACTACTGGATAGAGAAGAAATTGTGCTATGGAGGAGGGATTATTTAACAAAAATTGGGAAATATAGAAATCAAAACAGGAAGATTTATTACCCTGATGAAACGTGGGTAAACGCAGGACACACTACAAGTAAAGTATGGGTTGATGATTCTGTAACTTCATCCAGGAGGGCCTTTCTAGATGGACTGTCCACCGGATTAAAAAATCCAGCAGGTAAATACGAGTAATAGACAACAATCGGATGTTTTTCAAACCTTGGGAACAAGGTTCTAAACATTAATTCCAGGGGGCAGATAAAATATATTACAAGTAACAAAACTTTTATAACTTTCGATAAAATGCGTGGATGTTTTATTGTCATTTTCATGTGTTAGAACTTTTTTAAGCCATGTTTTTATGTGTTTTCGATATTTCAATAATTTTTTAATATAATCTTAAAATATGTCGAATATTATAAACTTAAAAAAAGTTACTAAGTTTTATATTGTGTACCGTTCCTAATATTTCTAATCATTTTAATTCATACTTTAAGCTTTATAAAGTTATAATTTGTTAATATTAATATTTGCGCGTATTTCAGGTTCCTGATCATTCATTTTTTAAAGGTTTATAACTTTAAATTAAATTGTGAAGCGCTGAGTAATCATACGACGTTCAATATTCTTTCTTTCAATATGACTAAATAATCCCAATTATAGCAATCTGATACTCATGTCTCAATGTTTTTTCGCTGAATGTGATGAAAACATTTGAAAAAGGTTCGCTTATTGAAATAAATCTACACCAGTTAGTACTTCGATTTCCAGGTAAAGGGAAAAGGCTCATTATCTGCCATATTGGCAGTGAGGATGGATTTGTTGTTGACGGTCTGTGGTGCTTTGAGTCTAAGAAAACTGGAGATTACCACGAGGAAATCGTTTGAACAGTGGTTTTCAAAAATTTTACCGAACTTAGAGGAAAACGCAGTAATTGTGTTGGATAATGCGCCTTATCATTCTCGAAGAATGGAGAAGGTCCCAACAACGGCTTCAAGGAAAGTTGATGTTCAAAATTGGCTCCGCTCGAAAAATATCAACTTTGAAGAAGCAATGCTGAAAGTACAATTATTAAGAATTGTCAAGGATCACAAGGCGGAATATCAAAAATACGCCATTGACGAAATGGCAGCAAGTCAAAATAAAACTGTGCTCCGTTTACCTCCATACCATTGCGAGCTCAATCCCATTGAGCTCATATGGGCAGAGGTTAAAAATTATATAGCTAAGCACAATACAACTTTTAAATTTTGTGACCTCAAAGGACTTTTCAAAGAAGCACTAGAATTAATAACAGCGCAAAAATGGGAAAACTGTATTAAGCACGTGAAAGACAAAGTTGAAAAGAGAACGTGGGAACTGGACAATATTTTAGAGGAACAAGTCGAGCCATTCATTATTGACGTTGGTGCTTCAGGCAGTAGCGATGATGAAAGCTCATCAAGCTCATCTTTCCAATAAAAGATGTCGTTCATCAAATTCGGTAAGTTATAAGTAATTATAAAGCTATTGTATTTTTTAATTAATTATTGACATTTTTGAACCCATTTTGGCAAAACCTATTCAAGAATCTACTTTCTGACAATGTTCAACCATGCACATTTTTTTACGTTTTGAACGTTTTAATTTGGTTACATATTTACCTAGAAATCAAAAAATATACTAATCAATATTCTAAAAGCAATTTTAAGAGATATACGATTATTTTTAATTTAGGCTAATTTAAACGCCATTTTGAGATTATATTCGACTGTATTTCACCAAACATAAGACGGCATCCGAAGCTGGAAATCGAAGCGAAAATTTTGAAACCCTTATGTATATTTACATCATTATATATTTCTTACCCCACCCCCACATGATCCTATATCCATCACCAATCGTATACACATCGAATTGTGCTAATTTACTACAAAGTTACGCAAAGCAGCATCTACTATCTAAAATATGTACTGCGTGACTCTTAATACGTCCCTGCCGAATGTTACAGCGTTCGATGATCACGTGGTCTTGTTTATGTCCGGTCTATCTCTTATCTGAATATACCTTAGCTGATTCCGACCTATATATAAATGCCCATTCATTCAAATTTTGTACCAACCCACATATGGCACATGTATTGTAGCAGCGTCCAGTATTACCTACCTTCACTGATCTATAGTAGATCTGCCCCTTGTCTAATAATCGAGGGTAGTTTTCAATACGCGCTGACGCCCTGCAACTCCGAACTAAGTTGTCGATGTCCGATAAGGGTTGTGAAAGGAGAGGGTGAAGCGTCAGCCTGTCAGACCGTTCAGACTCGGACATCAGGAAGTTGGACTTATGGATAATGATCTTCGTTTGGTGACGACTCACTTTGCTACGTAGATGAAATTTGGAAAGTTTGTGTGCCAGAATGTGAAAGCGACGCTCATATGAGAGGAGCAAATGACCAGGAAATTTTCAGCCGACTTTTATTGGCAGTTGGCCGGAAAAGGAGATATTTTAAGGACTCTACCTTCTATGATCAAATATCTATTTATATAATTTAAAGTGTGTTGCCTAATGCTGATATAATTCCATATCGTCAGAGATAAATGATAATTGGAACTGAGAAAAACAGATTTTCTTTATATTGTAATCTTTCCGACGCAAGGATCACTTTTTTATTACTTATTTTAACACGCATGCTCACCTAATTTCACTGCGGTACTGAAAAGGTATCATAAGTGAAACATCCTTTAATGACTAGCCATCAGATCCCGGAAAAGATCTGTGAAAAAAATACAAATATATCTTTCGTCCTTCCAACCAGCGCAGCGTCAACTGTGTGCAGCTGTTTCGTGCTTATTGGTAATTATCCGCGCGGTGTAGGTCTCCAGGTAGGAAACCTAGTGAAAGCATTGGAGGTACAAGTTTTGTTCAAATGGGACAGTACAAATGCCATTTATTACCAGAATCGACATCTGTCAGAGTGAACATCATTGTTGGAACTGACACGACTATAGCTGGTTCATCATCATGAGCGCTGGATGCCGTCGACTCTGGCGATATAGGGGAAGAAGGTCTACTCGTCATTGAAAACTAATAATACTGCTTTCATTTTTCCAACTAACACAGGGTCAACTGTGTTCAGCTGATTCATGCTTATTGAGGATAATCAGACAGACAGGGTCTTTCAAAGCTGTGATTTATGACATAGGAGTCCGTGAGTGAAAAACGCTGCAATAGAAATAGACGATTAAAATTAAAGACAGTCCAATAAAAAACGGGGTAACTGCTGGACTAATTGATTCTATCAATGAAAAAAACGAGAAATATAAATTATATAATACAAATCCAACAGACGAAACAAAACAAAATTATTTGTACTATAAAACTAAACTCTGCCAATTGATCAACATTTCGAAACAAAAATATGACACAGAAAAACTACAAAACAACAAATCTGACTCTAAAATGCTATAGAATATCATAAATCAGATCTGTAATTCGTCCAAACCTGAAACAAAAATTGAATAAATAAACTTCCATAATACAACACTTAACATAAGTAAAGATATTGCTGATGCATTCAATAATTACTTTATAGAAGTAGGGAAAAAATTAGCAATGAAAATAAATAAACCTAACACAAATATTCCACCTAGAACATGTATACAACAATCGATTTTCTGAGAACCTGTGTCTGAAAATGAAATAAAAAATGCCATACACAGTTTGAGAAATAAAAAAAGCCCAGGTATTGATGGTATACGATCAGAAATGTTAAAGAAAATTTCATCCGAAGTTCCTAAGACCTTGACGTAGATAACGAACTTGATAATGGGATCGGGAGAATTTCCAGATGATTATAAAGTAGGAGTAGTAAAAGCCATCCACAAATCCGGTGAAAAAACAGATACAAACAATTACAGGCCTATAACTCTAATATCCAGCTTTGCAAAAATTATTGAGAAAATTATAAAAACACAATTTCTAAGTTTGTTTGATAAACATAATCTGTCGCAATTTCTTTTTTGACATCAAAATTATACAAATTACGGGACCAAAGTGAATATACCCTGTGTGTGTTTTTAGATCTAGCAAAAGCATTCGACACAGTAGACCACTTGCTACTATTAGAAATCTTACACGACTCAGGAATTAGAGGCAAGGCTTATAACGTCACGAAAGGTTATCTTTCCAATAGAATACAGTGCGTACAAATAAATAATTCCTTAAGCACAAACAAATTGGTAACGTATGGTGTCCCTCAAGGGACAGTGTTAGGCCCCTTATTATTTACACTTTACATGAATAGCCTGCTGAGCTTAAAATCCGAAGGGACAATCATATGTTTTGTAGACGATACTGCTATCATTTATTCGGATAACAACTCGTGGGATGATCTAAAAGTGAAGGTTGAAAGAGACTTAACAATAATTGCAGACTGGTTCTGACATAAATGCCTAACTATTAACTTTCAAAACACTACGTTCATGCAATTCACAAATCACAGAAACAAATTACCATCCTTTGTATCTATACAGATTAACTGTGATAATACATTTGTATTATACTCAAATAAATTCAACAAACAAAAAAAAATGTAGGTGTATATTTAAACTCACATTTAAAGTGGAACATACATATTGATCATGTAATAACCAATTTGAGACCATTATTGTTTAAATTCAAGTATCTAAACAAATATTTGGATAAAAAAAAACAATGAAAATTTGATATCATGCTATGATCGAAAGTCATATAAGTTACGCAATATTAGGTTGGGGTGGAGCACTTAATAACCAAATTAATAAATTAGAAATTATCTAAAAACAATTTTTAAAAATAACTTTTGACAACCCACTCTTATACCCATCTGATCTGTTGTATTCAGGAGCAAAACTTTTAGACCCTAGGCAACAATTTCTTTATAAAATAATAAATTATCAATTTCACCATAGAAATAATCTTATTCCGTTAGATCACTTATATCAAACTAGAAACAAAATCAACAACATTGAGCAAATACCTTTCACCTAAAAAAGTACCGGCCAAAGATGTCATACTTACCTTTCCAGTAGATTATATAACATATTACCATATTATATGTATAAAAAATATTTCAAATAAAACAAAATTCAAAACTGAAAGCAAAAAATGTATAATTGAAAAAATACGACATCAAATTGCAAACATGATACGTATGAAAGAAATTTAAAATTATTGTAATAGTAAAAACCCTAGAACGTTCATATACTCGTATATGTGAGTATGTATATACGAGTACATAATGTATGTACAGGTGTGTATGCATATGTGTATATGTATATATGTGTATATATGCATGTTTGTGTGTATGTATATATGTGTATGTGCATCTATTTATGTGTTTATTTGTATGAATATATTATATATATATATATATAAAGGATGATTTTTTAAGAGGTATAGGATTTGATTTTCAAAAAAAACACAAAACATTCGAAAAAACGATTGAATCTTTATTTGAGTCGATAGAACGGTCGATATAATTTAATGTTTAAAGATTATTTCATGTAAATGTTAGCCGCGGCTCCGCTTTAGATGGCCCATGCGCAAGGTCCAATTTTGGCACACTCTCTTCAACATATCGGCCGGTATCTCACGAATAAATGCTTCAATATTGCCTTCCAGTGCGTCAATCGTTGCTGGTTTATCCCTGTACACATTAGCCTCAACATGGTACCACAAGAAATAGTCCAACGGCGTTAAATCACACGATCTTGGCGGTCAATTGACGGGCCCCAAACGTGAGATAAACTGTTCACCGAACTCTCCTCTCAATAGGGCCATTGTTTCATGTGCGGTGTGGCATGTGGTACCGTCTTGTTGAAACCACATGTCAGCCAAGTCCAGCTCTTCCATTTTGGGCAAAAAAAAGTTTGTTATCATCGCACGGTAGCGCTCGCCATTCACAGTTACGTTTCGGCCATTGTCGTCTTTGAAGAAGTACGGCCCGATGATGCCACCGGCCCATAATCCACACCAAACAGTGATTTTTTTGGGATGCATTGGTAGCTCTTGCAATGCTTCTGGCTGGTCTTCACTCCAGATGCGGCAATTTTGCTTGTTAACGTACCCATTCAACCAGAAATGAGCTTCGTCGCTGAACACAATTTTTCGATAAAAATGTGGATCTTCCTCCAACTTTGCCAGCGCCCATTCACCAAATTGGAAACGTTGTGGGAGGTCATGTGGCTTCAATTCTTGCACCAGCTGTATCTTATAAGGTTTTACACCCAAATCCTGTCGCAAAATTTTCCACGTAATGGAGTAACAGAGGCCCAATTGCTGCGAACGGCGGCGAATCGACATTTCACGGTCATCACTAACACTGGCGGATACAGCCGCAATATTTTCTTCAGTCTTTACTCTACGTCTGCGTGTTGGTGGTTTAATGTCCAATAATGTAAACTGGGTTCGAAATTTAGTCACAAGCTCCCTCAGTAGGCCGACCAAATTGCCCATAAATTGGAAGCAATGCTCGATGCACTCTCTTAACCGAGCATGAATTTTGATAGTAAAATTCAATAATTTGCAAGCGTTGTTCGTTCGTAAGTCGATTCATGGTTAAATTATAGACCAAACTGAACAAGTTTGACAATGACACAAGACACGATTCACGCGTCATCTGTCAAAAACAATGTTGCCAAAAAGATACTAGGAAAAATATCACCCATTATATATACGTATGTGTATATTTATGTAAAAATGTAAGTTAATACCCACGCTAGAGAATGTATTCTTCTCTGGGTAAATTCAATTCATTCACGTATACCTATGTTAGTTTTAGTTATATTTCTATGTAACGAGAATAAACTTATTATTATTATTTTTATTATTATTATTATTATTATTATTGTTATTATTGTTCAATAAGGATCAAAGCTGGAAAATTTAAATTGGATTCATATTCGGTATGCCATCAACTTTTATTTAGGATATCAAATAAAAATTTGTAAGACAATTTGGGATATTTATAATTACAAGAATATAGTGTGTGACACATTGTACTTGATTGGGTACGCCAGCAACAATTAGGAAATTTCCATGATTGCTGTGACGTCAAGTAATAAGCGCGTGTATACACAAGGAAACATGATGTTCCAGATGCAGATACAGATGCACTAGTCAATATGACGTAGGTCCGGCATTCGGAAATGTGTAGGTAAATAGTGGAGGCGGGGTTGCTTACGCTCCTGCCCAAATATGTATTTAATCCCTGTCCAACGGCTTGGAAATGCCAACTACCACAACATTGCTATGTATATCCATGGGCGTACGTTCCACTATGAGATAAGCCCGTTCGAGTTTCAGTCCAGAAGAAAGATTTCCAGATTTACGACCAACTTTTCTTGTCTCAAACAAAATTAATATCATTTGTAATCTTAAAAGCCGTGTATGATTACTAATTGTTTCTCCTGATACTCCAATAAGGCATCCAAAAGATGGTCCGAAAATTGATAATAAGCTAAAGATGAGGCCTGCTGTAGCTCGGACTTACTCATATTTCCATAGATCCACCTGAGGAAGCCGATCAACTTACCAAGGCAGCTGTCACGCAGATTTGATACTCAGAGACTTGTCTCACCAAGTCGATTATATCTGATTGATCATTTCAAGGGATCTATTCAAAATGTTTAGGATCAGTCTCACAGATTTTATAGTTCCTTGATCAAACAATGCAAACTGTCGTAACTATTCCGAGGGTACTGCGATACATTAAAAAATGCTTGCAGTGGTGAAATCCTGAAAGCTGTAATAATAATAATAATAATAGTAATAAATCGTCTTTATTTAGGGGGCCAAGTTTAGCATAATGCTACTCTGCCACTTAACCCAAAAAAAGAAAAACTGAAAAAACAATACAATAAACATAACTACATTTGAGAAGTTAGAAGTTAAAAATGAAGGTGTATAAAAAATATGTATATAACATATATGAGTGAAGGCTATTCAATATTTCATGATTTGAAAGTGTAGAATTGTAACAGTTATACAAAACAAAGGAATGCTATATTAGAAATATTTTTGTGTGAGGTGTCAGATAAACCTTATCAACTAATTTATATACTTCTATTCAAAATAAATGTCTTCATACGTCTTTTAAATTCATCATATGATAGTAATTTTATGGATCGAGATAGAGCATTGTAAAAAGTAATTGCGTTGTAGGTAAAGCATTTACGAAAGAATGATGTCCTGTGGAGGGACATTGTGCGTGTTTCAGTTAATCGAATGTCCCTAGAATGGATATTGCTTCTAGATATCAGCTTATTTCTCAAAAAATGTGGGTGTGAGTAACAAAGTGTAGCTCACACAGTTCATTTACTCTCAACCACTTCATGTCATTGAAAAAAGGGCTGATATGATCATATTTTTTCAAATTATTGATCAATCTACAACATGAGTTTTGGATTTTTTTGAGACGTGCTAGAGATATTGAGTCAAGAAATGGAAGATGGAACTAAGTCGCAATAACTAATTTTGGACATTACCAAAGATTCACACAAATTTTTTTTAATTGTAAAGTCAAGAAATTGTTTATTAAGATATAATTGACGTAAAATTGAAAAACAACTCTTACTGATATTATTTATTTACATGTGGTATAAAATTTAGACATTCATCTAAAGTTACGCCCAAGTTTTTCACTGACTCACTTACTTCTATAGTCTCACCATTCAATTTTACTTTAAAATTTCTTTTGACATCACTTCTAAATAGTTTTGGTGAAAAAATTATGACTTTCGATTTTAAAGGGTTCAACTGAAGGTTATGATTTTTTGCATACATACTAAATAGATGTTATATCTTCATTTACCTTTACCTCAGAATGTCGTGATTATGGAAATGACTGTAGATGTGTGAATCGTCGGCAAATAATTAGATATTACAATATTTAACAACTGAGTGGAGATCAGAAATATACAAAATGAATAGAAGTGGCTCAAGTACAGGCCCTTGAGGCACTCCGCAGGAAATGAGGCACTTTGAAGATAGAACCATGTCAATGTGTACCTTTTGATATCCTAAGAAGCTTTGAATGATTTTTGAGGCAGAGTCGGAAAAACCAAAATATTTGCACTTGGCTACTAGAAGACGATGATTTATGGTATCGAATGCCTTAGAGACGTCAAGAAGAACTAATGACGTGACCATATATTTATCCCAGGCTCTAACAATGTTATCGGTTAAGTCTAATAGGGCACCTGCAGTGCTATATCCTTTTCGATAACCGCATTGTTTGGAAGGCAAAATTTTATGTTTAGAGAGGTAATTGTAAATTTGGGCATACATTGCTTTTTCTAATAATTTGGACAAAACAGGTAAAATACTAATTGGTCTTAAATCAGAATATAATTTTGGTTTACTTATTTTAGCTATAGGTAATACTAATGTTTCTTAATCCCCATATTTTCAACACTAGGAAAGTAGCCAATATGGTTTTCAATCTGTAATTCTTCACAGAGCAAACCATTTCTCGCGTAAATGCCCACGCCTCCACCGCGACTCTGCCTATCTTTTCGATAGAATGTATGTATATCCTTGAATATACAAAAGACTATCTAAGATGTTTTTATTGAGCCATGTTTCGGATAGAGCTAATATATCATAACCAGAATTTTCCAACATGGCAAAACCAGATAGAGAAGGTAATAGAGACCGAATATTTAAGTGACCAAATTAAAAAGGTTTGTCTTCTTTCATAATTTAGAATTAAATTTTGTATATAAGATCCACTTCTTTAAATCTCAAAATAAGACTCGTGATATGTGTTGTTGTTGGAAGAATTTGAAAGTAGGGCATTTTTTATCATGGATCATGATTTGTATCATATTGTTTGTTGTACTTGTGGTTGGCAAACACACAGTTACAACATTTGGAGGTTGATTGATTGCAGGAGGAAATATCATGGTTTTCTCCACATTTTGAACATACTTTACAATTTTGACATTTTTTCGTTTAATGATTAAGCCTTAAGCATTTTTTACATTGTGATATTATATTGTTGTCATAAACGATAATATTTTCAAATCTTAATAAAATGTTTCCATTTTTGTTATCAAAAATAGATCTAAATAATTTACCTGTCACTTCAGCAAAAATAACGTTAAATTTTTTATGCGCAACATAATTATTATGACTAAGGGTCATATTCGTAGATGTTAGGTGTTCCTTGCGGATTGAATGCCGTTTGATCCCTTCTTGGATTGCAAGCAATTATGTTTCTTTGCGGTATGTTCAAGGGAGGATTTAAAATTTGCATTAGACAGAATGTCATTTCAAGAATTTACAATTTCCTAAAACTATCAAAATTCTCAAAAGTTTTTATTCTTTTATCATCGCTTTTATAAAATTTCAAAAATACTGAAAAGTTATAAAATTTATAATCGTGGAAAATTCGAGAAGTTTGGTAGTTCTGAAGACGTCAAAAATTGTACAAATTTCGAAAGTGTTTAAAAGCTATGATGACAACTGAAAGCGTTTCTCAAGGAAGCCTTATTGTTTGTTTAAACTCCAAGGAGAGATAATTCATAAGTCGACACTCAATCCTCAAGGAGCATCTATAATTGTGACCTCATTCTAATTAGCATTCTTTCTAGAGGAGCTTCACACTAAAATGTAGTTCCTGATAGGTTCCAAGCCCATGATTTAACCGTTTGTCACGACTATGGATACACGCCATGTATAGCAACATAGTTTCACCAAACCGCGCATCAATCATAACTATGAAAGATAGGAAATGAACAAACTTACCATGTTTACGTATGTATACGTGTTTATGTGTGACTTCAGATGAAGCTATCATATTACTCTGTGGATATTAATATTTAGACTCGCTCAACAGGATATTTGCGGATTGTCAGATACATAGAGATTGATAACCATCATTCTCCATAAGGGTGGCCCATAAGTCCTTTGAGCTGGAAAAAAAAAATAAAACCAAACTAGTTACATTATGAAGAATTATTATATTTTGTTATCATCTTTATTGAATGGGAATTATGTTTTAAAAATCACATCGTCTAAATGCAATCCATTACGATCACGGCACTCATATAAACGACGTCTAAAATTGTCGATGACTGCGCGGCAAGTCAACACTGTAATGCTTGCCATTTCTCTTCGGATATTTTCTTTCAGGACATCAACTGATCGCGGAGTGGTGTCGTACACTTTACTCTTGAGGTAGCCCCATAAAAAAAAGTCCATTGGGGTCAAATCTGGACTACGTGGTGGCCAGGAAATGTCTCCTCTTCGAGAAATTACTTTGCTGGGAAAAAGTTGACAGACGACGGGCATAGAAGTGTTGGAGGTGTGGGCAGTTGCTGTTGAAACCAGGTCTGCGTATTATAGCCTGGAAAATTCTGCAACGCTGATGTCAAAAACTCTTCTATCATTGCTACATACCGCTCCGAAGCAACAGTTAATGCGCGACCTCTGTCGTCCTCAAAAAAATAAGGGCCTACGATGCCATGCGCTGACTGTAACTTTAGGGCTGTGTAACGGCTTCTAAAGCTTACGCCTTGGATTTTCGGGGCTCCAATAAGGGCAATTTTGTTTATTTACATGCCCGTTTAAATGGAAGTGAGCCTCGTCCGAGAACAACACATTATTGAGCGAAGAAAATCGATTCAACATTTCATTCGCAAAGTTTAGTCTCTGAATAGCGTCATTATCTTTTAATTCCTGCACTAACTGAATTTTGTAAACGTGCAGACGTAAATCTTTCCTTAAAATCCGCTGTAAAGATGTTCTGGGTACGTTTAGTGCACTGGAACGCTTACGAGTAGACTGGGTAGGATTTTGACGAACAGACTGTGCCACAATGTTGATGTTTTCTTCAATACGAGTTGTCCTTGGTCGACCCCACCGCTGTTTATCTAACGTCGAACCAGTCTCTTCGAACTAGCAACCCAGTTCTTAATCGTTTGAGCTGTTGGACACTTTGTAAAATCGTGTAAATTGTGGTATTCTCGATATTTACGCCGCGCAATGGTTGCCGAATCATTATTTTGATCAAACGCGCGCACACAAAAAGCACGATCCGCTCCAGTGAAACACTCCATGACGACTGAATTCCCAGACACTGAAGATACTGCCCCCACCTCGCCCGCGCCGCTCACGCTCACCCGTTAAATTTTATTCAAATTTGAAATTTCAAAGGACTTATGGACCACCCTATACATATCATATACCGTATTGAAATTGTGATTCATAGGACAGGCCTATAGCATGATTAAATGACAACAAAGAACGATCGTGTATGGAATGCAATTGAAAAAGTAAATATTTCCTCTTGAAGGAAGGAAAGTTGCTCGATTTGAGCAGACACAATCACGACAATCAACAATCTCCATGGAAAAATTTTTGTTCATTCCTTTCGTGATAAAACAACGAACTTTCGTGATAGGAAGGAATAGCATGACTAAATGGCTGGAAAAAATTTTCTGTATCAGAGAAAATAATGCTTTAAGTTGTCTATTTCCACCGACAAGATTTTTAGCCAGAAGCCAGAGTATACTTTCCCGAAGGTTTTTTTGCGCTGAATCCGACTCCGAAGTCCAAATCTCTCAATTGGCTTTAGTTTCCGAAATGTACTAAGCTAAAAGTGCAAAAATAGCAATATTTGTATATATTTGAGATTACGTAGCAAAGCCAATTATTTTTTCAAATATCCATAGACAACATCTCAAAGTACAAGCTTCGCCTTTACGCATTCCGTTAAACTTACTTAACTATCTGTTTTTTTTTTTATTGAAATATGCCACTCTGAAGTTTTCAATTCTCTTAATTTCTTGGTACTCTACAGGATATAATTACTTGTGTATCGAAGTACTGGTTTGGATTATAATAGACAGGTTCAATAACGAATTAATGTATTTTTTATGTAACTACCAATTAAAAAACCCATACATCCTCACCTCTAAATCCATAAAATATCTAAAACTTATTTAAGCCACAAGCCCACAAGGCAGAGCTAAAACGTTCTTACCTTCGGTTGCACGCATCTTGTTAAATAAAAAATTGCCTTCCTCTGACGAAAGCTCAACCGATCTAGATATAGAATGGAAATTTCAAAGTGTACGACTGTACGAGTATCAGCGGTATAAGAAGAGACAACTCATCATGCTACATAAGCTCAAATAACGGCAATTATCGCTGATTTTTCACCTGGAGTCTAGTATATCTCGGAAACTAGAGGTAATTGCGAGATTGGGACCACATATTCATATCTACCAAGCAAGAATAATTGTTCTGTGATGAAGTCAGAAAAACTTTATTCATAAACGTAAATTAAACCATAAACTAAAATATGAACATTTTTTAATTTTTCAACACAGTCGCCAAACACAGTATCCAAACATTTGTCAATTCGTGGTACCAGCTTTCTTTTCCCGTCATCAAAGAACGCTGCTCCCTGGTCATTAAACCAGTTAGTAACTATCTCTTTCAACATGTCATCATCTTCCAAGCGCTTTTCACCAAGAAACTCCTTAAGTTTTGGAAAAAATCTGGTCTGATGGTGCTGTCAGGGCTAAATGATGCATGATCTAGTAATTGTAGCATCTGTTTTCTTGCCACAACTTGAAGCCACGCGTTGCCGTGAATCAGAATAACATAGCAAGAGAGCAGGCGCCGCGCCTAAGCTTCAATAATGTCTAACAGCACCTGTCGGTATTGAAAGCAAAAATATCTGAGGTTGAACGGACGTCACGTGGCAAGATGCGTGGAACAGTTCTTACTTTAAAAATGGTCCACAAAAATTTCTTCGTAAAACACATAACGCACTCTTGCTTCGTGCTTGCGTGCTGGTTAATCAACGGGTCTGGCTGGTAGAAGGTGGGTGTGAGTACGGTGAAACATCAGAGTGGTTGTAGTAGTGAGAGGGTGACGCAGACTAGGTTTGTTCATTTCCTATCTTTCAAGCGGTGATTGATGCACGCGGTCGTGGAATAGTGGCACGGCGGAGCGGTTTTGGTGGGACTAGTTAAATGCTTGGTGCCGGATTGTACCGCTCTAACACATAGTTGAACAGTGGCGTTGGATGCGTGGCTGCCAATATGGCGACTTAAAATTGAGTGCTCTACAACTGAATAAAAGAAATCAACATTGAATTTCTATTTAAAGAGCTACACTGGCCTATCAAAAAAGAGTCCCGTATCGCCACTTGGACAAGTTTTGAGAAAACCGCGGTTAATGATTTTTGCTGTTTATGTTGTACCTACTTTTACTTGACTAATAAAATAAGATCATTCATCATATAATTTATAAAATCAGCTTAAAGAAAAAAATATGCTCAACTATGCCATAGTCATGCGATATATACGGGCTAAAAAAGCAACGCATTCAATTTTGGCGTGTGCTTGGTTTTAGCTATGTAATTGTAATAAAAATTTATATCTGCGCCAAGAGACAATCATTTCATATATTTTAATATCGTATTACTTATTATTACGAATATAACTTATTAAAAAAACACTCGAAAATTCTTAGAGACCTGGAATCGACAGTGCCGATAGCGGAGCTGCTTTATTCTTTAGAAAATACCTCGCATATTGGTTTCCCTCAGTCAAAAGCCCGAATCTACTGAGTACATATAAGGGTGTTTCTAAAAAAATTTAATTTGCGGGGTTCAAACTAAGTGTAAATGCGATTTTTGGCGTTTACCGGGAAACTATTTTCCTTCATAAAACATTTAAACTGTAAAATACGGGGTTTTATCTACGTAAATATGTTATGGAGCATAAATCATGATTACTCGTTTGGTGCAAATAACTCATTTTTTGAGATTTTTGAGATACGGGGCTGTTTATTAGCAGGGCAGTACAGATTAAACGACTTGATGGATTTTGACAGATGAGGAGCCTCTAGATTTAACTTGACAGCGTTTTATAAAATCAAAATGGCGCATTTTAGTCGAAAATTCCAACTTTCAAGTTCCTGTTCTTCGGGCTAGATAGCTTGTATACCCGCTTAGGCAGAAAAACTCGACAAAATTTCCTTGCTGACCTTTATTGCCCGAAGTGTGACATCTTATTTTCAGTATCGTGCATATATGTACATATTATGTACTTATGGACATGCGCAATCTGGCAAGTAGATACCTATTGTTGGTTCCTTAGTCTATTTTTGTCCTCCTGCACCTTGATCAGCATCAGCTGCCTCACTATTGGTTGAATATCAACCCATCAGCCCTCGCTCACATGCGTGAAAAATTGTCAGCGTTGAGCCTCTCGCCGTGAGTCAATTCCAACTAGTTCTGATAGTCAACCTATCTACTACGAGCCCCTTCCCACTTCAGTTGGCCCACTTCAAGATTTGTACCAAAATATGCCTTTATAAACTAAACATGACGAAACTGTTTACTTCTAAAACAATTTATTTTCTCAAAAACATTTTAGATACACTCTAATCGTAAAAAATACATATTTGAAATCACTTAGACCTATAACTAATAGAATATCTGAACAAATAAACAACGTGCGAATAAATGCGCAAAGTTAACAAAGCAACAATTGAAAGATTACCATTGGGTAACATCACCTTTATTTTTTATTACGGCTGAAATTCTTTGGGGCATAGTGTTAACCAAGTTTTGGCAAAAGTTCGTTGTAAAACAATCCCATATTTCTTGAAGCTTTTGTCTCAGTTCGGTGATTGTACGAGCAGGATGCTGTCGTAGAACCTTTTTCATCTCGTGTCACAAAGTTTCAATAAGTGACAGATCTGGACTGCTAGGAACCCATTTCAAAGGTGGTACATTATTTTCTTCCATCCATTTTATAGCCTTTTTTGAGGTATGGCACGCTGCACCATCTTGCTGAAACACAAAATCTTGTCCGGATGTCAAACATTCTTCCATCACTGGTACAAGCGATTCTTCTAAAACTGCCAAATATTTGTTTGTATCCACATTTCCATCAATAAAATGAAGTTTTGCTACTCCTTTTGATGACATACTACCCCAGACCATAATGAATGCTGGAAATTTCACTTTTCTCTTCAGACAGTCAACATGGAATGCTTCATTTTTTTGCGAATAACTCTACTGTGACTGTCAGCAACACAAACTTCGAATCGGGCCTCATCACTCCATTGTATTGCACACCATTGTTGAGGTGTCCATTGTCTATGTTCTTTAGCCCATCTAAGCCGAGTTGTGCAACTTTATTGTTTTTACTTAACTTCTTTTTTTAAGAAAGCTTACCTTGCAAGTGGTAGATCCCAGTTTGTGGGCCTCTCTATGAGTTGTGGACCTCGAAATTCTCCTTCCAACAGCGTCACTCCACAGAGCACTTAATTGTAAATAATTGGCACGCCTGCTTTTCACGATTATTTTTCTTAATGCTCGTCGGTCGGCATTTGTGATATTACTTTTTTTCACATATCGTGGCTTAATATTAACGCAACCAGTTACGGTATATCTTCTAACAATATTTCTCACACTGTACCGCGATAAGTCTAACAAAGTTCAGAGTTTGATTTCCCAGAATTAAAAAATTTAATTATCAGAAACCGAATTTTCTTGCTAATAACCTTTCCTCTACCCATTTTGAAAACCTTAACTACCAAAAACTATTTTAAACGTATTCTGACAGCTGTGATTAATAAAAACAATTGTCATGGCTTTTATTTTAACAGCGTTATAGACTTATTTTGCATTGAAATGAATATAGGTTGATATGCTGTAATTGCAACCTGTGTTATTTTTATGCTGCAAATTTGATTAGGGAGTTATACAGTTGGTGTTTTCTACTACATATTATCAAAATATTCATTGTTAACATTTTAAACCTGTAACACCCTGCTACATTTTTATTATTTGTGTTTGATAAGAGAAAAACTAAGATTTCAATAGTTGGGCCAACTGAAGTGGAAAGGGGCTCGTACATTCGAATAGATTCTTAGGAGTGTCCTCCTCTTCGTTATGCGCAGGTCGCGTACTCTCCCTTTCCTACCCTCTTCAAGTAGCTTTCAAAACAAGCATTTCCTTTAAGGAACTGTGCTATACAGCAATCTATCCACACCGCACCCTTGTCAGTCCAAGTTTTGTTATCTCGGATCGACCTTCTAGTCCGTGCACCATGACCAGTTGCCCCCCATCACCTTTGCATCTCAGAAAAAGCGCCTCTGCTTTGTCGCTCTTTCTATACAGTATGCATATCTCATGAGCCAGCAAGTCAATTGGCGGGATACCAGCCACCACTAACAGCGCGTCTGTCGACACTGTTCTGTAAGCAGATACCACGCGCAGCATCAGTTGTTCATATTTCTTTTTCCTCCAGGCCTTGATAGAGGCTCCGTTCAGCATAATCGAGTTAGCTACCCCTGCCAAACTCCTACGTCTCTCACTACTAAGGTCTCTATGAGGTGGTCTCCCTTATACACCACAATCTGTAGACTGAATCACAACGATACGCTGTCCAACCCTCCGGCAAGGAGCTCAGCTATTTGTTTTTCTAAGATAAATAAGTAAGTGTCAGAATGGAAGAGAACATTGTAAAGAACGCGTTGTGAAGTGATACATTTTATACAAGTTCGTGTTTTATTGCAGGACTCGCTAGCGTTGTAGCGGTGCTCTCGCAGTAATACTCGTTATACAAAAGATTTTATGCCTGATTACGGAAATAGGCTACACCATGACTTACATACTAGAAAAACAAAGCTGGATGCAACAGCGGCTATATTCTTGTTTTTGTTTCCAGCATAACACAGGTGAATCACAGTTTTATGGTATATCGTTTAATGGGGGTATATAATATTGCATCGAGAAACATATACTGTTATCAAAATAACGTTTTGTAAATAGCCCGAGAACACAGTACCTCAGTTGAATAGAAAACCGAAAGCTTTTGCTTCTGGAAAATCGAGTAAATCGTCGCTAAAATGTAAGTAATTAGAAATAAATCATGCTTCAAGTAAAAACTGAACTACAAGGCCCCTAAACAGTAAGTAAGCTTTAAAAATATGGAGGACCGGGTCCTGCCCGAATACTCGTTTTTGAAAAGCGCTCGTCGCTTTCTAAACGACTACCAAGTGGTCGGCATTTTGCTTATCGCTTTCGTGATGATTACTGTCAGTGCTGGCAAAATTCTTATTTACATCGTGATTTTGGGTGTAATTGAGGCTACTGACTTTAATTTTTGTGAACTTATATCGTCTGCGAAAACAGGACGTGCAAAATTTGGAAGAAATGTTACAACCATTTTTACTAGTACATCCTAGATCGCACGCGATAAGTAATCGCACGAAGTAACAATAATAATGAAGTACTTGTACTTCCAAGATTGACAAAACATCTTATGTATACGAGTGATAAAATAGTGATATTTGCATTATAACAACCTAGTGTACTGTAAAATCACCATCATCGTTCAGTTAATGTGTAATGCAGGTACTTACAGGATTATGTGACATTAATGTTTTAGAGGTTGCGTTTCTTAGCAAGTGGAATCTACCAGCTGGATGTAGGCAGAAATCATACAGTAACTATCAGCCAGTCATCGATTTCAAGAACACATGAGGTGTTGGGAGCATTCAATTTTCCAGAAATATTGAATAGATATGTCCATTTTCCAAACACAACTCAAGAGTTAACTAGCACCAGAGAAAGGTGTATTTCTATTTAGAATTATAAATATATACAGGGTGTCCGCAAAGTTGGGGTTTTCCTTTTCAGAAACAACTACCCTTGAAATAACAAGGGTAGTGTGTACTGAAACGAGGGCGACCAAGTAAAAAAAAATAAAGGAAAAAGTACTCACTCTCCAGTTGACGAGAAGCGCTAAGTACGTCTCTGCCCGAAATCATACCGCTCCAACAGAAAATGAAATCAGCCGATGCGCTACCGAGCAGACGCAGGCAAACAAGGAAGGCAAAATGTTGCGTAAAAAGTCTAGGTATTGCATCCCGTCCAATCGATTTTGGAGAATAAATGGTCCAATGAGCATACCGTTCACCATGCCAGCCCAAACATTCACCGAAAATGTTTGTTGAAAATGTGCCCGACGGACAGCGTGCGGATTTTATACTGACCAAACATGTTGCGAAAGTTATTCACCCCATTATGCACTTCAAAAAGTCCGGATTATTGTCATGTTGATGCAACAACCACTCACAAAACCGCACTCTTGCTGGAAAATTGTCAGGTTGAAGGGCTTGTACACGTTGGACGTGAAACGGATACAGCCCCTCTTCACGCAGCGTTTGCCACACCTTAGTTTTTGATACTTGCACTTCTCTAGCCACGTCTCTAGTGCTTGTTGAGGGATTCTCGTCTACGCGATTACCACTACACGCGTGACCGTAACCGTCGGTTGAAGGTTGCATACTGACCTGACACACTGACCCCGACCCAGTTCTGTCGTCCGGTTGAGCTAGTGTCGTAGTACCACTCGGGGATGTCGCGGCTACAGGACGGTATTCAGATATTTTTGATGTTGTAGAGCCCTTTATCTCGGTTCCCTTAAGACATTGGTGTATATGGTACTAAGAAAAATTGCTTATGTTTTCAAGATCTTCACGTCGTGTAAAGGAAAACCCCAACTTTGCGGACACCCTGTATAAGGAACTATCATGATGTCCTGTTTCTTCAAAGCTATTCAATATGATGATCAAAATTTGACGATCAGGCTGTACCTATATTCATTTTCTTTTTTCTAGATTTTCCTCAAAGTACCAGGTACCTTGAATTATATAGTGGATACCAAATAAAATCCGATGCACGTCATCGATCTGGAGCTGTGCGCTGTTGCCAGAATTGATATGAGCTCTTTACACCGACTGTTAAGTTGTTTTGGCATTTTGGATACTTTATACCACTTCACAGTAACTTTTGTTCTGAAAAGAACAACTTTTAATTGGCAAGGCAACGATTCAAAGCTCAAATAGCGCAAAACTCACAAACTAAACAATAAAGAACTAATAGTACGACAAAAGGACAATGGCAACTGATGTCAACAAATGAGAAGTGGCAACCTCACATTTCTCTGCACGGCACTACCAACCGAATCGAGACGGGGAAATTTAAACTTCAAGTAGAAATATCACATTGAATGTAGTCAACTGTTGGTAACCATGATTTTTATGAATGACATCACCTATGACGTGCATCGGATTTTATTTGGTATCCACTATAGGCTGTATTGATTGCACTCACATAGCTGTTGTGTGCGCAATCGAAAATGAACATATATATCAATAGGAAACATTACCATTCACTCAATGTACAGATGGTAAGCTACCCTTACATCCATGGAAGGAGGTATTAAGTTGCATTGCCTCCCCAATTTTCATCTCCATGCATCATGAATGCATGAAATAATTTTTATTTCTCATATGAAGAAACTATCAATGCACAAAGTGTCAACCCCTAATCGAAACTCGAGTGACACTGACAAAACGCAACTGTCAAGTGACAACCATCATAATGCCAGAAATAGAAACATTTTTAGTTCTGTGGTTATATAACATTGGTGACATTGGAGACAAATATGTTGGTAACACTGGAACAAGCACCGTTGCCACTATGTGCCAAGCGTGTTGAACCCGAAGCGTTCGCGCAGCAACGTGAATACCTAAACCGAACGCTTAGGGCTTTGCCGTACGACATGAGGCGCTAAGCATTTTGAAAACGTATCGCTTTCAAGCCAAAGATCGAGAATACGGGTTACATATCTACTGATGTTCTTCAAGCTCTTTCTTTTTGTTGTCGTACTTTGACTGTTAACCAATGTGAGCTCTCATGTTGTTTACCTTATTTACTACTTATGAAAGTAATGCACTTTTTGGGGAAAAAAAAGATTTATTGATCTCAGTGCAATCATTTTGAAATTTTTATCATTTACTTATTATGCTTCATTAAGTACTTATACAAAATTTTATTAAAATAAAACCATTTAAACTGGGTGTTCGGATTTATATGTCACTTAGTATATTTAATTTCCCCAAATTGTTTGAAATGCTAATTGAATGTGTATACCTTATGGACTCGCAAATTTACGATTATTTTTTAAATGCATGTGTATGTCTTTGTCTTCACTTACATGTATGCATGAATCTACAGGAAACGTATACTTGCATAGGAAGTGCAAAGCCAATCTACTGGACGCCCCCTTTTTATCGTTTAATTATTATTATTAATAATTAGATGTACGAACTTAATTTTCTTGATATGGTCAACCTTTTACCCTTTTCGAGTAGCTACGCATAAAGCTTCCGCAGTATACTTATATTTAAAGTATTTCGTACTTGGAGTGTCTCCAACCTAAAAAAAAACTGCAAGCGTTATTAGTAGTACTCTTAATTTAGTTTGTGCTTCAAAACCGCGATAAAACTAGTCTCAAATATCAGGCAATGGCAAAATAAAGATATACAAAGCAATTGCTGCTATAAATGAAGTTGCATACCTAAAATCGACATTCTGATCGCGTACATTTGCATGCTGTTTCTGCTGATCATAGTAGGCTCGTACACAATGTGACAGTATCGCAACAATATTGAAATCGGGCAATCGCCGCAAGCTAACAAGCCATATTTTGTATAGTTGATGTTACGCTGGGCTGGGCATGTACTCGTCTAGATAACGGAAATACTGCAATAGCACAGTCACCAAAGGTGAAAAGAAAACCGCACAATCCCTATGGAAAAAATCTTTAAGTAAAATTTTCTGAGAATGTGGTGCATTTGTTTAGGTTTCAAGGCTTCTCCAAAAAAAGTAATGGTGATGCAAAATGGGGACATTTATCAATGCATTTTATGTATTTGTGTGGTACAAATCTTCAATGTGAATTTTGAATCAATTAAACTTGGCACGCCACTGCCGCGCAAAATAGAAATGTTTGTTCATTTATGATCAGATTCGATCTCTTGAATTTTTTTAGTCTGACGCGCTGGTTTCACTTATAAATAAAATCCATTTCGCTGGATGGTGAGATTGTCATTTTAACGATATTGCTGTGATCATGCGGAAAAACAATTTCAATTTTTTAAAAAACCATCCATTGGATTGATTAAATCAATTGATCATTATTTTTAAATATATAATAGAGTTCTGCACGGAGCTGTGAACCCATAGACATTCCGCTGCGGCGACGGTTGCCGAGAGACTGATGCGTGTGAGTGCTGTACCTCGCTGCGGCGATACGGTACGCCGGGTAGTAAAGCCATGTCCCATTCCAGCTCCCACTCCGCGCATCCGCTCCTGTCAACGTAAACATCGTCGCTTCGTGATACTGTCAGATAAGGCGTGACTGTGCTACCCGGCCGTACTGTATCGCTGCAGCGAGGTACAGCACTCACACGCTTCAATCTCTCGGCAACCGTCGGCGCAGCGGAATGTCCACGCGTTCACAGCTCCGTGCAGAGCTCTATTTGGTTGAGCTATTTTTTTAATAGTGATGTTCACTATAGGGCTCTCGATTGTCTCTCAGTGGTGCTTTGGTGTTTTAGTGTTGTGATGTGGGTGTCAAGTGTCTCCAAAGTGGAAATTAGGTCTACTTCCAACTCTTCTGGGGGAAACAGGATACATGTGCAGCAAACCAGGTGAGCCTTGCACGCTCATGTACTCGTGTGTTAGGGTTGACATCCTATGTTTTTTAAATAATTTGCGCACATTGCATACCCTGAGAGTGTAGTCATATACTGAGGTATTAGGGAAAAACTAAAATTTGGCCAAATCGTCTTTATTTTTATCTGACTATTTTAAGAAGTGTCAAACAACTCCATTTTGGCCTAATATCTCAGCGGATACTAATAAATAGTAGAGTAAAATGAAAATCGTACTTCTCCTATTAAGATCATGTAAGTTTAGATCAAATAGTTAATACATATATTAAATAATAAAACATTATTTTTTCCAATTGTTAGAAAAAGTCCCGTATTCAAAAAATATTTTATCCTATAAAAAATGTTCAAAGACATTAACGTACCTCCGCATGGACGCCAGGCGACGCAAACTGTAAATAACAGCTTTTGTTTAGTTTTTTGGCAAACATTGCTACGCCTCAAATTTTATATCTCTCCATTGGTATTCCTCAATATTTTATTCAAAACTTCTTTTTTTATAACATTCTATCAAAATAGCAGAGGTAGCAAAATCGTCCGATGAGCTGGCAACGCCGCAATCTAGATGGCAAGAATGACAAGGTTATCTGTCAAGACGGATGTCTAATCAGTCAAAACTGTTTTTGACTAAGGACATCGGTCAAAACTATTTTTGACTTACTCTTACAGTCAACAGTGAGTTTTGGCTGTAACATATATATCGACCAAAATAAGTACGATGAGATGTCTAGGCAGCAGCGGTTGCTGCAGTAGTAGACTCTTCGGTCTCCTGATCAGTCGCCGTGCGCTGTGCGGGTTCTAGTCCTGTCCCAGGAGAAATTTTTCTCTTGGCTATGGATGTTGTGATTGCCCGTAAGTGGTAGATGGTCTCTGACTGTCGAACGCGGAGGTACCACCCGGCGGATCTCGCAGGCGAAGCCAGAATGTGTGTGCATGTTGCATGCACACGTGTTCCCTCGCCAGAGTCCGTGTGGCGTTCCCCCTTTGCCCTGTATCCCCTTATAGCCCCACGGTACCCAATGGGTGTTTAGGCCTTAGGCCTTCGTGGTAGTGGTAGAGAATATTAAAAAAAAATGGATATCACACTATCTCGGTGCAGTCTGTACCATCAATAATTCGGTCAGTATCGGTGGGTTTCTACAAAACCTTATAAATCTACGTTACACGGTCAATAAATATCACATTGCATGATAAATACAGACGGATCACAGTGGGTACTGAGCAAGTGACGCCTAAAACACCTAAAACTAAAATACGAGTAAGTGCCCCATGGCAAAATGGCCGACTCTGGCCGTGACGTTACTCTACTCTGTACGCTTGTATGCGGAACATAGAACGTATTGAAAGAGATCTGGTTCATTTCAAGTGTCAGCGGCATGTGATATCGTTTGTTTTGGGGCGGAATATGGCCGCTAGCAAGCCGAGCAATGCCGCTTTGCGGTGATATTTATGCTCATGAATGAATAAAATTCGTTCAGCTAAAACGAACCGGTCTAGTTTAGTTGCTTGCCGGCGCTTTACAACTATTGTTTCGGTGGGAGAGAAGTTTCTGTGTCATGCCCGACATAATGCGGTTCGGACACTAAAGTTTGCGTGATACGGAGTATTCGGAGGTGCCGGTTATTTCAAAGGCTGCTTGGATAGGTAGAGAGCGTGTAGATTTAGACGACACCGACGTAAATGTGGCTTGACAATGAAGTTTCGTTTTCTATATTGCCGTGCGGTAGCGTGACTATCTTTCTAATTCACCCGCGGAACGAGTAGATGGCGCCACTAATAAAGTAACCAAAATTCCCAAGCATGCAAGTTGGCTGTCAATAAAATGTATTAATGTCATCAATGATACAACACCTGACCGGAAGTTTATGGCTTTACTTTAAAATAATGTTGAAGCATACAAAGGCGCGAGTAACAGCTAAAATAAAGAATATGTATCTCACCGACGGTGGAGATTTTGACACATGTCACGACAGTGGATTGCAAGGTCGACAAGTATTTCGCGGATAAAACAAGGCCATGCCAGACAATGCTGACAGACTGGACAGGCATTCAAATTTATATATAGAGGAGAAGATATCTTTTTTAAATAGAATGCAATACACATTTTATTATATTCTGAAAAGTCTGATAATAATAATAATAATAATAATTAAGCATTTATTGCCCAACAGTACAGGTACCATTTAGAGAGCAATACATAATACAATGGTTTAATTTACACAGTCTGTGTGTCATAAAGTGAAACAAAAATAAAAAAAAACACAGAAACACACTATAGGTTTTGGATCGCTACTTTTGGAGCTGAAGCATATTTTATCAGAAAAGACATCAACCTTGTCAGCCACTTCTCCAGTTACAGTGGCAAACTTCTCATCAAAATGAGCTGCATGTGCCATAGTTTCTCGTCATTTAGATATCGTTCATATTCCGAGCATCCTTATTAAAGCAAAATATATTTTTTATCAAAAAACACCCAGTGTATTTTTTTACGGTTTTGATCCTTTTTATAAGACGAGTTTATCTCCCATTTCCAGAATTACCATTCAAATTAAAAAAAACACCACATTATAGTTACTTATTTCGCGGTTTCGTGCGCATTAGCAACTCATCGGTGCGGTATAGATCTAGTCTAGACGACTGGGAAAGAGGAACGGGAAACAAACAAGTGGGTATTCTCCACAAAGAAATATGCCCTCTTTAGCACGGTCTTCTTCGAAATATCGATCATTCTGACTTTTTGTTTTACGATTGCACCAATTTGCCAATTATCACCTTTTTCGTTGCCTATACAAAATTTCAGTTCTCCAAAATAACTTGTTAAGTCAAGCATTAGAGATTCATTTCCATATCGGTACCAATGTTCAATTTTCGATAAAAACTTTATTGTATTATTCTTCCTAATGTTATACACATAGATCACGTAAAATACGATAAAATCGTTTGTGTAAACGTAACCTCGCCGTTCTATTTACAGCAAGAAATAAAGATAAAATATTCGGACGTAAGCAACGAATAAACAGAGCTAAAACCAGGGCAAACTGAGTTTTCCCTAAAATACGACGGTAAACCAAATATTCGTAGCTTTTTGAGCGAGGAAAACAAAGAGGGTTTGAAGATTAAAGAGAATAACTGTGTTTTTCTGATGTTTGCTTTCTGTGGCAGGAAAGTTATGTCTATCGCTGATTTATCTCGTCATTTTGTATCATTTGTGGTGAGGGATAATGACATTCTAAATACTGGGAATTGTATATGCGGTGTATGATTCTTATCGTGACAGACCAATGTACATATGAGTAAATTCGTGATTAGACAATTTTAGGTCACAAATATGATAATAATTGCTTTGTAGTTACTACGCTGATTTCTATCTGGTAGCACTATAGAGGAGAAGGGGTCTTATGTCTAGATTTCCATTTTCGTGGTTCATATCAACCGATTTATACAACTCATATCCACTATACAAATTAAGATTTAAAAAACGAGGATATTTGATAAACGAAATCTGCAAAGCATACTGATCTTGAAAAACTGCACACTTGTTTCTAGGTGAAGTAAAAATCAATCTAGGACTTGAAACATAATACTGTAGCAAAGAAATATTCGTGTGTTTTAATAATTTTTTCCGGTCTCCTTTTGGCTTTTTAATCCAGGCACGCTTGCGAAAATCAATCTGAATTCCTGGGAAGGGTTTAGTAGACAATTATTTAGTAAACACGTGTAGAAAGGGTTACTCTACGAGTATATTAGTCGCGCCAGGAAAAAAATGTTCGGCTTCAACTTTTATTTGCGAAAAACAGGGTTAAAATCTTTTATTATCGCTAAGGGAATGTACCTTGGACCATTTTTTAACTCCAAAGCAGATTTAATTTTTCCCCAGACTAATTTTTGTATGTACTCTGAACCAAAAAAGCCTCCAGTAACTTTTCTCTCAAGTTTACCATTTTTTAGTTAAAAGTGATTTATTGTCTTAAAAACGCTAAAAATGGGTATGTTCAATGCTTAGAAGCTGGCTTAGAAATTATAATTTTTGACGTTAACACTTTACTCTACAAGACCCCTGGGAGTATTTCGAGAATTAGTTTATCTTAGAACGTTTTTTTACTTTGTTGTAAAACGCGCGAGAAGTCAACGCGCGGCAGTAGTTTGTATTGCACTTATACGAATAGGCTTTCTGTAAGATGTGTTCACATTTAATACCCACAAATCAGAATCACGATTAAGCGGCCAAACAGCATTTTCATGTCAGGCATCATCAAATTAAAACCATTTATCAGGAGAGCAGCATATAGAAGCAATCGAGACATATTGACATATCTGCGATTAATTGAAAACATCTGTCTATGCCGAATTCATATATCATACGACCCATAATTTACTGAAAATGTTGATTGATGAATTGCATTTATTAAAAAGTATGTAC
Organism: Acanthoscelides obtectus; assembly: GCA_963669975.1. NCBI lineage: Eukaryota > Metazoa > Arthropoda > Insecta > Coleoptera > Chrysomelidae > Acanthoscelides > Acanthoscelides obtectus. The sequence continues at coordinate 18,007,775 of CAVLJG010000008.1, forward strand.
CCTATTAAATGATAATTAAAATGATGTTTGACCATTATTGTGAATGGTGAATATGATATCAAAAATCCATAGACCAGATAGACCATTGGGGAATTCAGTCTGCGGTATTCGCATCTAATCACAGATAAGTAACACCTTTTTTTTTTAAATTGTTCAAAACGAGACTATCGGCATCCAACTCTCTCCCCCCCTCTCCTCTCTCTCTCTCTCTCTCTCTCTCTCTCTCTCTCTCTCTCTCTCTCTCTCTCTGCCAGTATCAGACATCGTTATCGCTAAATCGGCTGTTGATTTCTCACATAGTAATCCGTAGATAAAGCAATGCACAATAGAAATAGTACATTACATACCTAGTTTGAGAAAGGGCCATTAATAATGGTCTTCTCAAACGAGATATATGTGGAATTGTTTTCATTACCAGAACTATATATTACAAATTATACGATTTTATATAATGACGTTTCCAGCTGATTTAGAATTACTTTAAGATATCTAGTTACCTCGACCGCCAATTTGGTTTGGACAGGTCCATTTAACGGAAGAACGGAATGTTTTGTTATCGTTAACATTTAAGCCATTTTCAAACATTATTGCGATTATTGAGTAGTACATATTTGGATACACAACGGTATGCAGAGTTATACTCAAAATCAAGCATTTCTCAATTGTTCTAAAATAAAAGGAAATATAAATCTCGGTTGGCAACCGGCAGCCAATAATGGCGATTGATTGGGTTAGTAGTGGAAGAAGAATTTTTTAGGGTTGTATCGTCAGTCGTTCCTACAATTGTAGGACGCCTCTATGGACTCCTTGATTTTCATAGTTTGCTACTCCGTGTCAGCGCTCTACTTTAAGGTTATGTTACAAATATCTATTTGCATCAAATTGTACCTGTTTTCGATTTATATTATTAGTCTGAAATTTCCTACAAAATATAGCCCAACAATAGGAGAGCGCTGATGCTGACACAGTACACTGGAAATCTAGAAATACCCCAGCCTTTCTGAAGGAGAGAAAAGACTATGACAATCAAGGAAGCCACAAAGGCGTCCTACAATTGTAGGAACGACTGACAATACGACCCTTAGTGTAGCGAAACTATAATCTCTCCCTCGCTGCACAACATTCTTCCCGTGCACGAAATAACCCTATATCTTCTCAATTTCTTACACAAGTCTTGCACTGATTCACTACCTTTTCACATACTAAACAGCAACAAAGTCGCGACAATTCTGTTTCTGAAAACAACACTTGACCTTGTATCTTTTGACACGTCTGACTTTTCACAATTAACAATATTGCTTTTAACATCCCTTACTTTCAATACGTTAGTATGGATCGCTTCCTCCGGACGACACTCAAAACAGAGTTCAGGATCATCTTTCCAAAAGGAGCATCTCACTAAAACCCCGCAGCCAATGGCCACAGATCCCATGTGCAATGCTAATGCTTGCAACATTTCTTCACAATGGGTTGACACCCTTTTTATAGAGCACGCATTTCTTCTCAGCCAGCAAACCAATAGGCGGGATACCAGCCACCACCAGCAGTGCATCAATCAAAGCTTCCAGTAGCTGTCTATATTTCTTTTTCTTCGGGGCCTTGTTGTAGATAGAGATGTAACGACTTTATTTGCCTTATGAGTGGTGCACCTTATGCCACACTTCCAGATACTTCATCACATCTTGAGATTAGCTTCTGTCTGCCAGAAGATACCGTCCCCTCAGGAGCTCATTTCAAGCAGTTTTCTTCCATGGTAATCCTCGTGATTCCATATGACAAAAGCCTTCCTAGAGTACTCCATCGAATTAAAACAACGCACATATCAAGCGTTTCAGTGTTGCGCAATTTTTTTTTCATGTGTATATTTACGAGGATCGAGCAGAATCTAAGTTACTGACTCTCGATGTCATATTATCAAAATGTTAAAATTTGTCCGACACTACACGTTTAACATTTTCTAAAGATAAAAGCACCTCCAAAAGAAAATCAGTTCAAAGTTGACACTGTACAAGCTGAGGGCCTTTTCTGGCCCTTTGTGTGTCGCTTACGTGGCGACACTTTCCAGAAAAACTTTAGAGGCTTTTATGATTTTAGTAATTGGTAAATAGACTGAATAGAGGCCTTTGTGTATCGTAAAGGTTGGCCATAAGTCCGTTAACACGTTGCTGCTGGTATACGCGCCGTTGTTTGCTTATTAGTACGGTTATTGCGGTATATTTATATAAGTGAAGAACAAAGGTTCCATCTAACTCCTTTAATTTAGCGAATAAAAAAGCAACTGATGATGGGCTTTGTTGACGTTTCGGCAGCCACAGCGTTCTTGAAAAAATAAATCAACAGATATGGAATGAATTTTGAAGTGTAACGACCTGCTTGTATACTCCGATAACAAGTGCTTGTAAGAAGACGTGAAACGTTGTTCCACGTTTCTTAGCACTCATCAGTACGGTATAGGTCTGGTCTTAGGACAAACAAACGGAAAGCAAATAAGTGGGTATGAACTTTTCAAAAACTCATATTGTGGGGCGTAAGGAGACCAATCTCGTGAAGCGTCATCACGCTGAAAATGACAGAAAGACGTCTTCCGGCTTATAACAGCTCGATCTGGTACGGTACAAGTACAATGGGAAATGTTGTTTTATTTTCTTATGGTGCATCATACCATATTTAGCAGCTAATCCGTTTTATTATAGTAGCATTGCAAATGGTGTTGCTAGATTAGCTGAAGTTGTAATTTAGCAGAAACGTCACGCTTCCTTCCAAATGTAATTTTCTAGCCGATCATTGTTGGGTCATTGAACGTCGCTAGCCTATGGAAATATCACTATCCTCAAACAAATGCTCAATTCTGATGTTTGACATCTGCGTTATTTATTTGTGTTTGGCTCTTAGTAAAGTGCAAAATTCTGAAGGAGTATTCTGCGTTTGAATTCGACGTCCGGGGACCATTCGCATACACTTTTCCTTTCAAAAATCCCCAAAGAAAAAAGTCAAGAGGTGTTAAATCGCACGATTTCCGGGGACAACTGACATCTGAATTTTTTGAAATTTTGCGGTCTTGAAATTTCGTGTGCAATAAGGCGATTGTTTGGCGAGATGTGTGAGCCGTTGCTCTGTCTTGATGAAACCAAAGATCGTCGGCACCAACACGATCCAATTGTGGCCACAAAAAGTCTGTTAACATGCCGCGATAACGTTCCCCGTTGACGGTAATGGCCTTTTCTTCGACATCTTCAAAGAAGAATGGTCCAACGATGCCACCAGCCCATAATCCGCACCAAACAGTCACTTTTTCAGGATGGAGAGGTTGTTCATGATATTGGTGTGGATTTTGTGGACGAGCATGTTGGTATAGTCTACGACCTTCAGCTAAACCAGTTTCCTCAAAACGATTAACAATCCAACGAAATCCAGACTCTGTAGGGCGTCCATGTCGACCAAAACTAGTGCGAAGTTTGCGAAAAGTATTTTTATATTTCGACCGTTTTCGTAATAAGTTTGGATAACCAAAATGTGTTGTTGTGATACCACATGACTTTTGACTCACATGGTAACACATAAACCAATAGGTAAAAAAAAAGTAATAGATGGCACACCCAGTATAAGTACATCGTAATCAGTCTCAGACAGATATCACACGATCATTATTTACTGTAATTCATCAGTATTTACCATGGAATGTGATATTTATCAATCATGTGTTTGAAGAAAGTACTTTTTTGGCCGTTAGCATAGACATCGGTCATTATTGGTGTTCAAGCTGACAGAGAATTCTACTGACACTGACCGAATCACCAGTAAATATTTATAGTATGGACCACAGTAAATAATGATCGTGTCACTATCGCCTTATGTCCCGATAGTAGAAAAGCGTGTGAGGTCTCCCAATTTTATGAGACGGATTTTATGAGCGATTGGATTTTTTCCTTTGATCTGGTCATTGACGTCGTTGTCGGCAAGTCCTTAGTCGAAGCTACCAGTACATTCCCTACCTTGCTTTTCACTTTTAAGATACAAAACCTTGCGATGGAACGTTTTCCCTATGATAATCATAAGCACTGGAAAATATTCGTATTAGTGTACAGTTGTTTTCTTGTCGGTCATGACAGTTAAATTAAAAAAATACATTAATTCCAAGCGTTACCTTTGAACCCAATTTTGATCGTTCCGTAGAACCACAAATCATTTATTCTTAGTACGGCCCTGTAACGTGCTCGGTGTTCTGGAGCGCGATCACGTGGAGTATATGTTTAGGTTTGGTCTCTTTCATCGATGGATACATAATAAAAGAGAAGTCGTCGACGTACATTCTTTGTCGCAGCCAGTATCTAGTCACCCTACTGCTCATCCTCTCATTCAGATCATATAGTGCGTCTATTAAAAGACAAAGCATGAAACAAGACATAATCCCAGCACAATAAATCACAATAACGGCATAAGTGATGCATACAATCCACTCATGGCTAGAGTGGATAATAAACCCCCAATGCCCATCGCCTAATTGCCCGGTACATGAACCAGATCGATATGTCCGTGTACGCCACCATCATTCACTCACTTCCCTTAATGAGTTAAATTGATTCCTGCGTAGGGGCATTCAGGAGGCATTTCAGGGGCATTTCGCATTCGCTTATACAGAAGCGGCACGGCCACAGATCTAAACAGTCCGACGTGACGGTCACGGATCAACTGCCGCCCGTATCGTATTGGTAGGCATATCGTGCTTGGTTCGACGTATAGGCATCAGTGTTCATGTACCCTGATTTGGCCATACTTGTCAGTCACATTTTTGCCAGTAACTCCAAATCAAGATCGACTTGATTCTTTTATTTTTTCTTACTTATCAGGTCGTAGGTTTGCTGTTGAAGTTGGTAAATCCGTGTCAAATTATTATAATCAAGATACCGGTACCCCACAGGGTAGTGTTCTTGAACCCCTGCTCTTTTTGCTTTTCATCAACGATTTACCAGACCTCATTACTCAAGCTGAAGTATTTTTATGTGCGGATGATACTACCGCAGTAGTCTCTGCTGCATCTGAAACAAAATTGCAACTGAATGTGAATACAGTGCTCCGAAAATTTGCTAACTGGTGTAAACTAAACAGTCTAACGATTAATCACGATAAAACAGTAGGTATGAATATAAGATCTGTCAGGAAGCAATCTTGTAATGTTAACTTGTCCCTTAGTGGCCACAACATCGAGCTTTCTCTATTTACAAATTTGTTGGGGTTAGTGGTGGATTGCCACCTAAACTGGGAAACCCAAAGCGTTTGCAAAAGGTTAAATACAGGTGCTTTCGTCATAAATATTCTAAAACATTGTGTAAGTCGTGAAACCTTAATTAGTGCCTACTATGCGTCTATATACTCGATCCTGTCATATAATATCGTTGTCTGTGGACAGGCCTCAACTATCGACAGAGTCTTCATCACACAAAAAAGAGTCATTAAAAATATGTTCAATTTATCGTTCAGGTCGTCCTGTAGGGACTATTTAAATAAATATCAACTTTTGACCGTCTCCTCAATTTATTTGCTAAAACTGCTATCCTATAGTCATAAAAACAAATACACTTTCCAAAAAAAGTCACATTTCCATGATTTTAACACGAGGATTAATAACCAATTTTGCTTAGAGAAGCATAACTTAACTGCTCTCGAAAAGTCACCTAGATATGCTGGTTCACGAATATACAATTATTTACCAGAAATCTGTATTTAGTTTGTTTGTTGTTCATTTAGTTTGTCTTTTATTTCGTCTTTACTTTTTGAAATATTCTGTGTTATATATATGACGTGTTCCTCTCTATACTTATGGTTATTTTTCGCACCTAACCTAACCTGACTTCCTGAACATCAATTACCCTGCTCTGTGATTTCAATATCCATAATGAGTTTTGGTGAGGTTTGCCCGTCAAAACTCTCTTCTATGATGCCGCCACGCGATGCGCCTGCTAGACAGACTCGCCCTCCCCTCCTAACCGTGTCGAACTTACATCCAGAACTGACCGAAATGATCGTTCTTTTGTCCCTAGGGTATCAAGATTATGAATCAATCTACCAGTTCGACTAACAGTGAAATCGGATTAACAAAGTTTATTTTAGCTTAACGTGAACGCGGCACCCTGGTATTTAGGCTTCGGCCTGCGCGACTGGTTCGTATATAAAAAAATGTCATTAACATAAGATGAATTAATTGCAATGATTAATCCAGTGGTTGGCCTCTGAGGTTTTCTGCTGTAGTGAAAAAGATATCAGAAGCTCACAGAAAATTCAAGAAGATTCCTTGTTATCCAAAGATATTTTCAGGTAATAATCTGAGGGTATATAAGATTAGAGAAGATTCGAAAGAATTCAAGGAAGTGCGAGGAAATTGGGCATACTGTGGATATTCCCTTTGTATCGGAAGCATACTACTGAGTCTGGAAGCTGGGTACGTTACGGAATCCGCCGCTGGCTTTTCCGCCTAGGAAGTAATATTGCGAGTCATTGTGTTCGTGTATGTATGTACATACCGCCTCGGTATAAGATCAAATAGGTACATCACATCGCTGCAGCTGGTTAGTTCAATGACTAGTTACTAGTAGATGAACATGTGGGGTAGTAAAGTGCAGAAAATGTCGAAAGTGATCTAGTTGCCAGGTTTCCCCTTCCCACTAGAGGTGTTGAAAGAGTAACTATCCGTTTCTCGAGATAGTTACCCTAAGTAACGAGTATACAATCCAAGCAGCAAATGATTACTTCGATTATTCAGTTTTCCGTACGTCCGCGTACAATCGCTGATCGTTGAGTAGCAACGCTGGTTTCTGCCATCTAAACCCTATCCACTGGAGAAAGTAAACGCAAACATTAACACGCATGTTACATGTGATTCGGTAGTAGCGACAGAACAGTACAAGGTATTATGGATAAGCATTCGTAAACTCTTAAACGGTTGAAATTCTTCAGTAAGGGAACTAGAATCAACTGAATTATTTATATGAATTATGAGAGGTTCAACTTGACCAGCTATGATATTATCCAAGTACGACGATTTTTCCTCAACATTTTCTTGAATATGGCGGATGCGGTCTCTCCACTTTTCTGCCTTAAATCTGTCAATAGCAATATTAAGCAAAATTACATAAGAGAACTTGAAGGTCGTGTTATTTGAAGCTTCACATTAACCCAAATCAACTCAATGGGGTTGAGCTCACAATGGTAGGGAAGTAACTTCAAGACAGTTTAATTTTGATTCTTCTATTCAAATTTTGCTTATACTTATGTTGATTGACTATGTTTCTGAGTCCTACTTTGAACATTTGTTTTAAGGTAAGCCATTGCTGGATGTCTGCCTTTTTTGTACACATTGTTGGAATTTTTTCCAATTTCCTAGAATGATACAGCGCATTGTCCTATACAATAACCGCATTATCCGCAAGCTTTGGTAAGATTTTCGAAAACCCATTTTCAAATGAATTGTCGTCAATTTCCTCGTGGTAACCCTTTGTCTTCTTAGAGTCAAACAGACAGACACAATGCATCAGGAACAAAGCCGTCTATACTCCCTATGTAGCAAATGGTCAGTCGTTTCCCTTTCCCTAAAAATAATTATTTGGGGCAATGGAATGATAATCTTGAAATGATCAGCAACTTGTAAAATGTAGAAAAATAGACTTTTCGATATCAAACTCACAAAAAAAAATTCTGACTTCATCAAAACATGATTAAGACCTTCAAGTATAAAGAAATTTGGGGGTGTTTTCATGATTTAGTTTCCTCTAATTCTAATAACTTTGACGCTAATGCACTGCTTATGAAAAATATTGCAACACTACCTCCCACTACAGCAAATCGTATGCCAAAATTCATTAAGATTGCAGAAGCTTACCTGCAGGATTTTTCAATCCAGTCGAAAGACCTTCCAGAATTGAAGAACGTGCGGATTTATCTACCCAAAACCTTTGGGTCACCCACGTTTCTTCCAAATAGTAAATTTCATCGCCAAACTTTTTAATTTTTCTATGGTAGTCCCTTCTTCATTCAACAATTCCTTTCCTTTCTATCGAAAAACTATTCCTTCCCCGTTTTGAGAACTGAAAATCTAGGACCTTGAGTAGTTTATCGAACGTGGTTCTTTTAAAATACGGCAGGTCCTCATCATCAGTAACAACCTCCAGTATCTTGTCTACCGTAGGTAGTTCATTCGTGAAGAAAAAACTGTGTACTTTTCTTCTGATTACATTTCTAACAAAGTCGTATATTTCTTCTGTGATTTGTTTTCGTGCAGGGTATCGCTTTGGATCAGACAGTGAATGAGTACTTCTAACGGGTGATTTTTTAAGAGGTATAGGATTTGATTTTCAAAAAACACACAAAAAAATTGAAAAAACGATTAAATCTTTATTTGAATCGATAGAACGGTCGATATAATTTAATGTTTAAAGATTAGTTCATGTAAATGTTGGCCTCGGCTCCGCTTTAGATGACCCATGCGCAAGGTCCAATTTTGGCACACTCTCTCCAACATATCGGCCGGTATCTCACGAATAAATGCTTCAATATTGGCTTTCAGTGCGTCAATCGTTGCTGGATTATCCCTGTAGACATTAGCCTTAACATGGCCCCACAAGGAATAGTCCAACGGCGTTAAATCGCACGATCTAGGCGGCCAATTGACGGGCCCCAAACGTGAGATAAACTGTTCACCGAACTCGCCTCTCAATAGGGCCATTGTTTCGTGTGCGGTGTGACATGTGGCACCGTCTTGTTGAAACCACATGTCATCCAAGTCCAGCTTCCATTTTGGGCAAAAACAAGTTTGTTATCATCGCACGGTAGCGCTCACCATTCACAGTTACGTTCCGGCCATTGTCGTCTTTGAAGAAGTACGGCCCGATGATGCCACCGGCCCATAATCCACACCAAACAGTGATTTTTTCGGGATACATTGGCAGCTCTTGCAATGCTTCTGGCTGGTCTTCACTCCAGATGCGGCAATTTTGCTTGTTAACGTACCCATTCAACCAGAAATGAGGTTCGCTAACACTGGCGGATACAGCCGCAATATTTTCTTCAGTCCTAACTCTACGTCTGCGTGTTGGTGGTTTAATGTCCAATAATGTAAAATTGGAAGCAGTGCTTGATGCACTCTCTTAACCGAGCATGAATTTTGATAGTAAAATTCAATAATTTGCAAGCGTTGTTCGTTCGTAAGTCGATTCATGATTAAATTATAGACCAAACTGAACAAGTTTGACAATGACACAAGACACGATTCACGCGTCATCTGTCAAAAACAGTGTTGCCAAAAAGATACTAGCAAAAAAATCACCCATTATATTCTTTAATAATTCTGTATACACTTAACCGGTCTACTCCAGCAACCTCATCTACAGTCAAATCAGCATTTTCTTGCATCTTGTTTTTATGTTTGTATATACATATTTAATACAGAATGATTCACAAGTGATGACCAAAAATAAAACATCATACACAGGACCGCATTTTAGGGGGGTCTTCTATGTAACATTTTTTCCTCTAGAGCTTCATCAAAAAGATACGGGGTGTTGAAGTTTAAAAATAAAAAACAATTTTTTTTAATATCTTGAGAATGGAATGGACTAAAATTTGGTATGTGGATTTACCTAACTATTGTACACATTCAACAGTCTTTACTTTAAATAAACGTGCACCAGTGGCGGAGATACAGGGCATAGTTTAGGATTTCTATCCGATTTCAATCTTGAAATAGCTTTTGAAAGATGACTGATGCCTATTGTTTGGAATTGACTCATAGAAGAATTATAAGTAACTTGCATGTGACATAGGTTTGGATCCCCATCTTCGATTTGGGAGATACAATATTTTTAAGTGTTTTCTGCACCATCACTTGTTTCTTGATTTCACATATTGTATCCAATCTTCCTCAGCTTGAGTGATCATAAACTATTTTTTATAGAAATGCCGGGGCCATGGCGTTCTGGTGTGGAAGGACTCATATTACCATTCGCGTTGTTCTAGCCTCCAAAACAACATTTTTTCTATCAAATATTATCTGCCAAATCGTTGTCGGGTCAACCCCCCATCCGAACCAAGCGAAAAGGCTCGATGCTAATCTCTATCCGTCATTCAGCGATGAATTCCGGAGGCTTTAAACGCCAAAGGGGATTATCATAACAGCAGATTCCCCCGAAAGGATTTCCGCGCGGAAAAACCGTCAAACGCCAAGCTGATTCTCACCCAGAGATCACTTTACGGCATCGGGCGCTCGCTACCCTTTATTGCTTGCTAAGTGTGCTATTCCAGCCGCGCTGCGTGTTTGTTTTAGGAATTATGGGGATGTCGCGACCCCGGGGACGTTTGACTTCCGACGACGCGGTGCAAAGGCGACGCGACGCCGAGGTTGTTCTGTCGTCTTTGTTACACGCCCGCCAAGTGCTATAAATGCTATTAGCTGTCTAAGCATAAGGGTTGGCTTCATCATGGTACGATTACTCGATTTTATTTCACCTACCGGCGGCCACTCGAGGGTGGACTGCATAGTTTTTTTTGTAGTGGTCTTATTCTGAAGACGTTGACAGTCTTGACAGTTGGAAAAGGCTGGAGAGTTGTTGAAGGAAGGCAACCAGAATTAGCAAACCGAGCGTTAGTTGAAGAAAGAAGTCAAATAAAAGAAGTTGCCTTCTTTTCTTTTCTTTCTGCGTAAAGTTTAATGCATCAAAAACTTTTTATGCTTTAGTAAACTCTTTTAACAGTAATCTCGAGCCTTCGGCATTCTCTATGGAGCCTTCTCCAGGAGCTGAAAACACAATTATGATGCTAGCAACCAATACAGGAAAGATTTAAATTATCAAACAACTTACTCGTCGTTGAGGTTGCAGCCAAATGGTGTTTCAAAACGAACGCGGGGACGAGAGCACTTGTTACAAATATAAAACCACCCGGACGGACACATTGGGTTTATTGATAACGACGGATACCATCGTAAGGTGTTAACGCTATATATCAATACACCGGAAGACATTAAAAATTAACGAAAAGCAATTTTGGGAACAAAACCGGAACGCCCTTTCTAACCTCCTACATCTGCTTCACGTGGAGAAGATGAACGGGACGGAAAGATGATGCGTCGACAGATGACAGGTGATTGTCGCGACGGAATGTGGAACTGTAAACATCATTGCCAAATTTCAGGTATAATGTATAAGGTGGACGCTCGGTAAAACCTCATCCATTACCAAAATGCTGAATTAAATTTGTTCTGGAAAAAAGTGTAATTCATATGAGTGTAAGATGGTGATACACGCTTGAAAAGATGGGTTATGTGAATTTATATTAAAATTTATTATTTGTGTATATATATAGGTATATAAACTTGAGACGGGGTCATTGTCGTCTAGACCAGTTAGGTGAAAAATTAAAGCTTCCGCCTTTTGTTGGGTACTTCGACAAAATTTAAGCTACTGTAAGTTAATTTAAATTCATTTTACACAATTGTTGCTACTTTTATCAATGTAATTGAAGCTCCTGATGATGATGGCAAAGACCATTGAAAGCTAGAGAGATTAAAAAAGTATAAAGAGTCTTCCTTGCTTAAGTTTTGTCGAAGTACCCAACAAAAGGCGGAAGCTTTAATTTTTCACCTATATATATATAGAGAGAGAGAGAGAGATAGGGTGGCCCATCCATGTGTGGACGAAATATTACTCATAAACAAATAAATTTTGGTAAAATCTATTTATGTCATGTTGTACATGACATCTGAGGGCACATTTCTAAAATATTGGCAATGACAGGGTGTCCCAATTTTGACCTACATATCAAAGTTGTGATTTTTTAATTGGAGTGCCTTAAATTCTATTGCATATTTGGATGAACCAATTCAAAAGAAGATTGATATAACATGCTGTAGGGTTTTGGTAATTAGCTACTGAGATCTTAGGTGTTTTGTCAAGAAAAACCGTCCACTTCGGCAACCCCTCAATGCACCATTTTGCAATTTGGAGTGCTGAATTTTATATCAAAAAAAATTACATATCTCAGCTTTTATCGTATTTGTTACTTTTCCGAATTTAAATTTTTGCTCATACAGGGTGATCAAAAACGCAATTTGTAGTTTTTCTCAAAAATTTCAAATGCATCACCCTGTATATTTGTGCGTTTGGATTCAATTTTTTATAAGCTTTTTTTTGATACCAGACACATAATGGTTTTTACGGCTATTTTTTCGGTTCCTAACACGTCTTTTATGGAGCGCCTTAATTCCCTAAAATATCGCATCATCCTTGGAAACAAATAAATAGTTGATTAGTTACAAACTGTCAAAATTAGCTTTCTGAGCATTATAATACAAACGTGTTTGAAAATGAATTTTTCTAAAGGCCAAGCCCAAAGAAACAGTTTCCTAGCATCTCGCATTTATTATCAACGGTACCCTAATATGCGACATCCAAAGCCGGAAACATTTTCCACACTACGAGAACGTTTTGAATCAAGTGGAGCACTGTAATATATATATATATATATATATATATATATACACGGTGTAAGGAATTACGATTCAGAATAAGTCAGAGATACTGAGCTTTTTTCATTTGATAGGCAGAAAAAATAAAGTTGATGCTGGAGGACAAGAGACAAAACCTTCATATTGAAATCCTCATTATGCCATCTTGTAGAGTAGGAAAAGAGGAAATGTTAATGTGCAATTTATTTTGAAATCCCACGTCAAATAAAGTCAGGAAAAAATTATAACGATTTTGGAAAAAATCGTTTTTTTCGACACTTTCCGGAAGCACTTTGAATTTCGAAACTTTCTTATCGGCATTGTGTTGATTACGTAAATACGCAGCTTTGCCTCCATTTAAGCGACTTCGTATATCTTACAGTTTTCGAGATCCAAATGCCCTAGTAAGTCATAAATTATTGAAATTTGTCGGAATTCATGAGCAAGTGTATAACCTACATCGGATTTATACTTTTTCCCCTTCACACCACAAACCTTGACACATAGGCGGTATAAACTCACTAAAGTCGCTTTTAACTGAACTCCTGGCAGCAAAACGGCCCAAAGGCCACTTAGCTATTCCCATCGCATATTTTGGCAATCCGAATTCGTCTCGGATATGCCGGCCAAATAAAAGTTTTTTACGTTATACCCTCACGGTTGTGTCAACTTACGCGAGGAGTCTCATGAAATCGGGAGTGTACTTGCGATAGTCCGGAGAGCAGAGAGAAACAGAATTAAATGGAAAAGGCTGTGAAATGCGCAAGATGATTGGAAAACCAGAGTTCTATTTCTAAAGTTGAAGGTGCATCGCAAAATAAGCTTTTTTGGCTGGTTACGGTAAAACTAAAGGAATTACTTTCACATATATATATATATATATATATATTCTCAGACGTGGTCATTGTCGCCTATACCAGTTAGGTGAAAAATAAAGCTTCCGCCTTTAGTTGGGTACTTCGACCAAATTCAAGCAAATGAGGACTCTTCATCCTTCATTACTCTCTAGCTTTCAATGGACTATGGCATCATCATCAGGAGCTGCAATAATATTAAGAAGAAATAGCAACTATTTTGCAAAATGATTTTAAATCACTTACAATAGTACGTGAGATAGTTGCTAAATCTTATTAAAGGTTGAGGGAAACATTTAGTAACCTGGTGAAAGCTGGATACATAGTACAATCGTTAAAATTAGTATACAATACACACAGCTGTATGTCAGGAACACATCAAAATGGATTAAAATTATTTGGAACGAAAGTTAAAATTATTACATGGTACGTGAAACACCTGATGCTGCAGAAAATGGTGTGGCACAGGATCATAAGTAGATAGAATGAAACATTTGACAGATGATAGAAGGCTGGTAGTGTCAGTGTCAGTCAATTTTCGTTCCATCCATCGACATCGTCATCGAAATTCATGACATCGTGATTTCTTCAACGACGTACGTCCATTGATTACTTCAGTACAATTTATGGTATGACGTAATAGTCATCTTTCGTGATTTTGACTATATAATCGCATGCATGAAACAGTGGACTTTAAAGGGATTAGAATCAAGTGAAAATCAGAAAGCACACAAATGGGTATTTTTAATATACGCTATTGTAAATGCATTCCACTAAAAATATTAAAATGCCTAACGGTATTCTACTAACCAGACTACGGTTGCTTTTTATATCCTCCCTAAGGCACGAAACGGAATGGCGGACGAAACGCAAAAAGTGCCATGAAGTCTGAGTAGATGTACTTGTAATGGGAGAATAGGGATTTGCCGCGCGGCTATACTCCTTGCCTCCCAAATTTGATACACTCAAGTCGACGCTCGGAATGCCGACTTGCTGCCTGACGTTACGTAATAGTTAAGCATAAAGAACGGCGAAAGGATAATGAAGTTCGCATGCCTTGGGAAAACGACGATTTCCCCTTTTCAAGTTAGTCTTGTTCACTTGCTTTCTTTTATGGGGTAGAGGTACATTATAGGCTGAACGAAAAGCACCGATTATTATTAGATACCTCGGTATAGAGTTGACAACACTGACAACTGCTGCCTACAAATACGAGGGCTATTTTTAGAGTACGAACCGATTGCGCATCATGCCCTCGCATCTTGTCACGTGACATCCGTTCAGCCTCAGACACTCTTGGCCAGTCTCTCACTATGCCGCCATTACGTTTCACGTCGTTGTTGATTGTGTGGTTATAATAATAGTCAGTAAAACCGTCGAATGTGAATTGCGAATAGTAATTCGGTTCTTAAACGCAGAAAAGTTCCTCCTGCTGAAATTCAGTAGTAGCTCAAAACCTCCTAGACTCTAGTGGCGTCATCCAGCTTCACGATAATGCTCGGCAAGAAACACAGACGCAACTGAATAAGTTTCTGACTTAACATCATCAGACCATGTTATTTTTCCGAAACTTAAGGTATCTCTTGGTGGAAAGCACTTGGAAAGTGATACATGATGAGTGAAATAGTTACAAGCTAGTTGTTGAATGCAAATGATGTTGAAGAATGGAAAAATGTTCAATTGTGATGACAATTATTTATATACATAGATAAAGCTTGTCTAACTCCTGTACTCTCACTTGAAAAATTCCTCGTAATTCGTCGAAGATTGGTACATTTTCGGCCAAACGCTAAAAGAATGACACGTCATTCAGTCAAATACAAGGAATTCTGAAGGCTACCAGAAGCAGCGTGCTATGCAAAATTGCATAAATTGGCATAGATGTAGCAAGCTTTGGCAAACTATTTATAGATGACTGTTGTCAGTGTTACCTCTTTGCGCCTAGCTTACTTAAATCGTCAGTAGACCATACCTGCTTGTTTGCTTTTTCTTTCTCCGTCTACAACATGTAGACCTATACCCTACTGGCGCTTGCTCATAGGCATTAAACAACGTTGGATGTCGTTGGTCATAATAAAAGTTTGATAAGGTCAAGTCGCTGCTAGGAAAGTCAGCTTATTGTTCTAAAGGAACATAATAATTTTCCACCTGAAATGAACGTACTTTCACCGCCTAGTGGGAGGTTGTGACTAGCAATTATATCCAGCACCGACGGCGACTAAGGCGTCCACACGCAGTAAATCGTATAAACCGCACCCACTACTACTGTCAGCCGACCAATGTAGGATTAGAAAAGTGAATACACCAACATTTTCAGATTCAGCTCAAATGACTTCTGAGGCATTAACGCGCATCTAGAAATAATGAGACTGTTACCTAAGAGTACGAATGGATCACCACGAGAAACTGTATCCTGTATTACGCGGTAGCAATAAGGTGGACAAGAGAACTGATCAATTTTATGGTCGCGGCTGGAGTTTCTCACTCACCTTTAAGCTGTAAGACCATATCGAGAAAAAAAAATCGTTTTTCTAGAAAAGTTTCTGATTATTTGATGATACGTTATGACTCTTTTTTCGATGTATTTACACTACCGAACAGTATGTTAAGGAATTTACGACTCTCTAAACAAGGAAAATTTAAAAACTCGATTCATTTATTTCTAACGAAAAATGAAATAATAATTAAAAAAAAAATTATATATTCAAAACCGTCTACTGGAATGAAATAAAATCTGGTATGTGGATTTACCTGAGTAATGTCCACATTGAAAAGCCTTTACTTAAAATGAGCGTGCACCAGTGGCGGAGTTACAAGGGATTAGTGGCATTATTCTTCCAATTAAAAATAGAACGCCACTGTTTTTTCCGAATCTTACTTTCAGTTTGCTACTAATAGTTACCCTTGTGTTTTTCCTAGAGTGCATTGTTTTCATAAAAATAGAAAAAAAACAAATTAGATAATCACAGCTTTATTTCAATAAATGTTCAAAAAGACCACCATTCTGACTGATACAAGTGTGGCATCTTTTTAATAAAGTAAAACGTATGTCCGCAAAATTGTTTGTAGTTTGAATCTGATGAAACGCATTATATATTCTTTCTTGTAACTGATCAACAGTATAATTTTGTTCAGCATACTGTAGTTGTTTAAAAGCGCCCCATAAAACGAAACCCAGGGGGTTAAAGTCCGGAGACCTCCCAGGCGAATGTACGGGTCCGTTTCTACCAATCCATCGTTGTTTAAAATAATTATATAACCATGATGTTATGTCACGACGAACATGCGGAGGGGCACCGTTATACTGATACCACAGGCGTACTCTCGTTGCTAATGGAACATCATCTAACACATTTCCTATGTAATCCTCTAGAAACGTTAAGTATGAGTTTACATTTAAACGTTGTGACATACGTGCATAAGCAGTTGGCCATTGAAAATGCCGCACCACATATTTGTATAGAATCTGCGTTGAAACGAGTGGATTTTTACAGACTTGTAAATAGTAGGATCATCCAAAGCCAAATTAATCACTTCCAGTTCCTCTTGACCAGCATGCTGGACACCATGGCCTCTAGCTCCGGGAAGTTAAGCAATTCCATATTGCCGAAGTCTTAGAAATGAACGCGTAAAGACCTTTGAGGTATGTTGGCGTCATGGCGTCTGTTAGGGAATCTACGTCGATACTTCCAAGAAGCCGCTAAACCATTTCCAGTACAGAACCCATAGACAAAAGTGCATACTAAATTCCACTTCACAACACTCAAAAAAAAAACGCGAAAAAAGAAAATTGAAGGTTAAATTTGAAAAATTGCGGGTTTAGAAAAAAAACAGTGGCCTACTATTTTTATTTGGAAAAATAATACCACTAATCCCCTGTATCTCCGACACTGGTGCACGTTAAGTAAATACTTTTGAATGTTACATTGAAGACCCCCTTAGAATGCGTATGATGCTACATTTTTGGGCACAACTTGTGAATCACCCTGTATATACACAAATAATTTTTGAGACTGGACCTATACAATGGTATATAGACAACCTATTTTCGTAACGATTGCTTTATTAATTCAATATAATCTCCTTTTGCGTCAATACACTTGTTACATCGATTTAAAAGTAATTCAAATGCCTGATCCAGCTCATTTTGTGGTATTGCCTCTAGTGGCCGTGCTGAAGCTGTTTGGAATGTCTTCGAAAAAGCATCCTTTCAGCTTTAATTTCAATTTAGAAAATAAATAAAAGTCGCACGGAGCCAAATCAGGTGAATATGGCGGATGATTAAGCATACAAACCCTATTTCGGGCCAAAAATTGAAGAACAATTAGGGAATTGTGAGCTGGCGTGTTATCGTGCAGGAGCGACCAACTGTCTGGATCTTGATATTCGGGACGGATACGACGGAGTCTGGCCTTCAAACGCTTTAAAACGATAGTAGTTGCCAGTAACTGTTTGACCAGGTGGGACGAATTCCTTATGGATAATTCCTTTGCTATCGAAGAAAGCGATTAACATTGTCTTGATTTTTGAAGGCACTTTTCGCGTTTTGCTAGCTTGTGGTGAATTTTTCGACTTCCACTTTGACGCTTGCTTGTGGGATCGTACTGAAAGCACCTTGTTTCATCACCCGTAACAATCGATTTTAGGAAGTTTGGATCATTTCTGGCGGCTGCAACAACTTCTCTGGAATGAGCAACTCTCGTTGATTTCTGATCGTCCGACAAAGTGTGTGAAACAAATTTAGCACAGACTTTTGCTTTGTACCAACTCTCGTGAAGAATGGTCCCAATTGTCTCTCGATTGATTTTCAGCGCCTCTTCCAAAATTTTCAGTGAACCGTTGCGATCATTTGCAACAAAATCGCATACTTCTTCAATCATTTCCGGTCTTCGAGTCGAAATTGGCCTTCCTTCCTCATCTTCTAGCGATTCTCTACCATTTAAAAATCGTTTGTGTCTGACGAAAACATTTAATCGACTTAAACAAGCGTCGCCATATACTTGCTGCATCAACCGGAACGATTCTGCTGCACTTTTACCAAGCTTTGGGTTGAATTTAATGACCGCTCTTTGTTCCATGATGAAGTTTCAACAATCGATTACAAAACAAGGTTAGGAAGCGCCATCAGAACTTAGTCATTTGTCATACGATATACATTGGCTAAGGTGCGCTAGAAAAAATGACATTGTACCTTTGCAATGCAACTGAGTTGTTACAGATGGCGCCACTCGTTGCTGAGATATGACGCCAGTCAGAAAAAATTAAATGTCACACTGTGTATAAGCGTACCATCTTTGTTACTTTTTCTTTTCTCGACATACAATCTGACTGTATCATTCTGAAATGAACGTACTTTCACCGTCTAGTCGGAAGTTGCGGGCAGCAATTGCATCCAGCAACGCCAGCGACTGAGGCGCCGCCACACAGTCAGTCGTATAAACCGCACCTAGGGCGGTTTGTCCTGCACTGCCAGTCGACCAAACTGGCATTAATTACGGCGGTTGCGAGATGCTAGGAAATGAATGCCTCTCGGTTTCCTTTATCAGTGCCTCCTCGTGCCCTCTGCCAGCATTATTGTACTCTGGAGAGGCGAAGCAAAGAGCAGCCGGATACTTGTGCTTGCTGTGGTTTGCTGCTAGAAGGTGCTGGCGAATCATGGGGTTATAATTGAATCCAAAATATAAGATCAATAAAATCTACCACAGTTAAAAGTGTGGAAATCAACTGTTGTTCGGGAAAAATGGTATGAATTGGTTCAGCTTTGATAGGTTTCTGGACTCGCATATAGGAGCTGTTACTATTAGAAACCATATTACTTAGCTGAACTAACAGACAATTCCTATTAAGACATGCGCAGTTTCAAAGGGATCTCAAAAAGATCTACTTGGGAAATAGAGAACGTTCAAAAGTATGTAGTGATTGAATACTTGCATATATGAAAATTGACGGGGAGTGAAATACACACTGATATGGTAAAACTATCGATGTCCTCCACGATCAACAGCACTGAATCAAAGTACTGAATGTACACGTGGTTTTACAGACATTCTTGACTTGGTCCTTCTATACACAGTGCATTGGGCCTATAACTTAGTTTTAAAAGATTTCTTCTTCGAACGTTAAGATTATATTTAAAATGAAATATTTCCGCGGTGTCTTTTGGCTTTAAAAGAATCGAACACAATGTTTCAGAACACCAGGCGTGGTGAGTTACATAACTTTTCAAATAGCAGATTTTACGATCACAACTAATAAAGAGCACATTCGACCTCATGTTACTGCGTATTTCATAAATAGTTCATGGTTACTTGCATATAGAGCCTCCAGCTCACCTAAGTATTGCCACATGTTTCGACATGGATAATGAATAGAAATAATCGTAAGGGACGCTTATACGAGGGATGTCTTTTAAGATTTGCATATAGAAACAACGTCAGTACTGAATCTTAACCTCACTCTTTAGTAAACTTAAATTCAAAGTTTCACAACAATACGTGCAGTGTTCTCACTACAGTGAATTTTTAAGTGTCACCAAGTCATTAGAAAAATGGAACTCAACCGAGAACATTTTCGCGCCATAATTTATTACAACTTTCAGAGACAATTACCCAGGAAAACGTCGATTCTGTGCGCAAACTCATCATTGAAGATAGGCATGTGACATATCGCGAGATTGAGGCGTCCTTGAAGATCTCAAAGACCTCAATTCAAGAAATTTTACATGAAGAATTAGGAGTAGGAAAATTAGTTTCTCGTTGGATACCCCACCTGTTGACTGAAGAGCAGAAAGCAGCCAGGGTTAATTGGTGTCAAAAAACGCTTGACCGTTTCAATTCCGGAAACTCAAAAAATTTGTACAGCATTGTTAGTGGATTTACTGTTATGAACCAGAAAATAAACGACAGTCGGCTGTTTGGGTGTTCCAAGGTGAAGAAAAGCCAACAATATTCATCCGTTCCGGAAGTGTTTCGAAAAAGATAGTCGCGACATTTGTGTCAAAAGCGGGTCATATTGCAATAATTCCTCTTAATGAGCAAGGAACTGTTACTGTGGATTGGTATATCACCATTTGTTTGCCAAAAGTCATCACAGACCTTCGAAAAATCAACCCCGAATGAAGAATCATCCTCCACCAAGACAATGCAAGCTCGCACACAGCCCAAAAAACAAGGCAGTATTTAACGGCAGAAAACGTGGAATACTTGGACCTTCCAGAAAATTAAGAACAGACTGCGTGGTCAAAGGTTCCAGTCACCAGAAGAAGCAGTTGACGCATTCAAAAATGCCGTTTTGGATCTGCCAGCAAACGAGTGGAATAAGCGCTTCGAAAATTGGTTCGAGCGCATGCAGATGTGAATTAATCTTCGTGGAGAATACTTCGAAAAACAATAAAGTCATTTAAACTACCTACCGTGTTGTTTTATTTCCATATGCAAAACTTAAAAGACATCCCTCGTAGTCGAGCAAATCGAGTACTTATGCAGGTACATCACCGGGTCACTAGACCAACATCGGTTAACATTTTCTACTCCAAAAGTGTTTTACCTGATCAATTGATTTTGGTTGATACTTTGGAAATAATTTTCACCTCATTGCAATATCTATGGGCCATTTCACCTATAAAAGTTTCCTCATAAAATACGTATACAGGGTGTCCCTCGTAGAACCGCAGCGGCCGAAGAGTTAACTTTGATGTTACGAGTATAACACTAAACCACTTTCCAATTTTCTCGCGTTGTTTTTCCATTGTACTCACGCCCACACCCAAATCACTTGCCACGTCTTTATGAAAATCACCTCTATCTAAACGTCTGATTGCCTCAAGTTTGTGTTCCATGGCTATAACAACGCGTTTACGTTTATTTCTATGCTGCTTGCTCCATCTTAGCGACTGTGAACCTGACTGAAACCAACATACACGCACACATACCAGTAAATTTCGCATTCGCGCTTGTGGAATCACCGGTTAAAACCGAGAAACCATTGTATGCGATCTGTTTCGTATAAAGCGGATTTCGGATTATCGGGGTTCTACTGTAGTCATTATGTTTCCAAAAAACAACAACGAATTATTTGTTCTGGGGCACACTTCTAATGTCACCGAGTATATATATATATATATATATGACTTTTTCATATCTGGTGCATGTATTGCACATAAAAAAGAGGAAAAAATTTGTACAATTTTGTGGTCGCCCGCGCTATATTGATTGCCAGTATCGCTCTTTGCACTAGGCTATGGCAGCTGTGCTGAATTAGTTTCCAAACAGTGCATAAGTTACTAATTGGATGTTGCTCTATTTGCTGCCTGAAAAGCCTTTATAAATTGACTTTGATGGGATATTTACGAGTAAGTAATAAACAGAAACATTATTGATTCATTCTTCTCTTTTTCTGTGCAAACCATGCACATATGAAAAAGTCATATATCATGACTCATTGACATCCATGCTGAACTGATCATATGAAGGGATAGAAAACGAGTATTTACAAATATTTCTTAAACTACTTATTTGCGAAGAAGAAAATTGTCCTTATTTTTATTGTTTAAGATGATGAGATTATAAAAACGGCGGGGTTCCCTTTAGAAAAATTCACTTTCGCCATATTTTATAATTTAATTTTAGTCTGAATTTTTGCAGAATCATTGATTAACAAAAGATTGAATGAAGTCCATTAAAGTAGACCGGCTACTATAAGGGAGCAGTTACAAATCATTCGACAAAACTTCATAGGCTATTACGGACCTGCTTTTGTGATTTTTTAAACACAATTTAAAATGTCGTAAAATCAGTTAGAGTTAGGTATAGGATGTTATACATAAAATGTATTTATACGGGGTGTTTTATTAAAATAAGCAAGTTCGCATCTACGAGCCCCTTCCCACTTCAATTGGCCCAACTATTGAAATCTTAGTTTTTTTCTTATCAAACACAAATAATAAAAATGTAGCAGGGTGTTATAGGTTTAAAATATTAACAATGAATATTTTGATAATATATAGTAGAAAACACCAACTTTATCACTCCCTAATCTAATTTGCAGCGTAAAAATAACACATATTGCAGTTACAGCATATCAACCTATTTTCATTGCAATGCAAAATAAGTCTATAACTCATATATGGCTGTGAAAAATAAAATCCATGACAATTATTTTATTAATCACAGCTGTCAGAATACGTTTAAAATAGTTTTGGGTAGTTAACGTTTTCAAAATAGGTAGAGGAAAGGTTATTAGTGAGAAAATTCGGTTGCTGATAATTAATTTTTTTAATTCTGGGAAATCAAACTCAGAAATTGCATCTTTGTTAGATCGCGGTACAGTGTGAGAAATATTGTTAGAAGATATAACGTAACTGGTTCAGTTAATATTAAGCCACGATATGTGAAAAAAGTAATATCACAAATGCCGACCGAAGAGCATTAAGAAGAATAATCGTGAAAAACAGGCGTGCTAATTATTTACAATTAAGCGCTCTGTGGAGTGACGCTGTTGGAAGAAGAATTTCGACGTCTGCAACTCATAGAGAGGCCCACAAACTGGGATTTAGCACTTAAAAGGTAAGTTTTCTTATAAAAAAAAGTGAAGTAAAAACCCTAAAGTTGCACAACTTGTTTATAGGCCAAAGAAAAGCCACTATTAACTCCATTGCAAAAGAAAAATCGGTTTAGATGGGCTAAAGAACATAGACAATGGACACCGCAACAATGGTGTGCAATACAATGGAGTGATGAGGCCCTTTTCGAAGTTTGTGTCGGTGACAGTCGCAGTAGAGTTATTTGCAAAAAAATGATGCATTCCATGTTGACTGTATGAAAAGAAAAGTGAAATTTCCAGCATCCATCATGGTCTGGGGCAGTATGTCATCAAAAGGAGTAGGAAAACTTCATTTTATTGATGAAAATGTGGATACAAACAAATATTTGGCAATTTTAGAAGAATGGCTTTTACCAGTGATGGAAGAATGTTTGACATCCGGCCAAGATTTTGTGTTTCAGCAAGATGGTGCAGCGTGCCATACCTCAGAAAAGGCTATAAAATGGATGGAACAAAATAATTTACCACTTTTGAAATGGGTTTCTAGCAGTCCAGATCTGTCACCTAGTGAAACTGTGTGGCACGAGATGAAAAAGTTCTACGACAACATCCTGCTCATACAATCACCGAACTGAGACAAAAGCTTCAAGAAATATGGGACTGTTTTACACCAAATGTTTGCCAAAACTTGGTTAACATTATGCCCCAAAGAATTTCAGCCGTAATAAAAAATAAAGGTGATGTTACCCAATGGTAATCTTTCAATTGTTGCTTTGTTAACTTCGCGCATTTATCCGCACATTGTTTATTTGTTCAGATGTTCTATTGGTTATAGGTCTAAGTGATTTCAAATATGTATTTTTTACGACTAGAGTGTATTTAAAATGTTTTTGAGAAAACAAATTGTTTTAGAAGTAAATAGTTTCGTCATGTTTAGTTTATAGAGGCATATTTTGGTACAAATCTTGAAGTGGGCCAACTGAAGCGCGCAGGGGCTCATACTTCCCCTGCAACTGGAAAAATGCCAACATTTTGAAAACATCTCAGCCAAATTCTCACATCAGTTGTACCATAACCTCAAGTTTTCACCAGTTGTCAGCACAAATAATATTTTAATTTGTGACCTGTTCAATAATGGATTAAGGCTTTTTTCACCGGGAGGACTTTCTCTGTGCGCGTCAGTGATAGCCAGTCTCACCTTCATCATGTAGCAAGTGAAGTTCCTCAAGGCTCTGTCTTGGGGCCAGTGCTGTTCCTTCTGTATACAAGTGACCTGCCCGCATTGATTTCCTCCACATGTTCAGCTTATGCCGACGACACCAAGATTTACAATACTGTCGTAAATTCTGCTATGCTTCAACGAGATCTTGATATTATTTGTCAATGGTCAGTCAGTTGGCTTTTACCCTTAAATCTAACTAAGTGTTGTGTCCTTCACCTCGGGAAGACAAATCCGCGATTCACATACAAGACCTCTGACCACAACATCAAAGCAGTTTCCAGCCACACTGATCTGGGCGTTGTAGTCAACGATCGTCTTTCCTGGTCAGAGCATATTCACCACGTTACATCAAAAGCCAAGAAACTTCTATACATGCTGGAGAGGTCTTTCAAAGGATGCGATGTCAACACTTGCGCCTACATTTACAAGGCATTCGTGAGGCAAATTCTTGAATTCGCTGGCCCGGTATGGGACACTGTGCTTCTGCGCGATAGAAATCTCGTCGAATCAGTACAGCGTCGGGCTACTCGTATCCCTTTTGGAGCACGAAGACCAAGCTATGAAGATCGCCTTGAATTATTCAACCTGACCTCATTTTCTGAGCGAAGACTTCGTGGCGATCTTATAGTTACGTTCAGGATACTTCATGGTTTGATGGGCACCAACCTCATGGATCTATACCGCCTGTCGCGCAGCAATCTACGCGGACACAGCTTCAAACTGCATAAGGAGCCTTTTAAATCAACAGTCCGACAGTGGTTTCTTCCCAACCGCATATTCAACACCTGGAATAGTTTACCTGAAAGTGTGGTTGGTGCTACTTCAGTTAATAGCTTCAAAGTGCAGTATGATAGCTGGAGGTGTGTACAAACTTTATAGCTATGAACTGTCTTTTTTTATTTTTTTCTATTTGATGTATTTGTGTTACGTGTCCGTACACTATATTTAATAATAATAATAAATGTCTTTATTAATCAGCATACATCAGTGAGGCGAAGTGTAGCCAAATGGCTACTCTTACACTTAACCTTACTGTGTACGAAAGAGTAACACAGTTAAACTCGATACACAAACAAACAATAGCAATAATAAGAAAAAGAAACAAATGCACACTTGAACTATTAATATCCCATCAGCTGTTTCTTAACGAGTCTCCTAAAAGGCACTATTGTTTTACTGCGACATATTTTATCTGTAGACTTGTATAACTTGACAGCATGAAATGTAAAGCTTTTTTGGAAAAGGGCTGTATAGTGGACTGGCATCGCAAAATTTAGGTTGAGTCTGAGATTTCTCTGATTAATGTTACCTCTTGGTACTAGCTTTTCTAAAATGTACGGTGGTTTTTTTGTGCGAACTACTTTATGGACAAACACCTTCATAGCAACATAACAAACTGTGATTCCATCTTTAACCAATTTAAATCTTTAATCTTCGAAGAGACATGACTATATTTACGAAGTCCAAACACAAATCTGCAGCAGCCGTTTTGAATTTTTTGTAACCTATACCGATCCGACGAATCCAAATAAGAATAGAATAAAATCAGAGAATGTTGCAAAGATGACAGGATCAAGCTTTCAACTAATTTTTTCCTAGTCTTAAAGTTTAAAATGAAACGGTTAGAATATAAAAGTTTTAATTTGGCATATGTTTTTTGAGACAGGTAACCGATGTGTCTATGAAACTTCAAGTTAGAGTCCAAGATAACACCCAGGTTTTTAGAATGTTCTACCATGGGGATGCGCTCGTTATTTATAATGAGTACAATTGCGTCCTTTATGTTATTATACATGTGTTTCGGAGAAAAAAGCATACTTGAACTCTTTTCAGGATTGATCCTGAGACAGTGCTTTTTACAAAAATCCGTAATATTGATTAGGTCAGTATTAATTTTAAACGACACTTCATTTAACTGAGCATATGTGAAGTGAAATGATAATTGTGTGTCATCAGCATACGTTTGTATAGAACAAAATTCCACATATGAATCTAAGTCTATAGTGTAAATTAAATATAGCAGGGGTCCCAGAACTGACCCCTGCGGAACGCCAAACGAAACCACAGTACTAGAAGAGACGCCCCTAACCATCTTAACTAACTGTTTTCTTTCTGCCAAGTAGCTTTGGAAAAATCTTAGCGGTATATCAGATAATCCAATGTACTTCAGCTTGCTCAACATGATTTTGTGATTAACTGTATCAAAGGCTTTTGAGAAATCAATCATCACTAATATGGTATTGATATGTCTGTCTAAGTTACCTACGATGTTGTCAGTTAGATGGAGCAAAGCTGAAGCAGTGCTATGTCCCGCACGAAATCCTGATTGATGAGGAAAAAACAAGTTATTTTGCTCTAAATATTCCACTAGTTGAATGTACACTGCTTTCTCTAATACCTTCGAACAAAAGCACAGCAAACTAACAGGCCGCAAATGATTATGAGTGGTTGGATTTTTGACTTTGGCTAAAGGGATGATAATAGCTTCCTTCGAAGCCTCAGGAAAAGTCCCGGTCTCAAGGCATATATTAACAATATGTGTTAAATACAATAAAATTTCTGGTAAGCAGTATCCTAGCATGTTCAAATTAATTTCATCACTCCCTGTAGCAGGTGACTTGATAGAAGTAACTATGTCCAAAATTTCTTCAGCGGTCATCATTCTAAATGTAAATGGAGTTACATCTTGGCTGTTAAAGCTGTTCTCATAAAACTCTACTGTACTGTCAATCAAACGGGAATTGATATTAAGATTTTGGTAATTTAACATGAAGTGGTTATTGACTTCATTAGGATCTAACAGGTCATAGGGTATTTCAATGTGTTTCTGGGGACAAATATTCATTGCTCTCAGCTGATCCCAAGCTTTTCTAGAATTGAGATTATCAAAGCGAGATAAATATGCCTTTTTCTCACGCCGGATTGAAGCAAGTGAATAATTTCTTAACTGTTTATACGCTGTCCAATTTTCATCTGATGGATTGTGACGAAATTTAATTAAAGCCTCATCTCTCACCTTAAGAATGACCTTAAGTGCGAAAGTTAACCATGGAGCAGCTTTTTTGGTGACACGAGCCGTCCGAATAGGAGTATGAAAGTTAAAAAGCTCAATAAGCACCCCATAAAGGATTAGAATTTTGGAGTTAATATCGGTGATATACAGCATTTCTTCTAAGCCAGCTGCAGCCAAATCCTGCTTGAATTTGACTACATCAATGTTCTTAAAATCTCTATAGGTTATGAATTTTTCCTCCGATGAAACGGTTTTAATATTTAATTCACAGAATACTAGTTTGTGATCAGATATCAGATCTGCATTTAAGGTACCAGAGTTGAGAACACTTTCAATATTATTTAAAAATATGACATCAATTAAAGTAGAACTAAAACGAGAAATACGAGTAGGCTCATCGATGACCTGCCTGAAACCATAAAAATCAAGACATCTGCTGAGTACATTAGTGGTATCGAACATATCAATATTCATGTCTCCAAGAAGAATAATGTCATCATATTGAGGCATAAAGAAAGAAACAAGATTGTCTATGTGGTTTATACAATCATTGATAGAACAGTGAGGAGGTCTTACTGCATGAGCTTATAGTACTGTCTACTCTGCTCATCTCAATTATCATAATAATAATAATAATAATAATAATAATAATAATTAATGGATTTAGCCGATTTTTGGGATTGCTTGTGTCGCACGAAGAAATCAATGTTGTAAGTTTTTTTTTTCACTTATCTTGTATTTGATCGAAATTGTCATACAATCATCCATAGCTCGAAATAAACAAAGAACAAACGTTCTTTCTGGCTTAATTTGCTTGCGTTGTGTACGATCACAAGATCTTTGTACTTTTATCTAAACTAATCGGCTGAGACTACCGTCCTCCTTTCCTCCTCATCTCTAAAAATTGTCATGTATGTGTACTTTTCAGTACACGTTCTGCACTGCAAGATTTCCATTATCTTGAGGATATAGCATCTCTGAATCGAGGAATGAACAAAATTGATATCACACCACCGTTCTACTTCTAAACACCACACTTGTCATCCACTGAAACTCATTTTCTAAGCAAAGCAACACCTCCCTCTTGAACGTACAGCCCTCAGCTTCCGTCAACATTCTCGTTAGGAATTTAATATAAACATCTGTCGGTAATTATTCGTCCATTAGGAAAGGGAGTGGGATTTTATTACACCAAAGCGCCCCCCTAACAAGCAATAAACGGGAGCGTTTTCATAAAATGATCCTTCCGTCGAGAGCCCGGAATTAGCTTAGCATGAATACCCTCCTCCACACTGACGCGGTGCGGTGGCGGTTTAACATACTGCTATAGTTTGGGGAGGATTTGTGGCAACGAGACATTACACAGGCAGGTGTGATTTATATGTGATGGATCTTTTGTATATGGACAGAGTTTTAGCACTCGCCAAACAGATTTTTACTTCCCACGCCTACTGGCGAGGAAGTATCTTACGTCATGAAAAATCATAATAATAATAATAATAAATTTATTTTCCATCAGACATGCATGAACATGTATAGGTTTCGTCAAAAAGATACAATAAGTAAATATGTACAAAGTAAATAAATAAAAAAACAAACAAATAACATCCAGCAACAAACAAGTTAAAATTAGTGATAAAAAACGATAGGTATTTAGAAACTGACAAAGTCGCTAATTGCATAAAAACAGTTACTTATAAAGTAGCTTTTCATCTCAGATTTGAATTGGCCTATTGAGGTGATCCTTTTTATGGAGTCAGGCAGGTTGTTAAAAATTTTAGGACCTAAAATACATGGTGATCTGCTGCCTAACTTATAACGCGCAAAAGGTATATGGATGTCGTTTTGTCTGCGAGTGCCCATTTGATGTATATGACTATTCAAGGTGAAATCATCTTTGTTTAAAAAAGTATAGATAGCCATATTGTAGAGAAAAAGCGAAGGCAGTGTCATTATTTTTAATCTCTTGAATAATTCTCTGCAACTATAAGTACTGCTTACTCCCACCATACACCTCACCAGCCGTTTTTGACTTAGGAACACCTTAGTAGCGTTCACCGATGAACCCCAGAAGCGCAAAGCATACAGCATGCGAGATTCAACCTGACCATGATACAACATAAATAGCTGATTTTCTGTGAAAACAGATCTCAGGTTCTTGAATAAATATGCTTGTGAATTTATTTTTGATGACAGATAATCGCAATGTCCTTTAAAGTTGAGACATTGGTCTAAGTGGAGCCCTAAAAACTTAGTGCTTTTATCACTCTGCAGTGCTGAACCGTTCAGAACAAGCTGAATCGCTGGTATCGACTTTTGAATGTTATGGAACCTTATAACTGTGGTCTTTTCGCTATTAAGAAGTAACTGATTTTCTTCAAACCGGCTATTGATGTTGTACACTAAGGTGTTACATTTATTTATTAAATCAGCGTCGTCTTTATTTGATATATTGATGGAGGCATCGTCTGCATACAACGTGAAATGTGCTTCAGGGAAACATTGCTCCAGGTTATTTATATAAAGGGAAAACAGCACTGGCCCCAATATAGATCCTTGTGGTACGCCTATATTTATGTTAACCATACCCGATTTGAATTGCTTCAGTTGACCAGCGTTGTTGTGTTATTGCCACGAATTGTGACCTATTCTGCAAGTACGATTTTATCCACAGGTAGGCTGAACCACCAATTCCATAGTCTGTTAGTTTGGCTAATAGTATGTCATGACTGACACAGTCGAGCGTCCTACTGAGGTCACAAAATATCCCAACCGGGCATTCTCCTGCCTCAATACAGTAGACTAACCTGTTGATAAATGAACGACATGCGGTCATGGTTGATTTTCCAATACGGAAACCATGTTGATTGGATGATAGAGTCTCATTGCTTTCCAAGAACAGCAGAAGTCGATCTAAAAAACAATACTCAAGAATCTTGGAAAAACAGCATGGAACAGTCACCGGTCTGTAATTGCTAACCAAAGAAGTATTTCCGTTCTTAAGAATTGGAGTTACTTTTCCTGTTTTCAGGTTGTTTGGAAATACACCAGTGCAGAATGATAAATTAACTAGAAAAACAAAAGGTTTGGTTATGTACAATAATATTTTCTTGACTAAGAAATTCGGAACTTCATCGGTGCCTGAAGAACGCTTGTTTTTTAACTTATCATTAATCAGTTTATAGAATTCTTCATCCAAGAACGGGCATAAAAACATAAAAGATTTTTGGTCGCAGGTATGATCACTTGGAACTGGATTTGTATCCTTAGATATTTTTTGAATAATATCCAAAGGAGCCTGTTTAAAATAGTAGTTAAAATAATTAGAAATTTCTTGGGGATTTCTAATGGTTAATCCATTATCAAGCAGTACAATGTTCTTTGATACTCTATTTCTTCCGTTTATGTCAGAAACCACATTCCAGGCAGCCTTCATCACGTTGTGCGAATTGGATATTTTTTGTTGATAATATGCCTTTTTTGTTTTTCTGACAAGCTTCTGATGTTGTTTTTTTGCATCTAGATAATGTTGTCTGTACTCAGGGATAATTGTTGACAACATATGCTGTTCACGCAAGCATGAACTCGACAACTTTACATTTTCATCGACCCATTTCTTGCTGTTGTTTTTAATCAGACATTTACGCAGTGGAAAATGTATTTGGAAGTGATAGTCAAACACTCGAAAGAAGTACTCAAATGCATTATTTATATCCCGGTAACTATACAGTGGTGACCAGTTTTCCTTACTTAAGTCTAAAACGAAGTTTTGAACAGACCAGGTATCAAAAACCCTTTTAACTGTTTCTTTTACCGCATCCTTAGCTTGAAGACATTCCATAATTTCTATAAGTACTGTTCTATGGTCAGATATTACATTATCAGCAACGCAATTCAAACATTTATCATTGAAGTTGGTGAAAACTTGTTCTATCGTTGTGATAGACGTGCGCCCAATCCTTGTTGGCCAACCTACCTGTGGATGCAAGCCAAACTCAGACAGTGTATTCACAAGTGCCTCATTATCGTCGTTATGATTATAAGAATCTACATTGAAGTCGCCACAAAGAATTATATTTATATTTCGCCTAAAAACAAAATTTTGAGCCCTATTTAGATTGTCATGGAATATTTTCATAACTCCCGAGGGAGATCTATAGCACAAAATGATGATGCTACGTATACCACCATTTGAGAATTGAATGGCACACAACTCAATATTCCTATCCAGTGAAAACTGAGATACGTCAATAGGTTTTGCAACAACATCATCTCTACAATAAATCGCTAGGCCACCGCCTTTGTACGACGATCTAAAATATGAGCTAACTAACTGAAAATTCTCAATAACAAAATTATTAAGTGATTCAGCTGTAGCCCAAGTTTCAGTTAGGCAGAAGAACTTCACTCTTGCATAGTCAGATACCATAACATGTAGCTGATTGACTTTGTCAATATTTAAGCATTGAACATTAAGCAGTATCTATTAGATTAGGCTGGAAGGCTATGTCGATGTCGGTAAAACTCTTCTTTTCTGTAAAAAACGATTTATACACGTATTTTTCGGCCATATTGATACGTTTAATGCAGTTTTAAAGTTACTTTCTGATATAGTTACTTTAAATGACGAATAAATATCCGCATATTTTGAAGTAATACATTCAACAATAGCCTCAGGGAAATTAGCCTTTACCATTGACTCCATCTCACATAATTTCGTTTTCGGATGAATTCGGCTCACATGCAACGCAACTTTTCTTTCAACGCCCTTAACCAGACAGCTGTCGGACCCATTCCCAATTATTAGATGGCATCTTCTGCGTTGTCGATCAACTAACTGCCACGTACTCTCGCTTATAACTCCATCACCGCCGTCGCCAGACTGCAGCACCATTTAATGACAGCGCCTGCTCGACTACAAGTGCCACTTGCTACCTCGTTACAGCGTTGCCAGTATTATTGGCTGCGTTCGATGTGACTGGCTTTTGAATTGATGAACTGGATGGTTTCTTTATAACATCACTGTACTTGTTGGTAGATGTCTTGTGTTTTCCGTATTGATAACATGACGATACAATTGGTTGCCTGTTAATATCGGCAACAGATGGCGATGTCTGTTCCAATATCTTTGATAAAGTTGATACTTGGTCAAGCAAACTTTTAATGGTTTGCTGTTGTGTTTTGATAATCAAATTCTTATGTCTGATTAGTTCCCTTAGTGATATATTGTCTTTCTCACTTATATCTACATCAATCATTTCTCTGACACTGCAAAATGAGATGTCGCTATCCTCGTCGATCTGTTCGTCCTACATTGTTTTGATTGATTCTTCTGAGGGGTCGTCAATAGAACAACAAATAACCGATTTATCATCAATCGTTTGCAGGTTTTTCATGTACTTGACGCAACCCGCATGTATGACAGTTTTACAATTAGCACATTGCGTACCACTTTTCGCGATAACACCACAACGCTTGCAACACTTTGTAACAGAACTATTAGCACGTCTTTCACTTGACGCCACGTACACACTCCCCAAGTACACAAGTACACATGTTACTCATTTTCGTCTGTCTGTCTGTCCGGTAATGCTTGGCACTTCTCTACGTTGGAAAACTGCTGCTGGGATATGGATGAAATTTTCACACAATGTTACTACTATCCTAGGGACGAAAAGGCCTTGAAAATTGGTCCAGTGGCGGCGAAGAAAAATGCTAAAAACGAAAAAAATTAAAAGCGCTCAAACTTCGTTTTTTGACGTTGCAGAAGATAATAATAACAAAAATAAATGAAGATTAAAAGTACAGTACTAGCTAGTAGTATTATATAAATATTACATAAATCCACCTATGATAACAAAATTTAGTTTTAAAAGGACCTTATAGTTCATGTTTATAATTTAGAGAAATGAAGTGTGATGTTTGTCATTAGATTTGTTGTTCAAATACGATTTTTGAAGTTCAGACGCTTCGTAGGCGTTGTATACTCGTAGTATAAGGACATTATAAGTAATGCACTTCTGGAAGAACGATGTCTTGTGAAGAGGCATGGTTAACGTATTCACAAAACGAATATTTCTTAAGAGAGTACACCCACGACATATTAGCTTGTCTTTTAAAAATGGGGGAAATGATGTGGTTAGAGCTTTGTGCATAAAACGTAATAAGTGAAACTTAAATAATTTTGTTACATTTAACAATTTCAATTTTTCAAAATACGAGCTAATGTGATCATATCTTCGTAGGTTAAAAATCAATCTATACTAAGTGACATATAAATCCGAACACCCAGTTTAAATGGTTTTATTTTAATAAAATTTTGTATAAGTACTTAATGAAGCATAATAAGTAAATGATAAAAATTCCAAAATGATTGCACTGCTTTAAAGCCCTTTGACCTTTAATAATGTGTGGATGCACCCTGATGTGCTACGCATTCTCCAACGCACCTAGGCATGCTTCTGATCACGTGGTCAATGTCCTCCTGTGGTATCTCATTCCAGGCAACCACCAACTCCTCTCGAAGTGCTTCTAGAGTCTGAGGAGGACGTTGCAAATTGAGCAATCTCCTACCCATCATATCCCACACGTGCTCAATTGGGGATAAGTCGGGAGATCTTGGTGGCCATGGTAACAATGTGACATCATTATGTTGAAAGAAGTCTATTGTGACTCTTGCAACATGTGGTCGGGCATTATCTTGTTGGAAAGTTGGATCTGCAAGGGTGTCAAGATAGGGTAAAAGATGGGGTTCTAGAACTTCGTGGATATAACGCTGCGCGTTCATGTTACCTCTGATGAAGATTAAAGGTGACCTGGAACCATAAGCTATAGCACCCCAAACCATAACTCCAACAGTGTGATGAACATGTCTTTCAACAAAACTGTGGATTCCTCCTTTCACCACGTCGCCTTCTAACCCTGGCACGACCATCGTGCATGCCTAAACAAAATCGAGACTCATCACTAAAGACAATACTGTTAAATTCCTGATCCCAGAGTGACCGTTGTCTGCACCACTCAAGGCGATTACGTCGGTGTTCTCGAGTTAAAGGGAGGACCCAGTGTGGCCGGTATGAAAACAAGCCAAAACTTCTCATTCGTCGGTAAACACTTCGCATGCCAATAGGTCTTCCGTGTTCTGCAAGCCATTCATTTGCAATGGACCTGGTAGTGGAGAAACTGTCCCTTAAGGCCAATAATCTTAGGCGGCGATCTTCACGGTCTGTTGTTCTACGGCGGCGTCCAGTGCCCCTTGCTCTTTGCGTACGGCCTTCTTGAAGCCATGCCTGACAACACCTAACCACAGTGTCTACACTTCTTTGCACTATAACTGCAATTGCCCAAAAAGAAAGTCCACCTTCCCGAAGTCCCACTATACGGCCCCTATCTAACTCACTAAGTTGACGAAATCGTACAGGTCTCCGTACTCTAGGCATCGTAACCGATCGTAAAGGATGTCAAGAACCAAAATCCGCCAACGTTGATTCTTTACTGCGGCTGAAATATTCATTTTTAGAGTGTTAGTGAATTAAAAAAAAGCAGTATAAAAACCGGAATGTCCAACTGATAAGGCTGAAAATTTTTTCACTTGTTATTTACAGTAAGATAAATACATTCACCAACTTTTATTAAAATAAAACCATTTAAACTGGGTGTTCGGATTTATATGTCACTTAGTATATTACATAAATCCACCTATGATATCAAAATTTAGTTTTAAAAGGACCTTATGGTTCATGTTTATAATTTAGAGAAATGAAGTGTGATGTTTCTCATTAGATTTATTGTTCAAATATGAATTTTGAAGTTGTTGAAGTTCAGACGCTTCGAAGGCATTGTATAGTATAAGGACATTATAAGTAAAGCACTTCTGGAAGAACGATGTCTTGTGAAGATGCATGGTTTAATATATTCACAAAAAGAACAATATTTTTTAAAAGAGTACACCCACGAAGTATTGGCGTGTCTTTTAAAAATAGGGGAAATGATGTGGTTAGAACTTTGTTCACAAAACATAATAAGTGAAACTTAAATAATGTTGTTCCATCTAACAGTTTCAAGTTTTTCAAAATACGAGCTAATGTGATCATATCTTCTTAGGTTAGGTTAGGTCAATCTGCCACATAAAACTTGAATTTTTCCCCAACGTTTCACGGCTACAAATTCTAAAGATGGATGATATACTATGTGGCAGTAAGTTATTTTTAACAGTATCATGGTTTCGTATAGATCTTATTTAGTACTAAAATCAAGTATTAGTCCTTTAGGAGAAAAAATTAATACTTCAGATCTAGATGGATTTAACTGAAGGTTATGTTCGGCAACATAAGTGTCGATAGATTTCACATCAAAAATCCTGATCGTCTTTAAAAAAAATATGGGGAAAAATTGGGGGCTGGGAATATTGTGATGTTATCGTATAATGGATACA
The DNA here is from genome assembly GCA_963669975.1 of Acanthoscelides obtectus. Lineage (NCBI taxonomy): Eukaryota > Metazoa > Arthropoda > Insecta > Coleoptera > Chrysomelidae > Acanthoscelides > Acanthoscelides obtectus. The sequence continues at coordinate 18,043,328 of CAVLJG010000008.1, forward strand.
CTTCCAACTCCGATAATTCTACGCACCTAGTAGACAGTTTTCGTGACGTCTGCTGTTTGACGTCGTGCCGGTTTTCATAAGTGTCCTCGCATGACTGACGCTCTGCCGCATCTGACGCGTCGTGCATTCAGGTATTGGGGAGATGGTACTTCGGATGGAGCAGAGAAAGAATGCTATGGACTTATAGTATAGTCCTGTTTGACTGACTTGATCCGTTTAATTTCCCTGTCATACATTGCCGTAACTAACTATCGGCCAAAGACAGCTAACCATAAGTAGAATATATAATTGCTCTGATGATCGCGATTGCTGTCTGTGGATCTTTGTTGATCTATCCAAGGCCTTTGATACCGTGAATCATACTGTAATGTTGGAAACATTGGAAAACTTGGGCCTACACGTTTATGGAAAGTAACTTAACCGATAGAAAACAATGTGTGAAAAGTAAGCAAAGGTGTTATTAATTACTTACGAGCCAAAATAACGAGTTTCGCTAACACAGTAATTTATTTTACGGATTAACCATGGGTATCGGTTCGAAAAAGAGCAGAGTCGGACTTTGAAAATATAATCAGATTTTTTCGATTTAAAATTTTAATAATAAATTTCAGTAAAGCATATTTCTTACCTTTCTATAACAGCTCCAAATTTCTCATCATTAGATATAAAAAATAATACTGGTATAAAAATAAATCGAGCATCTAAAATGAATAAATAGAAATTTTTTTCGAAAGAACTAGATGCCCTTATGATATTACTTATGAATATATCTGCATGACAATGACAATGTTTCGTATGGGTAAATAAATACCACAGTCAGCTGCCTTCTGCGGGTACTCTATGTTTATTTGTTTTGTTCCAACCTATTTGTACTTTATAAATACACATTATTATCATTATTATAACAGCTATTTCCTGCTTTATTGGCATGGTGTAGGTTTGGGATGAAGCAGACGATCGAACACTCTCGCAGTGGTCGATTCGGGTAATAGATGGCGCTTTATGCTGTCTCATTTCGAAGGAGGAATATGTTTTTCATGTGTGGGTATGTTTGTACCCAAAAAATTATATTTCAGGAGATAGTGGCCAAGCGACTTCTTAGATTTTAACATATGAGGTACCGGCCTACATCAAGATGTTATAGAAACAAACTTCCGAATGTTAATAATAAATTGCAGTCTTAAAATTCCTATTTCATGGGCTACAGCGTCAACGGCTTGCTGGACTTTAACATAGGAAGTGACTCTAGCTTTTTAAAAACGTACTGGATTTGTTCGATCCTTAATTTACATCTAACTGTAAGATCCAACTTCTATAGAAAACATAACAAGCCAACAACTTTTCTCCATTGCGATTACCACTGGTCCGTCTTGAATATCAAAATGAACTTCCGCAAGAATAATATTCGGCTTTTCCGCACGCCGCTTGCAAATTCCCCGATTTTTTCCGCCTTCCGGCTTCTTAAGATCGCGGAGAACTTTTCTTGGGAAGACTTGAGTCCTCGAAAAATATTAGTACGAATCCCGGCACCGTATTTCAAAAATTACACCGACCTTAATTAAGGCATTTGCAAAGGAACGAAACGGGGAATTTTAATCCGGAGTCTTTTAAAAAGTTTTTATTCGACGCGTTTCTGTTATTTCTTCGTCAAAGCTTAGAAGGATATGAATCGAGTTTCGTTAAATTTGATTTCGGTATTCCTCAGATTAGCAATACAACTCTTCTCATTGACGGTGGGAGGCACCTTTCACGTATACATTTATACAAGGTACCATTGAAGAGTTTCTAAAATCCATTCTTTAAAATGAAGCAAGCTAATCCGACACATCCTAAGTAGTAAATGCGCCTATATATATTTTTTGTATCGGTCCATTCACATTAGGAGTATTGCAAAAAATAAAACATCCTAACACCGCCATACTATGTCATTGATGAATTTGCTATAAAATGAAAAAGGGTGAAAAACGTTCAAGATTATTTCCTGGAGCCTATTCTATAAAAATATTAGACTAGTAAATTACAAGTTGCAAGTATAAGAACCTGTTATTATGGTCAAATTACACTGATCAACAGCCAAAAAATATCCTAAATAAAATCAACAAAATATTACTTTTTTAATGTGCTAAAACCGGAATGAAACTTATTTTTTCAATATCAGTTCAAGTTTTAGAGATACGGTAATTATATGTGTTCCTGCTGTGACAGTGTTAATATACTGTAATTCACAAGAATGCACGTGCTACATTTTTATATTCGGCAAGGAAAGATGATGTAATCGGCATGATTGTGTTACGTTATACATACGTGTACATTATATTGTTTTATATTAACCATTTTTTCCTCAGTTGGCTGACAGCGTTCATGCAAGATGTCTCGAAAGTGTGTAAACAATCCAGATCAGTTTTGTTACGTGTGCGGTGATGTGACTTTTGCGTCTCAGAGACGGTCTATTACTCCACTAATAACAAAGGCATATCAGCATATCAGCTTTATTTCGGTTGTAAACTAGGTGATCAAGACAAACAGTGGGCACCCCACATCTGCTGTAATACATGTGCTTCAAGTCTGGGGAGCTGGTTAAATGGCAAAAAACGGTCTATGCGCTTTGCTGTCCCAATGGTTTGGAGAGAGTCTACAAATCATATTAATGATTGTTACTTTTGCATGGTACATTGTGTTGCACAAGCCACAGGTATGTCCAAGAAAAAAAATTGGTTATTAACTACCCAAACATACCATCTGCGATGAGACCTGTGCCTCACAGTGACGAAAATCCTATTCCAAAACCCCCAGAATCCTACACTTGCGAATCAGAAAACGAATCAGATCATGACGATCGAGTGATTCGTCAGGAAGAAGATATGTCATCAACGTCAAGAGATCCTGATTTTATACCGAGCACGTCATGCCACCAACCGCACAAAATAACACAGTCAGAATTAAATGATCTTGTAAAAGATTTAGAACTTCCAAAATGTAAGGCAGAGTTACTTGGATCAAGACTGCAGCAGTGGAACTTGTTAGAAGACGATGTTTCGGTATGTGTTTTTCGTAAACGCCACAAAGATAGAACCATTTTTCAATATGGAGAATAACTTGGTTTTCTGCAGTAACATTAACGGCTTACTGGCGGCTTTAAATATAAACTATAACCCAGAAGAATGGAGATTGTTTATAGACAGTTCAACATTGAGTTTAAAGGCAGTGTTATTGCATATTGGAAATATTTTACCATCTCTTCCTGTAGGGTATGCAGTTCACATGAAAGAATCATATGACAATATGAAGTACCTATTGACATGCATAAAATACGATGAGCACCAATGGCATATTTGTGGCGATTTGAAAGTTGTTGCACTTTTACTTGGGCTGCAGCTAGGCTACACAAAGTTTTGCTGTTTTTTGTGTGAATGGGACAGTCGGGCAAAGGCACTTCATTACACCAGACAAAACTGGCCTGTTCGTCAATTCCTAGAGCCAGGTCAAAAAAATGTACAGCATATGCCATTAGTAGATTCGAAAAAAAATTTATTGCCACCACTGCATATCAAGTTGGGCCTAATGAAAAACTTTGTCAAGGTATTAGATAGAGATGGGTCAGCTTTTCAATACCTGCGTCAGAAATTTCCAAGACTAAGTGAGGCAAAGGTTAAAGAAGGTACTTTTGTTGGGCCACAGATTCGAAATATTTTGAAAGATACACAGTTTGAAAACACTTTAACAGGTATTGAAAAAACTGCTTGGAATGATTTCCGTCTGGTGGTCACTAATTTCTTGGGAAATAGAAAAGCTGACAACTATAAAACCCTTGTCAAAAATATGCTGTCATCGTATCAAAAGATGGGCTGTAATATGTCTCGTAGATACATTTCCTACACTCACACCTGGACTTTTTTCCTGACAATTGCGGAGCCGTAAGTGATGAGCACGGCAAACGTTTTCATCAGGATATTTCAACAATGGAAAAAGGTACCAGGGAAAGTGGAATCCTTGCATGCTTGCAGACTACTGTTGGACTCTTGGTAGAGATGCTCCAGAAACGATCTATAAAAGAACAGCAAAAAGACAGCGCATATAAGTGATTCTTATAAGTATATGAATCTTGTTACTTTTTTTAATATATCCTTAAAAATATATATATATATATATTTTTTCTAAACCGCAACTAATTTTTTTATTTCATTGTCATTTTTGGATTCAGCGCCCCAGAATTAACAAAGAAGTGCACTTTTCCACAATTAAAAAACTAAAATTTGTTGTCCAGTGTTATTTGTTCCACGCATCAACAGGTATAGACGTCACCCTGAAATTACAATTGAAGTACAAACGATATTTAGTAAATATGTTAATTTGTCAAGAAGCACAAAAATAATTTAATTGGTGGATTTGGGCACAAAATAACAAAAGCACATAGGCATAAAAAAATAGAAAAGTAAAACTGGCAGTATGGTTCCGAAAAATGACGTGTCAGTGTATTCACTTTTGCCTTAATTTAAAACAATTTCCATCATCCAATAATTGAATATGATACTTTTTAGACGGTATTGAGAATACTTCCTTAAAAGAGGGGCCATAGGAACCAGAATCTCCTCGACAAAGAGCTCCTACAGTTCAAATAATGTAGGAAGGGAAGCTACTCAAAAGTGATAAGATTCCAAAGTTGAAAGAAAGAAAGACAGATTTGTAAATGGAATGCTTCGAATTGTGTACATAATATTACTTTGGAATGAATATATCATATTTTATTGAGAAAAATGTCAAGGATTTCAGTGCTACAACCGAGTCGGTTAAAAAATATTGAAGCCTCTGCTGAACTTCTTTGGAGTTAGTCATATTTGATGATGTTGATCTTGACTCGTATATAATGTCCCTTAGTTACAACACATTACATTCGAATTTCATATAGAAAGTAATATTACCAAAAAATCAGCCCTTTCAAGTATCTTTTTATCTCCCATTTGAGTGTTGTTATCATGATCTGACCCTTATTTGTACCAACATGCTTCTCCTATTCTTTTCTACAACTTGTACTTTTATGGATATGAACGTTCAACTAGTATGCCCTTAGAACTTGTAAAATATGGAGTAGTACTAGTATATCGTGTTTGAAACTTTCATGAAACACAGTACCTCGTATTAGCAGAAGTTACAAGTAAATTCACTTGTAATTATAACACCATACCTTTTATGGAGTGGAGGCCAAGTGTTGTTATGCTATGGATCTCATGAGTTAAATACATATTTGCTATAGGTAAAAAAATATTACTTTTACTTCCCCCGCCCACTGGCGTGAAAGTATTGTGATCCCGAAAAATCTGCCCTCAAAGCTATATATTAACAAATATTGCATCTTTGTTGGTGGATCCGACGGACTTGTAAGAGCAGGTAGCAAAGTTCGCGGTGTTACGATATGAACATACGAGGTGGACACGACATCATCCGTCTAAAGGGGAGTATGCTTGGAGTGTTATTTAATGAGGTTACTTGATTTCGTGAGGTAATATTATATAGTACGAGCCCCTTCCCACTTCAGTTGACCCAACTATTGAAATCTTTTTTTTTCTTATCAAACACAAATAATAAAAATGTAGCAGGGTGTTCTAGGTTTAAAATATTAACAATGAAAATTGTGATAATATATAGTAGAAAACACCAACTTTATCACTCCCTAATCAAATTTGCAGCATAAAAATAACACATGTTGCAATTACAGCATATCAACCTATTTTCATTTCAATGCAAAATAAGTCTATAACGCATAGGTGGCTGTGAAAAATAAAAGTCATGACTATTGTTTTTATTAATCACAGCTGTCAGAATACGTTTAAAATGCTTTTGGGTAGTTAAGGTTTCGAAAATGGGTATAGGAAAGGTTATTAGTGAGAAAATTCGGTTACTGATAATTAAATTTTTTAATTCATGAAAAAGCAACTTTTTTAAACTTATCGCGGTACAGTGTGAGGAATATTGTTAGAAAATATAACGTAACTGGTTCAGTTAATATCAAGCCTCTATATGTGAAAAAAAGTGATGTGACAAATGCCGACCGAAGAGCATTAAGAAGAATAATCGTGGAAAACAGGCATGCCAATTATTTACAATTAAGTGCTCTGTAGAGTGACGCTGTTGGAAGGAGAATTTCGAGGTTCACAACTCATAGAGAGGCCCACAAACTGGGATTTAGCACTTGCAAGGTAAGTTTTCTTATAAAAAAAAGTGAAGTAAAAGCCCTAAAGTTGCACAACTTGTTTATAGGCCAAAGAAAAGCCACTATTAACTCCATTGCACAAGAAAAATCGGCTTAGATGGGCTAAAGAACATAGACAATGGACATCTCATCAATGGTGTGCAATACAATGGTGTGATGAGGCCCGATTCAAAGTTTGTGTTGGTGACAGTCGCAGTAGCGTTATTCGCAAAAAAAATGATGCATTCCATGTTGCCTGTATGAAGAGAAAAGTGACATTTCCAGGATCCATTATGGTCTGGGGCAGTATGTCATCGAAAGGAGTAGGAAAACTTCATTTTATTGATGGAAATGTGGATACAAACAAATATTTGGCAATTTTAGAAGAATCGCTTTTATCAGTGATGGAAGAATGTTTGACATCCGGCCAAGATTTTGTGTTTCAGCAAGATGGTGCGGAGTGCCATACCTCAAAAGAGGCTATAAAATGGATGGAAGGAAATAATGTACCACTTTTGAAATGGGTTTCTAGCAGTCTAGATCTATCACTTATTGAAACTTTGTGGCACGAGATCAAAAAGGTTCTACGACAATATCCTGCTAACGCGTGTAAAGCCTTACAGCAGGGCCATCATATAATGTTATATATAGTATTAAATATTGTTGACAGTTAGACACCATATTTGACAAATCAATGAGACTACCGTGTATGGACACGCAGCCATCTGATGATTTCCTTTTTCTCGTGAAAAGCCCAAATACTGCACTAATGGTTCTAACAAAACCTAGTTATATTGAAGGCGTGGAAAATGCAGAATCAATCTACTTCACACCATTTTTTTTGTAATAACAATCATGTTATGTTTATAAAATAGAAGGAAATTATGACGAATATGTGTGTGTCTACTTAATTTTTTGAAAATCTTTGTTAGTGGGCAAACTCAGCGGTCACTATTCCCGCCAGCATTTTGCATATACAAGCAACCTGAGTGGGGCTTCCATATCGTTGAGCAATAATCCGAATTTCCGCAGGTCCCACGAGCCTCGGTTGGAAATTTATAGACAATGAAAATGGGAAATCTTCGAGGAAAATAAGGTAAGGCAAGAGCGGCGGGTGCAGTGTGTATAGGCGTGCCACAACACCGCTCTTGCCCGCCGTACAGTGGTGAAGCGGTAGAGCTTGCAGCGTTCTGTTGCTGCCGATTCTTTTTATTCTCCTGCATTCCGTTAGGCCAGTAAGATTAGAATGCAAAATTAGTAATGTCCGATTAAACCGGCTTTCCTAAATATACCACTTATCAAAGTGAGCCTTCTATTTGCGATACACCTTAGATTTGAATTTATGTTGCACCGTCGCATATAAAGCTAAGCGAACTATTCACTTGGCAACCATGTTTATTTTTAGGGATTTTTACTTTTGAACTAATGAGCACTGCGCATCAAGTGCATCATTTGGCGGATGTAAAATATTCATTTCACAGATTTGATACACATCTTGAGTTCTGCTGCAAAAAAGCCCCCAATTTTTACAAGAAAAGTCTTTATTGCTGAAAATTATATCCGAATATAAACATAAAACAGAAAACAAAACAACTGATGCCTCCACTTGAAGAGAAAAGAAAGATACATGGGAAACGTTCAAAATATCTCCAATTCCCGATCACCGGAAAATCATCCTGGGGCCAAGAAGTATTAAAGGAAATATTATGACAACATTAAACAAACTATTAGGAAACTAGTCGCTGATGAAAAATTGTCATTGTCGGGATTCCAAATACAATGAGGCTAACTTCATCTAATCCTTCTAAACGTTCCATGATAGCTAATCACAAACCGCTTCACAACCTTCGGAGCTTGATTGAAAATAAAAACAAAACTATTTCCCTGTAATTTCAGGTTATGTGCAACTCAAGTCGATCTTTTTCTCATTTGAGCTACATTTAAAATGACAAATAATAGCGGTGCAACAGAAATTTGAGGGATACCTTCAGTTAAGCAAGGCCAGGCGGTGCAAAATATCATTGCCAGAAATCATCATATCATCATGTGGCTAGATATATAGCAATTGACAGCTAATGGAGGAGAGTTAGTAAGTGCGCTGCACTCGGAGACTTTTGTGACCATATTGGGTAAAATAATTGCTATGGTACCGATCTGTTCGCCATACTTGTTACCTGTGTATTATCTTCTCGCTAGCCCATGCCATACGTACTCGCAACTCAGGCCATAGAAGCTACGAATAGGCCCCACTGGTGCCATATCTGAAGCAGTTGTTACTTCACAAAAGAGCCACAGCATATTGCTCAAGTATCTTGGCGTTTAGGCAACACACACTGCTGATACAAGTGAGTAAGAAATGAATGATGGCTCATTGGATCGCAAACCCCGTCATTTTGTAGTTACGTAAGGGCATTTCCTTCAAAATTCTTTGCAATTAACGGGTGAACTTCAGAATACTATTTAGGATGCTTGGGGGAGCAACGTCGGGATCCTTCCGCAGAGTTATTGGGAGGCGTCTGTAGATATCGATGACAAGATACGTATACTAAGTGACATATAAATCCGAACACCCAGTTTAAATGGTTTTATTTTAATAAAAGTTGGTGAATGTATTTATTTTACTGTAAATAACAAGTGAAAAAATTTTCAGCCTTATCAGTTGGACATTCCGGTTTTTATACTGCTTTTTTTAATTCACTAACGCTCTAAAGATGAATATTTCAGCCGCAGTAAAGAATCAACGTTGGCGGATTTTGGATCTTGACATCCTTTACGATCGGTTACGATGCCTAGAGTACGGAGACCTGTACGATTTCGTTTGATAGGGGCCGTATAGTGGGACTTCGGGAAGCTGGACTTTCTTTTCGGGCAATTACAGTTAGAGTGCAAAGAAATGTAGACACTGTGGTTAGGTGTTGTCAGGCATGGCTTCGAGAAGGCCGTACACAAAGAGCAAGGGGCACTGGACGCCGCCGTAGAACAACAGACCGTGAAGATCGCCGCCTAAGATTATTGGCCTTAAGGGACCGTTTCTCCACTACCAGGTCCATTGCAAATGAATGGTTTGCAGAACACGGAAGACCTATTGGCATACGAAGTGTTTACCGACGAATGAGAAGTTTTGACTTGTTTTCATACCGGCCACACTGGGTCCTCCCTTTAACTCGAGAACACCGACGTAATCGCCTTGAGTGGTGCAGACAACGGTCACTCTGGGATCAGGAATGGAACAGTATTGTCTTTAGTGACGAGTCTCGATTTTGTTTAGGCATGCACGATGGTCGTGCCAGGGTTAGAAGGCGACGTGGTGAAAGGAGGAATCCATAGTTTTTTGTTGAAAGACATGTTCATCACACTGTTGGAGTTATGGTTTGGGGTGCTATAGCTTATGGTTCCAGGTCACCTTTAATCTTCATCAGAGGTAACATGAACGCGCAGCGTTATATCCACGAAGTTCTAGAACCCCATCTTTTACCCTATCTTGACACCCTGGCAGATCCAACTTTCCAACAAGATAATGCCCGACCACATGTTGCAAGAGTCACAATAGACTTCTTTCAACATAATGATGTCACATTGTTACCATGGCCACCAAGATCTCCCGACTTATCCCCAATTGAGCACGTGTGGGATATGATTAGGTAGGAGATTGCTCAATTTCCAACGTCCTCCTCAGACTCTAGAAGCACTTCGAGAGAAGTTGGTGGTTGCCTGGAATGAGATACCACAGGAGGACATTGACCACCTGATCAGAAGCATGCCTAGGCGCGTTGGAGAATGCGTAGCACATCAGGGTGCATCCACACATTATTAAAGGTCAAGGGGCTTTAAAGCAGTGCAATCATTTTGAAATTGTTATCATTTACTTATTATGCTTCATTAAGTACTTATACAAAATTTTATTAAAATAAAACCATTTAAACTGGGTGTTCGGATTTATATGTCACTTAGTATAATATTACCATGTATTAAAAATGTGATCCGTGCCCAATGTAGTCATAAATAATTTCATCAGCCAGAAAGCAATTAACGATGTACTCTCTACTATGCTTGTACTATACGATCCGCTCCGTCGTTGTTTCATTCAAAATAAAGGCGGAATAATCCAATATCGTAATTTGTTCCCTCAGCCAGGCCCGAGTTTGTTTCGTATATGTACCGTTGGTAGGTACAGCGGCAGCCTGGCCACGGCGGAGGCCGTTTCCAGATATACATTATACATATCATGACTAGACAGAGCACAGAGCTAGGTTGCTTCTCTTTGTATGATCATATACCAATGTTACGGATAAAACTTATCAAGTAGAGTTGTAAGCGATTCAGCCACAGACCTCCTAACTTCAACCAGAGTAAAAATGTCATGACTTGTCATCCGAGAATCTTTATGATCAAAACGAAGGTCACGATTCAAATTTATCAGACTATAGGGTAGTAAATCCCTCAACCAGATGAATCTTATGAGTGAATCATGAAATTAGAGGCATTCCGGCTAGCATAAGGGGCCAGCTCATAGGCCACTTGATCGGGCCCTTATGCACCTCTACATTCCTTTACCCCGCCTCGTCTTTCTAGCGCAGTTGAGTATGGCCTTGAGTCCAAGCTCCTTAACGTCTGGGGGTCCAAAGTTACGAGGGATGCTTAAGCCTTGACCCCTCTGCGATAAAGCTACATTAAATTTACGTATTGTACTTTTTCACGAAATCCCTTCTAACATAAATGCATTGGTTTAACCCGTGCTCCAACATTTCAAGAGTCTCCCGGTAAAAAATTTGTACGACTACTGAAGAGCATCTCTCTGTCGCAGATGTTGCTTGCTTGAAAATGTTTTTTCATAAATACTGTCTTAATTTTTGAAAAATTATGAAATTACAGGGAAACAGAATTGGAGATTTTGTTGGGTAATCTACCAGTTCAAGGCTTTCTTGGTCTAGAACAGTCATAGCAACATAGCAGGTTCTGTGGGAAGCATTAACTATTAAAGAAATACGACACTTGTTATCTTCATCTAACTGTTCTCTTTAAAAGCATCTCGTATGTTTCACATTTAGATGCTTAGTAGACCCTTGCAATAGACGTCACATCATGCAGTTTTTTTAATGTTTTGTACAGTCGATACCGTACCAGGTTGCCCGTTGCCATGGTGGTCTTCAGAAGATCTCTTACCACGCTTGAAACCTCGATACAAACTATAGCATAAGAAACTGAACACATTATAACATTCGCCATGATATTTTGACAAATTTCAGTAGTAGCCTGATCTTTTTCGCAGGTATTTTGTAACGACTCTCTTTTGAACGGTATCAGCGGCTGATTTTGGAGACTGTCTAGAGGGGGGATTCATTTTCAGGAATATGTTTGTCTCAAGCACAGCAGCGCCTCTGAGTGCTGACACGCTTGTGACAATTGAAGAGTAGGGGATAGGATACATCAAGAAGGGCAGGTCCTGACCATTCAAGCCACTGAATGGTATCCATTTCTATTATTACTTCTTTCCACACATGACGCAAATGAAATGAAAGTTTGATAATATTTCAATGTCGATATGTCACTTAATCAACCGGATTTATATTTCTAATGAAGTCCCAGAAGGGTTCAAAGTAGCTTTAGTTACTCCTGTCCATAAAAAAGGTGATGCAAAAAGTATAAATAACTATAGACCAATATCTGTCAGCATAATTATAGCTAGAATATTTGTGAAAATATTGAAAAATAGGCTAGTTAAATTTTTGCACAAATGTAAATATCTTTCAGATAAGCAATTCAGTTTTCGAGAGGGAATATCAACCAAAGATGCAATTGCTAAATTAACAGAAGAGGTTAGAAAAAGATTAGAACTGACTACGCCGGTACTGTGCGTATTCTTGGATCTTCAAGGCCTTCGACACTGTGAAACACCAGCACATGTTGGAGACCTTGGAGGATGCAGCAATACGAGGCGGACCTTTACAGTTGTTTACAAGCTATCTCTCAAATAGAAAACAAGTAGTGAAGATTACTGACACATTCAGTAATGAAAAGACGGTTGATTACGGTTTACCTCAGGGTACTGTGTTAAGTCCAATCTTGTTTACAATTTACATAAACAGCATTCTAACTTCTTCGTCAGTTGGTCAAGTGTTTAGCTTTGCAGATGATACGGTAGTCTTGAATGATGATAACACTTGGGAAAGTGTAAAAAATAAAGCAGAGCGGGATCTAGGAACTATTTCTGATTATTTTGCTCATAAACTTTTAACCGTAAGCTATGAAAAAACATTCTTTATGCCTTTTTCTAATACAGTACGTTGTCTACCTCAATATGAACAACTTTTAATAAATCAAAGTGTATCTTTAACATCTGTGAAAACCTATAAATACTTAGGTGTCACCATTGATCGCCACTTGAGATGGGATGTTCATATAGCTAACATTACAAATACCTTACGACAACTCTTATATCGCTTTAAATACTTAAAACATCTCATAAACTACATGCACCTGAAAATGTTGTATCATTCATTAGTTGAATCACGTCTACGCTACGCTATTTTGAGTTGGGGAACTACCGCATATTGTCATTTGCGGCCTCTGGACATACTGCAAAAAAGAATGTTGAAAGTAATATCTGGCAAAAAAATTACTTATCCTTCTGACAAATTATTTTCAGAGACTGGAGTATTTGACCTGAAGCAACTGTTTCTGCATGAATTAATTCAATTCATATACAAACACAAAAACAACTTCAATAAAACTAGCCATGCTTATAGTACTAGATATAAAGAAAATGAAAACTTAAAAATACAAACTTTTCAAAGAAATGTAAGCTTGCGATGCGACACCTACCTATCATGTAAAATTGGTATGTATGTTGATAAAATAAACTCATTGTCTTTGATAAAATCCTTATTTAAAAAATATATTTTTTTAATTGATAGACAAGAGACACGAAACCTAGTAGAAATTATTTACTAGAAATCGTACTACGCTAGTATTACTCCTCCCCGCCCTCCATATTTCTGCAGTTAGTCGAATAAACTTTATTATATAAGTTCTACTCCTCCTTACCTTCCATACTTTCTATAAAATCCTGCTCTAAGCAAAGTTTATTATCAAAATTATATCAAAAAAAAATCTGCCCGTGCGCAACCAACTATACTAAGTGACATATAAATCCGAACACCCAGTTTAAATGGTTTTATTTTAATAAAAGTTGGTGAATGTATTTATCTTACTGTAAATAACAAGTGAAAAAATTTTCAGCCTTATCAGTTGGACATTCCGGTTTTTATACTGCTTTTTTTTAATTCACTAACGCTCTAAAAATGAATATTTCAGCCGCAGTAAAGAATCAACGTTGGCGGACTATGGTTCTTGACATCCTTTACGATCGGTTACGATGCCTAGAGTACGGAGACCTGTACGATTTCGTCAACTTAGTGAGTTTGATAGGGGCCGTATAGTGGGACTTCGGGAAGCTGGACTTTCTTTTCGGGCAATTGCAGTTAGAGTGCAAAGAAGTGTAGACACTGTGGTTAGGTGTTGTCAGGCATGGCTTCGAGAAGGCCGTACGCAAAGATCAAGGGGCAATGGACGCCGCCGTAGAACAACAGACCGTGAAGATCGCCGCCTAAGATTATTGGCCTTAAGGGACCCTTTCTCCACTGCCAGGTCCATTGCAAATGAATGGTTTGCAGAACACGGAAGACCTATTGGCATGCGAAGTGTTTACCGACGAATGAGAAGTTTTGGCTTGTTTTCATATCGGCCACACTGGGTCCTCCCTTTAACTCGAGAACACCGACGTAATCGCCTTGAGTGGTGCAGACAACGGTCACTCTGGGATCAGGAATGGAACAGTATTGTCTTTAGTGACGAGTCTCGATTTTGTTTAGGCATGCACGATGGTCGTGCCAGAGTTAGAAGGCGACGTGGTGAAAGGAGGAATCTACACTTTTTTGTTGAAAGACATGTTCATCACACTGTTAGAGTTATGGTTTGGGGTGCTATAGCTTATAGTTCCTGGTCACCTTTAATCTTCATCAGAGGTAACATGAACGCGCAGCGTTATATCCACGAAGTTCTAGAACCCCATCTTTTACCCTATCTTGACACCCTGGCAGATCCAACTTTCCAACAAGATAATGCCCGACCACATGTTGCGAGAGTCACAATAGACTTCTTTCAACATAATGATGTCACATTGTTACCATGGCCACCAAGATCTCCCGACTTATCACCAATTGAGCACGTGTGGGATATGATGGGTAAGAGATTGCTCAATTTGCAACGTCCTCCTCAGACTCTAGAAGCACTTCGAGAGGAGTTGGTGGTTGCCTGGAATGAGATACCACAGGAGGACATTGACCACCTGATCAGAAGCATGCCTAGGCGCGTTGGAGAATGCGTAGCACATCAGGGTGCATCCACACATTATTAAAGGTCAAAGGGCTTTTAAAGCAGTGCAATCATTTTGAAATTTTCATCATTTACTTATTATGCTTCATTAAGTACTTATACAAAATTTTATTAAAATAAAACCATTTAAACTGGGTGTTCGGATTTATATGTCACTTAGTATATTTTGGTTTCAATGGGCTTTACAAGACAATTTAAAATTTTTCTGTGACTTATAAAACATGTTAATTTAAGATTATTTTGTGACAGTCATGTATTATGTTTTATTTTACGTTTATTATTGTACTGAGGTTAGCATTAATTTGTATTTATTAACACATTGTATTTTGGGAAAAAAACAAACGTATACTACTACTACTATAACCTCCCAAGATCAGTTGGTACTTAAAGGGAAGGTTGTAAGTGGTTCTGTGAGAGACCTCTGGGGTTTATCTAGGGTGGTCGCGTCATCGTCGTATTATTTATCAATATTACGAGTACAACGTATCAATTACGTGTGAAAGCGGTTCAACTACAGACCTCTCTATTTCATCTAGAACACCCCAGATCCCTAAATGCCAACTTTCAAACTGGCTTCAAGAAGGCCTATTCATTACCAAACAAATCTGTGTTGCTGAAACTCAATGCTTTTCTAGTTTACCACATGCATATATAGGAATGAATCTTTACTAACGTCACGGCCACTTCGGTGCAGTAGTACAAATAAAAATGACATTGATGACGTTGGTATGACATTCATCCGTTTTCCGATCATAGTTAATTTGTTTTTGTCGCTACTATATAGTGTATTACAACAACAGCTGGACGGTCCTGTAGATCGCGTGAAGCCATCACTATAATTTTAAAATGACAACGCGAAAACCCAGCAAAGTCCAGGATCGCCTAATGTAAGCATCCCTGCTTCCCAAAAACGTCTAGCTCCCTCAAAGCGACTAACGAACATGAGGTTATCTGTGTGTTTTGGGTGTATCAGACACATCATTTCTGACTACTCGGGTTTTTTCCCTACTGAGCGAGGGCCGTGGCAAATGCTTGTTCCGGAAGTTGTTGTATCCAGTATACAACTTCTTCCCGTCCAAGTGATTGTGCACGCGTTAAGGAATACCTCAGTACCGATTGCCGGGTGGCGGTACAAGTCCGCCAACGGGCCACTTTAGGTCTATTTAACATCACTAACACGTAAAAAGAAGGTGGTAGACAAGGACCAGTCGACTGAGGCAGTACCACCCGCTAGCTTTTCCCAGGGTGTCTTATAAATGTCCGCATGTTTCCACACCTAAGCTATGCAGTCGGTTATCTACCAAAACAAAGAAACTAATGATGATGGATCCCTCGAGCACTAAAAACTCCGGACGTAAACTCACTCCACTCTCGGAATGTCCGGGTGGAGGGTGGGCTCGAGGGAACAACATCGAAGATAAAATTTGTTTTTCGAACATCTGCGGGATCAACAGCAACATTGATGCTGTTCATCACTACCTGCAATCCAATCGTCCCGCCGTGCTTTTCTTGGCGGAGACAAAAATCTCAGAGACTGCACCGATTAACCATCTCAACTTTCCAAACTACGAGGTGCACTCCAATCTGAGAAAGAACGGGGGAGTTGTGGCTTTTGTCCACAGCAGTCTTTCCTGCTCTAGGGATCTTTCTTTGGAATCAGACCGGAAGGACATTCTGTGGCTTCGCCTCAACTCCAAGACATCACCCAAATTTATTTGCTCCCTTTATCGCTCTCCCTCGAACCATAACTGGGATGACCTACTCGAATACCTCGCCGTCCAGATCGACTTCCTGAACATCAATCGCCCCGCTTCAGAGGTAGTTCTTCTCGGTGATTTCAATGCCCATAATGAGCTTTGGTTGGGCTCAAATAAGACCGATGCAGCAGGTCGTGCAGTCGAAGCGTTCGCTCCTACTCAAGGGCTGACCCAGCTGGTGACGAGCCCTACTTTTTTTTCCCCGTGTCTCGTCACACGCCAGTAGCCTGCTGGATCTCTTTCTGACCACGCATCCTGCCCCTTACAGCACTGCTGTCCTGTCCCCCCTGGGTAACTCAGATCACGGTGTTGTGGAGGTTAGGTTTCGGTCAGAAGCCGCTGTGGCAGCAGACACTCGCACAGGCCGCAAAACTTGGCATTACGGACATGCCGACTGGGAGGGGCTCAGAGACGTCTTCTCTAGCTTTCCTTGGAGAGATGTCTGTTTCACTGACGCGGATGCGTCGACTGTCTGTTCTTCAATAACCGAAATTATCCACGTCAGAATGGAGGAATACATCCCTCACACAGTGAAAGTTCCTAAACCAGTGTCCAACGGCTGGTTCAACAAATCGTGTGACACTGCTCGCCAGCAGAAGATCAAGGCCCACAGAACCTACTTACAAAATCCCACTGTAGAGAACAGACAAGCCGACGTCGAGTCCAGAAACAAATATAACGAAGCGGTTCGCAATGCCAAAAACCAGCATGATATAAAGATTAGGCACAGGGTAATGTCGCAGCGCAATGGCAGTCGGTCTTTCTGGACGCTGGCCAAGCAGATTGAAAAGAACTTCTCACACAGTAGCCTTCCACCACTTACGTGTCAGGATGGAACTATTGTATTCGACTCAAAGGCCAAGGCGGAAGTGCTAGCCAAGATCTTTGCTGCCAACTCCACCATGGACGTCCCCACCAACGCCCAAGTGCCGTCAATTCAAAGGGTTCCCCACACTATGCGGGAGGTAACATTCAGGCATAAGACCGTAAGACGAGTGCTCTTGTCGCTCGACATCAACAAAGCTTCTGGTCCGGACCTGATTCCTGCCATTGTACTGAAGAGATGTGCAGCGGAGCTTGCTCCAGTTCTTTCGCGTCTCTTCCAGATATCTTATGAATCCGGCACCTTCCCAGAAAACTGGAAATTTGCTCATGTACAGCCCATCCCAAAAAAGGATCTAAAACCGACCCTTACAACTACAGGCCTATAGCTCTGCTTTCTGTTATAAGTAAAGTGATGGAGAGGTGCATAAATCGCGAGCTTCTGGACTACCTCGAACGTCACAGCTTGATTAGCGACAGGCCGGTTTCCGGCACCAACGATCCACAGGGGACCTCCTAGCTTACGTCACGCAACTGTGGAGTAAACTCATCCAGTCTCATGGTGAGGCTCATGTCGTTGCTCTTGACATCACGAAAGCGTTCGATCAGCTGTGGCACGCTGCCCTCTTAAGCAAACTTCCATCCTACGGCCTCCCAGAAAAGCTTTGCAGATGGGTGGCTGACTTTATCTCTGGCCGCAAGATATCCGTCGTAATTGACGGATTCTCCTCTTCATTCCACAACGTCAACGCGGGTGTTCCCCAGGGATCGGTCTTGGCTCCAACATTGTTTCTCTTACATATCAACGACCTCCTTTCCTGCACGATCAACCCAATCCACAGCTTCGCTGATGACAGCACTCTACATGCAGGAATTCAGAGTGACAAGCCGATCTCTGCCGCTGAGCTGGAAAAAAGAAGACTAGCGACGAGTTCTTCTCTGACAAGAGACCTGGACGCTATCACTGCTTGGGGACGCAACAATCTTGTACAGTTCAATGCTTCCAAAACACAGTACTGTACTTTGACGAACAAAAAGCGTCCTAGCGCTCATACAGTTTCGATGGACGGTCGAGTTCTACCAAAGAGCCATTCATTTCGGCTGGTCGGAGTCCAGATCACCGAGGACCTGATCTGGCACGAACACATCTCTTCAATAGCTGCAGCTGCTGGGAAAAAGCTAGGCTATTTGTTTAGGGCTAAGAAGTACTTTTCTCCGCATGACCTTCTCACTCTATACAAGGCCCAGATAAGGCCTAGCCTCGAGTATTGCTCACACATTTGGGGTGTTGCCGCCCCGACTACATTGTCCATGCTCGATGCTGTCCAGAGGAGGGCGGTCCGACTGATCGATGACTCTTCTCTAACAGACAGTCTCGGGACTCTTTCGCACCGGCGGGCCGTCGGCGATCTAGCTCTTTTCTATCGCTACACCAACGGGCTTTGTTCCTCAGAGCTCCCTTCCATGATGCCGCCGCGCGATGTGCCTGCCAGACAGACCCGCCTGACTTCGGCGTCCCATCCTAACCGTGTCAAACTTCGTACATCCAGAACTGGCCGATACGACCGCTCCTTTGTCCCGAGGGTGTCTAGATTGTGGAACAATCTACTTGAGGAAGCTTTTCCCAGTTCTACTAACCTTAGGCAGTTCAAAAATCGTATTAACAAAATTTCTTTGGGATCATCATAGCAGCCGCGGTGTTCCGGCATTTAGGCTTCTGCCTGCGCGGCTGTTTCGATATAAAAAAAAAAAATCATCTTCACTCATCGCCCCGAAAACACGAAGCGGCTTTGCGAACGGTTCGGGTGGGACGTCTTCCGGACAAAGGAACGGTCGTACTTACCAGTTGTACAGTCGAAGAGCATGACTGATATCTTATTCTGGAAGTTCACCCAATTATGAAACTTGTCTGAAACTCTATAAAAGAGAATTGCGCTAGTTATCAGTCTCTTTCCAGTCTTAGAGGAACAGCACAACGGGTATTATGAACAAGGCGTCTTGCACAGGTGTACGAAAATGTAACCCGATTTCAAATGCTGTACTGTTTCTCCTATTCGAGGGAATTATTAATTCTTTGCAAACATAAAAAACTTTTTCCGATACAGCCAGCATCCGAGTTGAGCGTAAAGTAGCAGATCGGAATGAAGGAAGTCGAAAACAAAGCATATTAAATTCCGAGCCGAGGCGGCAATAAAAGTTGAACTTCCGGTGGAAGTATTTAAAGAAAGTAATGGTTTAGCGGCGTATAGATCGTTATCGTCACCTTGTGGCAAATGCCAAAGTTAAAGATTTATCCGGAAACTTTCCAGCCGTGTATTTCTCAAATATAAAAGTACTGCAACGGCGGAATTGCAACCACCAGAGGCGTTCGTATCTTAGGGGGCTACAATGTACAAAATTATGATAGGTTACGCCCCACAGTAGACCATAGGTTGTCAGACTTATTTAGTCTAAAGCCCTTCTATGTATAGTAGCGGATGACAGATAAGTATAAAATATATTTGCAGCGCTATTTTTCGATTTGTACTGAAAAATGAAAATACACAGTTTATCCAACATATGTGGTTTCATGTCGCGGCGAAAAACAAGATGCTTCACAAGTTATATGACTCTGATAGAGGTAATTTTTTACCATGTCATAGTGAACTTCCGAGAATTGTCAACTTTAAATACCATACTGTTTTGGAAAAATACGCTCATTAAAATGTTGCACTAACCTTGGCTTAGCAACCAACATTGATATAAACGATGCAGCGTTAGTAGAGTATCAATTAAAATGCAAGTTCCACCAAGAAAGGACTCCGTACAAAACATATGGAAAATAGGTTCCTGTCGATTTGTTAAAAATTCTTCTTATTTTTCTTCTTCCTACTTTATTAATAGGCTCGTGCCTGTTTTACTTCGGTTTTCAGCCCCAATTGATGTTGTCTGACCATCTTTTCCTCGGTCGTACCATTGATCTTCTTCCATTTGGCGATTTGTCTCATACTATTCGCACCGTTCTATTTTGTGTCATTCTTTCTATGTGTAAATTCCATTCTATCTTTCTTCTATTTCCTCTATACCACATCTCGCTCGTATTTCCTCACTGCCTACTCTGTCTCTTAGTGTTTGGTTTGTTATTTTTCGTAAGACTTTCATTTCTGCTGTTTCCAATAATCTTTGTGTTTTCACCGTATCTGCTCTTGTTTCCGGTGTGAGCGTCATTATCGGTCTTATTGTTGATCTATATATCCTAGTTTTCATTTCTGTTGTGAGGTATTTGTTTCTCCAGATTGTATTGTTGAGACATACTGCTGCTCTGTTCGCCATGTTCACTTGTTTTAGTACTTCTTCCACTTTTCCATAGCTTGACAGTTTGATGCCCAAGTATTCCATTTCCATCACTTGTTCTATTATCTTGTTATTTACGACCAGTTTACATCGTCTCGATTCCGCTAACATCACTATCGATTTAGTTTTCTCTGTTGAAATCACCACGTTGTATATGAGCGCCGTATCTTCGAATTCTTTAATTAATCTTTGCAGGTCATCTTCATTTTAGGCTATTATTATGGCGTCGTCGGTGTAGCATATTATCTGCATTTCCTTTTATCCCATATCCTCTTTTTTTTAACTTTCTTTATCCATTATCAGATTAAGTATTAGTGGGCTCAGCGAATCTCCTTGTCTAATGCCAGTTTCATACTTGATAGGTTGCGAGAGTTTTCCTTTACATCTTACCATAGCTACAGTGAGTGTAAAAAGTATTCGTACACCTGGTTTCCATAACGAAAAATACCATATCTCGCCTAATTTATTGGTGTTAGACATCCGAAAGAAAATAGATATGTACATTAGATTCTGCTTGATTCACTTTTATCGATGGAATCCAAAAACAAAACAGAATATACTCTAAAAATAATAAAAAGTCACAAGAATGTGCCTGGTGGGCGCAAAAAAAGTTTTCGTACAGTCGTAATAATGCCGAAAAACTCGCTAGTCAGCCGGACTATCCGAACGCAGGGCGACCTCGCTTATCATTCGGTAGACGATACTACTCCCTAGGTTGCTCAGTTTCAGATTATGTGCTGTAAACACGTGCCGCAAAGGCAAAGAAACGTGTTTAGAGGGGCGAAAGTTAATTTTAAGGCTCCATAACCAGTGCAAGTCGCTAGGTGCTATATCAAAGTTAGTGGGACGACCCCGGTCGACTGTACAAACAGTAATTGATCGGTACTGTGAAACCAAAACGTTGGTAAACAAGGCCAGGAATGGACGACCCAAAGTTTTGAACGAGCAGGACAAGAGAGTGATTGTACGGACAATCAAAAAGAACCCAAAAGTGAGTGCGCCGAAGATTGTAGCTGACCTGTCACAGAGGGGGACCAAGGTGTCCATCGCGACAGTGCGCAATATGTTGAGGAGCGAGGGGTATCGCGGGTGCACGCCCCGGAAGAAGCCGTGGATAAGCAAAGTCAACAGAGCCAAGCGTATCGCCTTCTGCAAGGGGCACTTAAATGACAGTGCAGAGTTCAGAAATAAGACTATTTACTCAGATGAGAGTAAATATAACATTTTTGGTTCAGATGGTAACAAAAAAGTGTGGCGCAAGAAAAATACAGATCTTTCTCCCGAGAATTTGTGTGCCACTATAAAACACGGTGGTGGATCTGTTTTAGTGTGGGGTTGCATGAGTGCTTCTGGGGTGGGTAATTTAGCTTTCATCGATGGCATCATGGACCACAAGAAGTATATAGAGCTATTGAAGCAAAATTTGAAAGAAAGTGCGATTAAAATGGGTTTAGGAAATGACTACATCTTTCAGCAAGACAACGACCCAAAACATACCGCAACAAATACGAAGATGTGTCTGCTGTACAACACCCCCAAGCAGCTAAATACCCCACCCCAATCACCGGACTTGAACCCCATAGAACATTTATGGAGTTACCTAGAGACAAAAATAAGGGAAAATTGGCAGATCTCTAACAGAGGGGATCTGAAAACTGCTTTACTGACCGAGTGGAACCGCATACCCCCTTCACTGACGTCTAGGCTGGTAGACTCCGTGCCAAAACGGTATGAGAGTGTTTTGAAAGGAAAGGGGTACCCAACCAAGTACTAAATTGTTGTGATGTTCAAGTATCATGTGCAAAACTGACAATTTATGACGAAAAATCACATGTGTACGAATACTTTTTTTTCGCCTTCCAGGTAGATTTTTGTGAGTTGTTATTTCCTCTAGAGACTATTTTGTTTTGTTTTCGAATGATTGATCAGATTGAATAAAGAATACTTTGATGTAGATGTCTATTTTTTTGCAGATATCTAGCAACAATAATTAGAGAGACATTGCAGTCTTTCGCTTAGAAATCCAAGTGTACGAATACTTTCTACACTCACTATATGTTATCTTTATAAATACTCTCAATAGTTTCTAACTAAATCCAGTGGTATTCCCCTGTCATATAATAAATGTATCG
This sequence comes from Acanthoscelides obtectus, assembly GCA_963669975.1. NCBI lineage: Eukaryota > Metazoa > Arthropoda > Insecta > Coleoptera > Chrysomelidae > Acanthoscelides > Acanthoscelides obtectus. The sequence goes on from CAVLJG010000008.1 coordinate 18,065,953, forward strand.
CGGCCCGAATTCTCACTCTATCAAACGCTTTCTTCAAATCTATCAGGCACATATATGCTGGTTTGTTGTATTCCAACGACTTTTCTTTTATTTGTCTTATTACAAAAACCTCATCCGTGCATGATCTTCCTGTCCGGAATCCTTGCTGTCCCTCTTGCAGAGTTATTCGTTCGTTCGTTGTCGCTATTATTGTTGTCAATTTGAGTGTTGTAAAAATTCATTATGATATATTTCATAGGTCATTACATGGGGCTTACTAGAAACATAGCGAACACTATAGATTTCAGATATAAGATAGGGACGGCAGAACTGGAAAAGCTTCATGTAGTAAAAGACCTAGGGGTATACATTGATGAGAAACTCTCATTCATCACTCACGTAGAGCACATCGTAAATGATGCAAATAGAACACTAGGGTTCATAAACAGGACATGCAGAGAATTTACGAACCTAAAAACGCTTCTTTCATTGTACTACGCTTATATACACAACAAATTGATGTTTGCATCAGTAATATGGAATCCGTCTTACAATGTACATATAGCCAGGTTAGAAAGAATTCAACACAAATTTTTGAAGATGTTAGCACATAAAACTCACCGACCTGTTACAGATCATCATTATACGCAAATTATAAAACAGTTCAATATGATTTCCTTAAAAGATAGAAGAACGATTTCTGACATTTGCTGTGTTCATAAATTGTTGAATGGCCTCACTGACTGTCCGGATCTTTTGGCAAACTTGAACTTTAACACTCCTGATAGAACGTTTAGAACCTATCATCTGTTTAGAATACCGTTCCTAGAACTAATCTTGGTCTTAATTCCCCTTTGGTCAAGGCTCAAAAAAATCATAATAATTTCTGTAATATAGATTTATTTAACATTAGCTTGACCTTCCTGAAAAAGGCTTTAACACATTGACTGCGAACTGGGATGAGGATACCCACCTCAGAAACTGAAATACTTTTTTTGGAAGACGGCAGAGAGCGTCGAAAGACCCCGTTCGTCTCCCACCACAGGAGCGGAGGGCGTCTTTTGACGCTTTTCGCACTGAACGTGTTAAAGTATGAGTATTACAGCTCTATGGCAGACTAAAATATAAATGTTTTATTTTTTTACATAACTCAAGTTATTACCTCCAATATCATTTCTGGTATAATTTCAATTTAATTTTGATTTCAGTTTTAATTAAACGTAAGTAAATGTTAAATTATGTATACTCCTTTTATTAAAAAAGTTAAATTAATAGTTTATTAATATTGAAGTATTCAATAATGTAATATATGTATATGTATACGATATTTTATGTAAGTTTAGTTTTAGTTCACTGAGGGTGTGTGTTGGGTTTACCTGTTAACACCCCAAACTGTATATAAATAAAATAAATAAATAGGACCATAGCATCTCTATGAATAGTCTCTGAGAAACGGGGGGATGAACTTTGCCCGATCTGCAAAAATTCATCGTGTCCTCGACTGAAATTCATAAACTCATAAATACGAACATCAAGTACATACATAACCTACTGTGGCTAATTTTTGTCGTTTTTTGTCATTTGCATTCTACAGTTAAAACTTAAAATTATTGGTATGGCAATGCCTTCTATTGGGCCTGTTTTGATTTTATATTTATTTACTCATGCTGTTTGTTCTCTTTGTACATTGAGTGAATAAATAAAAATTATTATTATTATTGAAGTAGTTATTCTTTTTTTGGATTCATGAACAAGTAAGTAAGATTGCTAGTTAGTTTACGTCGGCGGCTAAAGCAAATGAGCTCTATCAGCTATAAGACACGTAAAAGCCAGTTTCTAACTAATTATTAATTTCACACTTGTGCGCTTACCATTTCACCTTCAAAATGGCCATTATCTTGATTTGTAAAGCTCATAATCAACGGTAAGAACATAACTACAACATTCTGTGATGTTGAAAAGCTAACTATCCTATTGAGTTTTCCTCTATTTTAGGGAAATCCATGCAAAAAGCTATTCCAGTATTAACATATAAAAATCAACTTGACCTTGAATCAACATGACACATCCCAACACCTGCCTACAAGGTGTGGGGATTTCTTAAAGTATACCTATTTTCAGAGTTCTTGGTCTTAGTACTACAATCGACAAAATGGGCAAAGGTCATTCCCCTATTTCTCAGAAGCTAAGCATATAATTTTTTCGGTCCAATAACAGCTTTTGTTTAGGAGGGCGAGACATATTTTTAGCGAAATCAGCTGTGACCCATTTTCCACCCATTTTGTGCGGGGTCCCTGCTGAGTCAAGCAAAAATTGGAAATAATTGTAACTTAGTTGCATAATTCAGTGTTTTTCTTGTGTAAATGTACCTGTCCAACAGAATTTAGATATGTGGGACAGTCAAGTTGTGGAAGATAATTTTGCCGTTAGCTATTTTATTTTTCCCGTGTCAGAACTTTTTTGCAATGAATGCAGAGTGAATCTCCACTCTGGAACAAATCCCTGATAAGGGTTGATTATGCACAAACAGCCATGTAAAAACATCTCTCCCAGTGAGCACCAGTTAAAAATCCCAGGATCGCTGCTAAAATAGCAGCACGCGGAAAAATCTAGCTACCGGGCTCGCCCGCATTTAAATAATATTTGTAGATGGTAGATGCAGTGTTGTCGAATCGATTAGCAATTACAATGTTTTCGCAACGAGGGAGCATTCTTAGTGGATAGTTATGCATGTATAGGGCGCATCCGTGGAGCAAGCAGAAACCTAAGGAGCTGGAGACAGTAACACAAATACTACAATTGTTGACAAGAAGTAATTTTCCTTACCTACAAGTATTTTACTGATGCTGCAAAAGTCATTACAAGAGATTGTTTACGAAATAACACAATTATACAGCGACTTCTTAGAATTGTAGAACTTGTTGCGTTTATGTTGCGTTTTGTGAGTTTTGAAAAAAGTAGGTAAAATATGGTCAAAACTACGAGTATTTCTTGATGTGAACAGAACCATCTCGGTACCACTAGCTATTCCATCTGATGAACGCGCTTGTGACAGAATCATGTCACTTGGCAAAGACTTTGTAAGCTAGCTTTCCAACCCAAAAAATAACCTAAATTTCAAATTGATTCCATCTGTGAGATTATCGCATTTAAATGTTTCAGAACATATGAATTTTGAGCCTTATATATATTTTTCTTTTTTAAAAGTTGAATGCTCTTAAAAACCATCCATATAAGGTGGAAAGAGGGATGTACGACAGTATCTAACGATCATATATTTATTTATTTATTCATTTATTTATTTATTTATTCATATATTTATTTATTTATTTATTTATTTATTTATTTATTTATTTATTTATTTATTTATTTATTTATTTATCTATTTATTTATTTATTTATTTATTTTTCGTGTGTGCGCAGATAATGATAGAGTTGAAGTAATAGTGAAGCGTAGGTCTTTTACTTCCAGATTTAAGCTGCCTCGGCCTTGAATTACTGAATAAATGTTTAGCTGGTTGGCAAACATTTGATTTTTTTCTGTTATTATATGGTTGTCATTGATATAAATTAAAAAGAATAGAGGACCCAATTTTGTGCAAATTCCGCTGTTTGTGCATCGTTCTGATTCAAAACCGCTGCCAGATATACAGGAATGAAAACATTCCAAATATATGCATTTTTTAAGCATCGTGTAAAAGCTTTCTGTTGGAACCAGCGAATTGTTTATCACTAAAATTGCGTAGTTTTAGTGTATACCTTTGACTCACTTGACAACCAATACCCACCAAAGTGACAGCGTTGTATCAATACAATAATAATAATTACCGGTTTAAACATCTACCTTCATTAGACTTGTGCCGTTCTTTGCAAATGATGTATGAAGTACAATGTCCTGAAATCATCTAAAACCGCAATTGATTGCACACTCGCACTTTTATAAAATAACACTAAAATTAGGAATGACAGAACTGTCAAAAATTTACCTATGTCAAGTGCACTTGTATTATGCACTTTGATCCTCACTACAGACTAAGGTGATAGAAAAATCCATGACTGGCTCCTTCTGTCTAGACTGAATACGTTGATTTGAACTGTATTCAAATTCGCATTGTCAGCCATTGTGGTAGATGCTGGTGCTTTACTAGCCATTGCTCAAACCAGTAATAAAGCTTTCGTTCTGTTTCGTGCTATTTGGCAACTCCTCGACATGGCGTAGGCTTGGTCTCAGTGGACAACGGACAAAAGCTGAGCAACTCTACTATAGTCAGAGTGTATGGTATATCGAAGTAAGGCAGCACAAAGTACTATCTGTTAACAGAATCGACCACTGCGACTTAAAAGCATAAAACAGGTCGTCACGCGCCAAATCCACGTAACCTTCTTCTTTACATGTTTGATCACTTACTAGTCATTTGAATTCCTCTTTGTGGTAGACTGCCCATTCCTATGCCAAAAATTTCATAGTTCATTGATTGTATAATCTCTCAGGCATTATATCTTTCTTTCTCAGTGATTCAGTATTGGGTTGAAAAAAAACTCTGTGGTGTGAGCGCTATTTGTTTAATCTACAGATTCTGAGACATTAGGAGCCGAACACCAGTTTGTGGAGTAGTATAACTTCATATTGTACATTACGTTTAGTTGTTTTGGTTTGGGTGCTACCCAGTCCATTTTCTTATGGGATTTCAATCTTCAGCGTGGGAAAGCATTGCGGCACACGACGGTGTTGCCAGATTTCGCCTAGTTTCACGCGCGCCATAGTTACAGCGTTGGGAACCCTCGTCTGTTCAAGGTTCGGTCGAACCCCATAAATATAACTAGATTATTGACTTCTTGAGGTGGAGACGCCGAGCACAATTTTAAGCACTCCATATGCGAGAGATCCTGGCTTGACTTGCATCTGATTCTCCCACAAATGAAGTTCGAAGCTGATACATTTACAGCAACCCGCAAACTGCTTCTTCAAACACGATCCGTCAGGGTGGTTATTAATGACACCCTTCCACGGCACACCCCCCAGGGTGTATCAGGGTAATCGCGATCTAAACAGTTATAATACAATTAAGGGTGCTCGGTTGGTGGTGTGTAACAAAGCGGAGTAGTGGTGAGGTGGTAAGTGTTTGCTACAAAGGGCCTATCTAGCAATTATGAAGATCTGGAGTCAGGACGTTGGGGGTGAAAAGGCGTCGTCGAGAGCCATGAGTGGTTGACGCCTAGTATAGACCTTAATATACGTTAAGGATAAACATAATGAACTTGTAAGTAATTTATTATGCAGTTAATTTTTTGCATTCGTGTACATACAAGATATTCTTAATCGTTGATCGTTGTTATAGTAAGGAAAGGCTCTTCGTGGGAAGTCGTTTTTCTGCATTATTGTAGGGAAGTCAGCCGCAAATTTTTGGTAACATCATGTCGTACTCTCGAGATACGTCGTAGGCAACTTTTGATCCAATATATTGGATCACAAAATATTCAATAGAGAACCAAAGGAACTGTAAGGTGTCGCAAATCTCAGTCACTTCAAGTATCATATAAAAGAGTTACTGGTCAACCAGTGTCTACTATATTCCGTGTGTGGTTTTATCTCTGTCTAGTTTCGTTTATGGATTTTACGTCCAAGTTCAACGAGAACTATGTATATTTTATATTTTATTCATATTGCGTACTGTGTCCGTGTGAGTGTATTTTAGCCATGTTTTTAATGTGTATTTATAATGTACCTATGTTGATTTTATTTGTTTTTATATAGGTATTTATCTGCTTTTAATGTGCAATTCTATATATTTATACATATCTTTCCTCTTGTGACGAAACCAATACGTATTGTTTTTGTCTGACTGATAATAAATAACCTAGATACACAATAAGTTTCAGACGTTACATTTACCAGGTCGAGCATCAAAATAAGTAAGTAAGTACCTGGTGCAACAATATCTTTGCGGTCGGCTTTTGGACTTTTACTGGTTTCCAAATAAGTGGCGTCAAGTAGGTTGATTGCACTTTCAGCACAAGTTAAACCCTATTGCAAGAGTCAGCAAAGTTTAAATTTAGCCTTAATCGAGGCCTTAATCTCCCAGCCAAGCAGCACCCCATATCGTTGATTCGCGTTCGTAGTGTTATCCCCGAAGGCATTTCGCCGCAATAGCTGCATCTCTTAGAGAAAAAGTGCGCTTTATCCGGTCCGCTTTATGAGAAATAACTGCAACCCTTTCCCGCGGATGAGGCGCAATCTCGGTACTCCGTAATTACATTCTCCGGGTCAAAATCCGGCATCCCGGAGCTAAAAGAACCTTAAACTTTTCCGAACAGACCGACCTCGTCGGTCTTTCATATCACTGTGTTGGTGTATCCTATTTTCAATCAGGCGCTGCCTTTTGATGTCACTGCCTTGCGCCTTTTTGATTGTACTTAACCCGATTTAGCTGCTAAACTAACGCTGTAGCACGATTTCCAGGCGTTTACGGACGATAAATTTTAAAAAGGCGACACATGAGTTGTTACAAATCTCTATATGCTGCCTTCATATTGAACAAATACATTTTTGAAAAATGGGATCAAGTAGATTGACTCTATACTTTCTACGCCTTCGATGAGTCAGATGGATTCAAATGGCAAAATCGAATCGTGGTTAGGTACAATGAATCAAGCTATATAAAGCAAATCTATCTTATTTCTGATTCCAAGGCAGATGTAAGGAAAATATGTGAAACTTATTACGTCCAACAGGTGCATAGTAGCACTGAGATCAGTGACTTCTTAATAATAGGTCTTTCACTGACACCAAATATGCAAAAATTTACAACCATTTACCACAAACAGATGAAAGCCTACAATTTTCATCCCCTCCAAACAATGTCTGAAAATGAGCAGAGATCTCTGGAATGTTGTAACATTCATTTTAATTTTTGGTCCTTAGTTCCGCCGCCTCAGAATTAATTTTCAAAATCTACCTATACTCACAAGTTTTTTGTTGCTTAAAGATATATGCAACACGCAAGTCCGTGTTTCCCAGTTAAGTCGGATTGTCATTCCGTGTCTGTATATCAATGCGTCTTAAGTACTGAGTCAATCCACTTGACGAAATATGCAGAGAACTATCATGTTGATATAAAAATTTGCGAAAGCATCGCAGAACGCTAAAGTGGTACGTACTCATAATATCCAAATATTGCTAAAATATATGATTATTTCTTCTGTAGCGTTTCGTCAGTGACGAGACCACTGCTGACCAGTCGGAGTCTGTTACCCATTGCACAGTCAGCAGTGGCCTCCACGACGATGCAGCATCACGCCATGCACGCAACGCCAACGATTGCAGTTACCGGGAATTATTATCATACATCAGACTTTTAGCATTTATTTTTCTTGATTTTACCAGGATCAGATGCTTCTTAATGATAGAACGTCTTTGGTTAATATAAAACACTCTACATTTACAACCCCTTACCTCCTACTTCCTCCAACCCCCACGTTGCAACCGCTACAATTTTTTTTCAGTAGTGTAGGCGATTTTATTTTTTTTGTGTCAAAAGCGGGTCATATTGCAACAATTCCTCTTAATGAGCAAAAAACTGTTACTGCGGATTGGTATACCACCATTTGTTTGGCAAAAGTCATCACCGAGCTTCGAAAAATCAACCCCGAAAGAAGAATCATCCTCCACCAAGACAATGCAAGCTCGCACACAGCCCAAAAACAAAGCAGTATTTAACGGAAGAAAACATGGAATTATTGGACCATCCTCCATATAGTCCCGATCTAAGTCCTAACGATTTCTTTACTTTACCGAAAATTAAAAACAGACTGCATGGTCAAAGGTTCCAGTCACCAGAAAAAGCAGTTGACGCTGCCAGCAAACTAGTGGAATGAGTGCTTCGAAAATTGGTTCGAGCGCTCGCAGATGTGCATTAATCTTCGTGGAGAATACTTCGAAAAACAACAAAGTCATTTAAAACTACCTACCGTGTTGTTTTATTTCCATATGCAAAACTTAAAAGACACCGCTCGTGAGAACTAAAAATGCAAGAAGCCCTTACTGCAGTATCTAATAAATTTTTAATTGTGCTAGACGAATCTAGGAGCACATCAAGTCTCAAAATCCATCAAGCCTTTTGGTCTGTAGCTTGTGAAATATAAATTTCAAGGTTGAAGTTTTGTATCCGCCAGTTTGATTTTATAAAATTTGTTTATGCCCCGTGTCACTTGGACTTTCAAGACAAATCTAGGGACACATCGTATGTCATAATATTGCTAAGATGAATCCAAAATATGTCAAAAAAGCATTAGTTTTTTAAACAAAAATAAGCTATTACATGAAAATCAATTTGGATTTCAAAAAAATAAATTCACTCATCTTTCCTGACTTTAGAAATTCAAAAATTATTGGAGAAAGTAAATATAAATTATGTACATATATTCTTAGACCTAGCAAAAGCGTTCGATATGGAGTATCACTTCCAATTATTGGAAACTTTATATGATGCAGGAATTAGAGGGAACCCCTACAATTTACACCTTTTACAGAAAGCAATATATACAAATAAAATATTCCATAAGTTATGTTTTACTGTTCACGTCAACAGCTTACTTAGATTGAAGTCGCAAGAAAAAATAGTACTCGTATGCTTTGCAAAAGACACAGCAGTTCTTCATTCTAATAATAATTCCTAGGATATTTTTGAGAAAACTGTTGAAAATGCAGACCATGTATATTCCTTTCACAAATTTTAAAACCACATTACCGCTTTACAAATTCAATGTGAAATACAAGTACGCTCAGCTGATAACTCAAAATATTTAGGTGTTTATTTGTATCCGCATTAAAAGTGGTATGTCCATGTTGATCATACAGTACCTCATTTGAGACCAATATTATTTAAATTCAAGTATCTCAGTAAATGTGTAGACCATGAAACAATGGAGATGCTATATAATGCACTTATTGAATGTCGTCTCAATTATGTCATACTGAGGTGGTGTGCTTACCAACCAAATTAAGAAGCTAGAAATAATCCAAAAGCAATTTATGAAAATCATTTTGAAACGGTCAGTTCTATATTCATGTTATATTCCGAAGCGGAACTAATCGATCTAAGGCAACTCCTATTTTACAATCTATTCAAAAGTAAAACAAACCACATTTCATTGGACCACAAGTTTGAAACAAGAAGTAAAGTCAAGGATATTAAAAAAGCACTATTTATGGCAAAAAAAAATAAGGTCGAAGATGCTTCTGTTACCTCCCCAGTGTAGTTTATAACTTTCTGTCAAGCCATATAAAATCCGTTTAAAATGGAAATAGATTCAAAATTAAAATAAAGAAATCCTTGCTATCAAAAAAATCGACATGAAATAGCAAAGCTCACCCAGATAAAAGTTAATTAAGTTTTGAGTATGACGTTATTATAATCACCATTATGTTTATATGTTGTCATTAAATTTAACGCAAAAATTGTTAGTATTTTATACGTGAGTAAACTTATATTGTTACTATTATACAGATACATACATACCCATGCGCGAAAAATGATGTGTGAATAGAAGGAACTCATTGCATGACAATAACTGTGACTTGTTAATAATTCGCCCTAGAAGAAGCACGGCCTTAAATGATCCACCAACCTTACTTAATCCAAGAGACGATGCGATACATCACAACCACATCCAGCATGCGCTTCGCTAAAATCCATAATACAGTGGAATTGTTCGGATAGTTTACGGTTCAGTTATCTAGGATTACAATTTCCTGCTCTCAAGTCCCTGTGTTTCTCAACTCTTAACATTAATCCGTTGTTTACGCTGTGATGTCGTCCACGTCACTCCGTGAGAAATGTAAAGCTGCTTGGTCGCTTCCACGCTTTCTCTCCGCTGGACAACCTCTCGTTGCAGTTATGGTGCGCTTTGCCTGAATTTGGTGCTCGTCTAAGGCAGTTATATGTTGTAATTACCGTACTTACTGTATAGGGCAGAATTCCGTACAGTTAGATGGATTCTAACGTACGTATATAGAAGGAGGTAGGAAAAGACTCGCTCACTGGATAACGTAACAAATTAATTTCTTGATGTTTATACCTAGTCCCTCCTAGGGTCGTACTGAAACAACCGAGGGAAAATATTTTCAAGTTACTGAAAAGGCAGCTAAGGGGCGTAACTGCAATCTGTGAATCTGAAAAGTAATGTTTCTGTGAATTCCGCTATATTACTTGATCTTTAAAGTCGAGGATAATGCGAACTTTTTTGCTTATCAAGATTGCAATTACGCCCCCTAGCGGCCATTTCAGAAACTTGAAACTGTTTTCCAGGTTTTTCTCTTGGCCGTCTTAGTAATAACTGTTTTTATCATAAGCCGCTACGATGGACAACTTCCCAGATACCGTACCTCGCATTTTTAGTCACCCATCCTGTACAATAAACAAAATTCTAAACATGAATATGGTTTTGATTCGACCACACAATAGGGTCCTATGAACATAAAAATCACAGGATAAGTTCGGGTGCTACATTATCCTTCATATAAATTATTGATGCCTAAACATGCAACATTAATTATTCACTAATTACATTAAATATAATTATCGGCAATTCGAAGAATGTAACAGAAACCAGGCATTATTACTATATATGCGACTAATTGATGCGTTATATAATGTATAACACTAAGCACTGAGCTCTCTACCTCTAATCCGACAGAACGTCCAGATTATGAAGGGATATTAATAGACGAGTTAAATTGAAATCTGAACATCATGCATTGGAATTGAACTGTGAAATAATATATTGAATTATTAATATTCAAATGCAAAAATATGTTCATCTTGCTTACACTGGCGCTGAATAAATGAGGTTTGCTGACGTTCCAATTGTCCCCAAAGAGGTAAGCTAAAAACAGCTGCAAATATTTTATAGTGTTGACTCCACAATCCCGAATGACTGAACAACAAACGCTTACTTATAACTAGTATATGCATAATATGATATCTACTTATGATGGAGTCTAGTTACCTACTATTCATAAGTCCATAACAGCCTAGAAAGTCAATAAACCATTGGATAGTATTTTTACGGGGCAATTTGATCAAAATGCTGCTGATGATGATTTACCTTTACAGCAAATGCTCAAACTGTTTTCCTTCAGCCGCAATACACGCTCGACATCTTCTTAAAAAAGATCGGGTTATTAAACGAGCGAATCCACGGTTATTAACAAACTCATCTGCTTCCAATAGTCTTTGCCGTAGCTCAGCTACATTTTGAATCGGCTTGAAATACACTTTTTCTTTTACAGTTCCCCAGTAAAAAAAATCTAACGGATTCAAATCTGGTGACCGGGCTGGCCACGGCATTGTACCAGACCGCCCTATCCATCTGCCTGGAAAGTTTTGATCGAGATACTCTATCACTGAGAGTACATAGTGCGCTGGGCAGCCATCATGCCAAAACCACATGTCCCTGTAAATACTCAGTGGCACGTCCTCCAATAAATTTTCTAAATGATTTTGCAAAAAACCTAAATAAACCTCAGCAGTCAAAGTCTCTGGGAACTCAAACAGACCGATTATTTTACCATTTAAAATTCCTGTCCAATGGTTTATCTTGAAGCGATATTGAGATTTATCTTCTCTCATCAAATGTGGGTTTGCTACGTGCCACTCGTGTAACTTATGCAGATTCATGTACCCATCTTTCTTAAATGTGGTCTCATCTGACCATAAAATTTTTTCAAAGAACCGTGGATCTTCCCAGTGTCTTTCTAACATTGTGCGACAAAAAGCAACTCGGGGCTCATAATCCCGGGGCAGAAGAGCTTGAACTCGCTGTACGTGGTATGGATGGAGCACGTTTTTTTGCAAGATTCTATGGGCTGTACTTTTGGGCACACCTGTTTTTAGTTCTATTGCACGCACTGAAGTACTCGGGTCTTCTTCGACAGCTCCTAGCACCACGTCTTCGTAAGGAAGGAAAGATCTTCCCTCACCGTGTGATTGGTTTGGTAGTTGGCCCTCTGAGAACAATAAGCGGTGCACATTTGTGAATACTCGATGATCTGGATGACGAGCTGCATTCGGGTACCTCTCACAGTAAAGTCTCGCTGCAGCACTAGCGTTGCATCTGCATTCCCCAAATGAGATGCATGTTAGCATATTCTTGTACGGTGTACACGGACATAGCGGCACTGCACAATCACACTATCAAAGGTAGTCTAAGGAAAGCAAATGTTGTTTTGAAGAGCAATTAAACAGTCCAAATCCAAATCACAAGCGATCAACAGTCCAATTCACGAATCCAAAATTAGTAACAGTACGAAATCAACAAGCACGAACATGTAAAGATGCGCAGTAAACGAAGGAGTACTGATCGGTATCAAAGTGTGCAATAGCAAGTAAGTGATGTGCTTCATCCATACCACATACAGCGTGTTCAACCTCTCCTGCCCCGGGATTATGCGCCCCGAGTTGCTTTTTGTCGCACAATGTTAGAAAGACACAGGAAAGATCCACAGTTCTTTGAAATAATTTTATTGTCGGATGAGACCACATTTAAGAAAGTTGGGTACATGAACCTGCATAACTTTGAGTTCCCAGAGACTCTGACCGCTGAAGTTTATTTGGATTTTTTGAAAAATCATGAACAAAATGTATTGGTGGACGTGCCACTGAGTATTTACAGGGACATGTGGTTTCAGCATGATGGCTACCCAGCGCACTATGCACTCTCAGTGAGAGAGTATCTCGATCAAAACTTTCCAGGCAGATGGATAAGGCGGTCTGGTACAGTACCGTGGCCAGCCCGATCACCTGATTTGAATCCTTTAGATTTTTTTACTGGGGAACTGTAAAAGAAAAAGTGTATTTCAAGCGGATTCAAAATGTAGCTGAGCTACGGCAAAGACTATTGGAAGCAGCTGAGTTTGTTAATAAAAGTGGATTCGCTCGTTTAATAACCCGATCTTTTTTAAGAAGATGTCGAGCGTGTATTGCTCCTGAAGGAAAACAGTTTGAGCATTTGCTGTAAAGGTAAATCATCATCAGCAGCATTTTGACGCCCACTGTTGTGCAAACAGTTATCCTTAAGGGTTTTTCTTCAAATAAAAATTGTGCATAAGTTAACGAGTAATCTTCTAAGTGTTATACCATTTTGGAATCCTTATTAAATGCGCCAACTTTTAAGGTTACTTGTCAAACTCTCGTAGTACATTTTTTTCCAGTACAGCCAGTTAAAGTTGAGCAAAGTTTTACTTTGGAATACTTGGTTGGAAAATAAGTGGCAATTTTTCCTGAACGAGAAAACTTGGCAGTAAGGTTGAGACACCAGTTTGAAGATGCATTATTCATCATTACATTGTAAAAATAAGATCCAAAAAAAGTTAATATTTGTAGTAACAGGAGTTGACAGACTGCCGTAGGGTGTGAAATTCCTATATATTTTTCAAAGACCTATAATTTTCAAAACACATACATAAAATTTTTTTAAATATTTTTCTGATAGCTGTTATGACTTTTCCTATCACCCGTTTCGGCTTGACGTCGACTTCTGGGACACCGTCTATAAGAGTAAAAGAGCTGTCCAAAATATAGTATAGTTTTTCTATAATGAAGCAGTCGCTTAAACCGAAGCCTTGTTACTAGGCTACGACAGCTGCTATATGGAAATTAAAAACACTTTGTTAATTCGATTTTTGAACCCGTCAACTACGAAGAATACCTTGCGGCAAGAAATGATGCATAAGAAGGCAGCGCCTCACAGCTCATCACCGCTTTCGTGATATTAAGAGCAACGTCATAAGCCTGACTAAATGACCTGATGAGTTTACTGCACAGTTGCTACGATCTAGCATCAATAATGGTAGCAACATCTAGATATCTATCGCTATAACCACAGTATAAAGCGATCCAGTATCTTACTGTGAAGTTTTTAATTTTGTTGGAATTGTTTCTATTTCAACTGCACTATGGATGCCTTCTCTCTCCGGCAGATAGATTGATATGCGGCAACCAGCAATATATGCAGAATGCGTTACACACAGTGGTAACCACTAAATAGCCTCCGCCCATAGGATGATATACATCAGGTTAACTATTTTGGCAAGCACACTAATGGACGATCACTCAATTATGCCGTTATAGCCACAGTCGGATAATCATTTCGAGGTTAGGGTGCTTTGGGGCTCATTGAAATAAAAAAATTGCGTTTTGATAAGGGCATGTCATTAAAAAGATCAGGTGAAGTATCGTAAGGCGGCACTTCACATACTCCTATGAGAGCCTGAAGAAAGCATTGAGAGAGGCGTCTGTAAGTATATCAAGAGGTCCATAGGGGCCCCCGACAAATCTCGGACAACCCACTAACAAAAACTATCTATGTTGCTTGTCACTAGGTGTCTCGAAGGTTTCATTGTTATACTCCATCGGCTATACATGATTGTTATTCGCACTGACACAGGAGATGCAATGGAGTTTTTTCCTACTCTCTGCAGAAACGGGATAATGGCTTCTTCTGCTAAACCTAAGAGCCTTATATGTAGGTTTAGATGACAGTGTCCTGTCAGGAGTCTTACTCTGGCCATCATGGCCTTTCTATCAGATCCAACTGGTCCTTCTCGTTCTTTAATGAACACTTTTACCTGCTTTGTCCTAATTGGCTGTTCCACCATTCTAGGAACTTTCTGCTGGTCCAATTTCTTATGCTGCGTGTTTTCGTCACGCCAAAGAAAGTTCTTGGGCCTGTAAGGCAATTGGCGCACCCTGTCGGGCTAGCTCATCCACCTTTTCATTTCCTTTGTCCCTTTCATGTCCTGGTACCCAGAGCAATTACCGTGTTTCTGTGTTCCACCTCTTTGTAAGCGTTCACGTAAGCCCCTACTAGTTTGGATGATGTTTGCGATGAACTCAATGCCCAATGAAATATTGTTGCTATATTCTCTAAACTTATATAGAACTCAGTTTTCGGCCTTGTTCCATAAATCCTGGCTCCAGTTTCGTCTTCAGTATTCGAACCGTCTGTGTACCGGTAAATTTAGGTGTGTATAGGAGGTCTTTTTTCCCACGCTTTTTTTCTGGTTCTATTGTTTGAAGGTTTTAATAGAAGTTGTATACTGGGTCAGTCGTTTCCGTGAGCGTTACCTTTCTATAGAATCTTATGTGTGTATCATAATTTTTCATGATGTCCTCTTTGACATGACTAAGCTCCTTTTCTAAATCCTGGCACTCTTTTACTGCATATCGTCGCTGGTTTGACGAAAACTCCTATGTGCTTAGACGCAGTTTTTACAGAATAATATGAAAATATAAATAATCACACCTATTTTCAGTAGATTTCTACAGAATCTGTTATTACGAATCTCTTGTACATCAGATCACGGAGCTCATATATATATATATATATATATACAGGGTGGCGCATCGAAAACGAAACAGACGCATTTACTGGCAGCTCAGTTTTTTTTTTGAAAAATGCTCAGACCCGTCGATTTTGTTTTCGAGGGGGACACAAGTTTGGCAAAAAATTAAGTTAGCACGTGCAGCCCCCTAAGCGGGGGTGACACCATCCCCAAAATCTTAAATGGAAAGGGTGGTCGAGTGATACCTTATTTCAAAGGTCTTTCAATTCCCTTTATAATGATGTAAAATACATGAGTTCAGTAGTTTTGAAGATTTATTGATTTAAAGCTTAAAGTAGACTTTAATAGGTACATCAGATTAGTTTGTACTACTTTCACACGAAATTTGACTAAAAGAATTTACTTAATAAGTAAATGCTTTTCTTCACTACACAAATCAGTTACATATCGGCCACCCTGCATAAAGATTTTGATGCAATAAGAGGTTGTTAACATTGAAAAGTACTTTTAAATAATCAGTATAGAACAAGTCATTACAAGTATGTTTCGAGCGATATCATTTATGAAAAGACAGAACAACAAAGGGCCTAGATTGGAACACTGTGGAACACCAGAAGAATCCATATACTTCCATGTCTAAAATAATTATAATACACATACTGAATAAGGAAACGCGCATGAGATCCAAACGAGGACAACTTTCATTAAAGAATGCAATGATAGTATCTGTTCTGTTCCTTGGAAGCACTAAAACTGCCAAATGGTTTTCAAGTACATCGAGATTTCAATCGATATCCTGATTTAAAGAAAATCAAGAAATCTGCGAGTCAAGTGTAAAAAAGAATGCCGGAGATCTCAACAATCGCCTTTCAATCCTCAACCCCTCTCCAGCACTGCTCTACCGTTAAATCGAGAACTTCTCTGCATTTTCTAATGAATTAACTTGAGTGACGTGTACGATTCCGCCTCGGGGCGCGAATTAAACTGGCTGCGAAGGAAAGCAAGTGGAGGGTAGAAAACAGGTGAGATCGTTTGTGCTGATTTAAAAGAGCCTGACGGAGCATAAACAGGAAAAAGAACGTTTGTTTTGGAACATTCGGCATCTGAGCTTCGGGATCTAGCTTAATTACCCTTGAAACAATCTGGTAAAAAGTAGTTAGACAGCGAACATGACCAAAAAAAAGTAGGAGCAATGGATCTTTCAAGGCCTCTTAGTTTTCTCAGGCTGTGGTCGAAACAAGCATGCTCGTAAAGATCTCAGTAGACAGCTTGAGACGAGAATGAGCCCAGGGTCAGAGTACCGTAACTAGTGAGAAAAACAAAGGTTGTCGGATGAGTTACCTTACATTTGTGACAGATGTCCCAAGAGGAAGCTGGTAACCGAATTTGGTTATTTTCAAGAGTTACAACTAATGACTCTGAATAAGCAGCGCCATATTAAGTTGGAGAAACTTTGACGGCACCCAAATGTCACCACAAACTTGTAAGAAATACGAGGGTGGTCCCAGAAGTACCCGACCCAATGAAGAAAACACAAACATTTTGTAAAAAAAATGTATTTATTTTTCAACATAATTTCCTTTGAGCTCTATACACTTTTCCCAGCGATGTTCAATAAGTTCGATACCCTTTTTATAATAAGAACTGTGTTGCTCCTCAAAATAGCCATTAACTGCCGACATCACTTCTTCATCGTTGAAAAATCTTTGACCGCTGAGCCATTTTTTCAAGTTTGGAAACAGACAATGATCCGAGGGGGCTAAATCTGGTGAATAGGGTGCATGAGGTAGCAATTCAAGTTTTAATTCGTTAATTTTGTCCATTGCAATAAGGGATTTGTGAGCTGGTGCATTGTCTTGATGAAACAACACTTTCTTCTTAACCAAATGCGGCCGTTTTTGCTTGATTTTATCGCTTAAACATTGCAATAAGTTCGCATAATACTCGCCATTGATAGTTTTACCTTGTTCAAGATATTTAATGAAAATTATCCCACGCGCATCCCAAAAAACCGACTCCATAACCTTGCCTGTAGATGAAACGGTCTTCGACTTCTTTGGAGCCGGTTTTCCCTTTTGGGTTCATTGTTTTGATTGTTCTTTTGTCTCGGGTGTGAAGTGTGGACCCATGCTTCATCCATGGTAATTTTCTCCATTTTCACAAATTCACTGAAAACGTTCAGTACTGATAGCTGTCAAACAAATACTAAACAACGTGGCGTCTTCAAACTTGACACATATGCTTTATAGGTTGCATACAATGATATTTTTCAAACAACTACCGCCATCTCTAGGTCAGGCCGGGTACTTCTGGGACCACTTTCGTACAAATACAAAAAAGCTTAGGGACATTTTTCTGTTGTGGCTCATAACTCCACCGTCATTGAAGTGTGCTTCGGAACATATACAGCTTTCTTACCGTTCTCAGCAATTCATCAGTACGTTTTGTTTTCCCACGTATCGAACACACGAATGATAAACAAACCGGTAGTGATAACTGTATTTTGTAATTTACACGTCACAACTCACAAAAATAAAACATCGTCAACCATAGGCGCCCAGAGGGAGTGCCAGGGGAGAGGTAACCTTTAAAATTTTCATATGTACCATGTTTTTGCAAACAATATTCCAGATTTTCAATATTTGGAGATGTTCCTCAAAACATTTGCGGCATGCGACCATGTAGCGGTTTTTGGCTATTATATCTGTTATATTTGTCGATCGGCTATAAATAAAAATGGAGTCAAATGGGTTGAATTGAATGCTGTAATGAGGCAACGGTTTATAGAATTAAATTAAAAAATGTTAGATGCTTTGTTGAATATTGCCAAATTTTCCATGCCTGGTATCATCCTTTTTTTGACGAGGTATATTCAAAACTTGGAAAAAATGGCATCAATAGGGTTGGATCTGCACGAAGTACTGTCGCGATACGAAACTTTATGCTAAATTTAATACGCTAAATTTTGTACAAAATTAGGGATAGTGTCAGACATCATTTAATACATAATTTTGAATGAACAAATTGAGTGCTAAATTTTTTAGAATCTGTGCTAAATAATATCATGCTAAAAGTGAGCAGACAGCAGACGTTTTGTGATTATGTTCTCTTGATGCTTTGTGAGGATTATATGAGATGATAATTGGTTGACAAAAACAAGCCTTACCTCAAGCACCTTCATCAGTTGTTCCTAATCAGTTGTGTTCGTCAGTTCCGCAAAACTCCCCTGCTTATATTGTATGCTGTTCTACTTGTAGAAAAGAGTGACATACTGCTAAAGGAGTATGAGATATATGCTGTAAAAAGCAAGGGTTATAAAAACAGAAACGCCAAATAAACTGCGTTGGATAAAATCAGAACGACTTTGGGCCTATGAGCCAGTGGATCCTCCACCAGAGAGGTCCTTTATTCAGCATCTGGAGCACACCCATTTCCCGGTCATACTCTCAGATCCATTTTCGACACCAAATTCTTTTACGGTTTCGCTACAAAGTTGACCGCTAGCCTCGCAGTCGCATATAATATACTAAGTGACATATAAATCCGAACACCCAGTTTAAATGGTTTTATTTTAATAAAAGTTGGTGAATGTATTTATCTTACTGTAAATAACAAGTGAAAAAATTTTCAGCGTTATCAGTTGGACATTCCGGTTTTTATACTGCTTTTTTTTTAATTCACTAACGCTCTAAAAATGAATATTTCAGCCGCAGTAAAGAATCAACGTTGGCGGATTTTGGTTCTTGACATCCTTTACGATCAATTACGATGCCTAGAGTACGGAGACCTGTACGATTTCGTCAACTTAGTGAGTTTGATAGGGGCCGTATAGTGGGACTTCGGGAAGCTGGACTTTCTTTTCGGGCAATTGCAGTTAGAGTGCAAAGAAGTGTAGACACTGTGGTTAGGTGTTGTCAGGCATGGCTTTGAGAAGGCCGTACGCAAAGAGCAAGGGGCACTGGACGCCGCCGTAGAACAACAGACCGTGAAGATCGCCGCCTAAGATTATTGGCCTTAAGGGACCGTTTCTCCACTACCAGGTCCATTGCAAATGAAACACGGAAGACCTATTGGCATGCGAAGTCTCTTTGAGATACCACAGGAGGACATTGACCACCTGATCAGAAGCATGCCTAGGCGCGTTGGAGAATGCGTAGCACATCAGGGTGCATCCACACATTATTAAAAGTCAACGGGCTTTAAAGCAGTGCAATCATTTTGAAATTTTTATCATTTACTTATTATGCTTCATTAAGTACTTATACAAAATTTTATCAAAATAAAACCATTTAAACTGGGGGTTCGGATTTATATATCACTTAGTATATATGCGAATTAAGGATTCGCTCCATTTTCTAAAATTTTTAAGTAATGAAGTAGCAACCATAACGAAAAGTGTGGTTAGTATAACCTTGACGTGATAGATGGCAGTTTAAAGTTGACAGTTATAGTTTCTTATCTATCGACTGTGCATATTTCGTACGAAATTTATTACAAAAATTTCTTTCCGAACAGGCAATATTGTAATTTGTAAACGAATTGGGAACTAAATTCAGTAACAAATTTTCTCACAAAATTGTAAACCAAATTATGAACAAAATGTTGAATCGTGACAGACGGCCTTAAGAAAAGTGTTAGCCATGAGCTTGTCTAACTGGATGGATCAAGTCAGTCAAACAGGCCTATACAATTAGTTCATAGTTCCCATCAATTTGACACTGTCCCACCAACAGTAGCAACAATCTGGCAATATTGCTATGACAAACCTCGCCACTCCAGCGGCCACTCATCGGTCAGACTGCGACGCAGGTAGACCCTGAGGCTTTGAAAACAGTTCTCTATCATTCATGTTTTAAGGGCAAATGCACGGGAAAATTTAATATGCATGTAAGTAAACTATCGTCAAAAATTGAGATTAACCCTTCCTCACCCCTTACAACTCCTAACCTTCAAAATTTACCCAAATCTGAGCAGTACGTTCCAAGTTACGGACAGGTCAAGTAATAGCGGACAGGCAGGCAGACATACAATTTTCGGGTTGTATGTTCATGTCATCATATTATAACATCCAAAAACATATCTTTTTTTTTTGTTTTTTTTTTTTCACGATTATATACTTCCTCGACAGTGGCGTGGGAAGTCGAGTGTGGAAACATCTATAACTGCTCATTCTCTCCGCTTATGCTTTGGGATCAAACCGGAACTCGTTTAAGCTTTTCGATGGTTTCATGGTAATCACTGCAGAGAAAACGCGAAAGCTTTCTATAATCCGGCTTAAAGATCTTCCAGTTTGAATGGAGTACTTCCAGCGATCGGTCCAACTTTATCCAGTAATTACCCCGTAACTAAAAGGCCATTAAACCGCTTTCAGATAATTCATATTATTGTTTGCATATCCGGTTTTCAATCGGAGTAAGCGCGCGCTTTTTGATGTTCTTTGTGAATCGAGCACTCTCCCGATCCAACCCGTTCTCTTCCGTTCGGCCTCAGCCGTCCGATTATGCCCACATTTACCTTTTGAACGAATCCACGGCTGTCTGGATTGAATCTGATTTTAAATGCAATCTAATGAGCGCTCAGACACACAATTACGGAGAGCTGGATAACAGTATTCGGAAAAGCAGTGCTGGGGGATGGAAATAAGTTACTCATTCAACAAGGTCATGGTGAGGCTCGGGTCGCTTCTCTCAGAACAGATTTTACAGGTGATCAAAATTCTTGATCTGAATCAAAATGGACCAATGAGAAGGCATCTTCCTAGTAATCGATCTAATTAATACAGTCGATTTTTTCGTAAATATCTCGCAAACTAGCAAAAAAGTATATGATTTTTGTACAAAGGGCCTCTAATCCCCATATTAAATCAAGAAAGCCTATATATATATATATATATATATATATATATATATATATATATAATAGTAAACCATATATTATTAAAAACAAATTACAGATAATACATAATAACCTATAATTATACTAAGTGACATGCCATTTGGCTGCGACATTACCCTGCCAAATCAGACATATCTTTCATCATTTTCAAAGAAATTGTACAAAATCTTCAAATTTGTGAAGTTAGCAAGTTTCACTTCATACGTTGTTACCAGACATGCCCAAATCATCAGTTGCTGCCGTGATATTCATCCCGACCAAAGCATCCCCACGGCGAGGCGACCTGTATGTTAAATTTGTAATGATAGGGCAGCGGGTTATGCTATAAATCATATGTCACAGTGTTTGTGCACTGATTGCAATGGTTAGATGATACCCAAAATATTTTCATAAATAGGAGGTCTTTCCCATTCCGGATCGAACAATCTACCAAAGATGCTTATAATCATGATACCTAGTAAATTATCGCGAAAAAAATTCAAAACCAGCAAATGTAAAAGATTCATTTCGCACCCTCCACCACGGGACGTGATCGTCGTTAGACTTGGCAACCCTGCGAGTGACAGATAGATAACCCACTAGTGAAAAAGGCAATCAAACAATAAACATTAATAGTTTTTAAGATTTTTGGACTTAAAAGACATTATCTGTTAGACATTTTTCATAATTTTTTGTCTATGTCCATAGCAATTGCATTATGCATCAGGGAGATGTAGGGATTGACATGTCTTACACATATTATCTGTGTTTTAGGATGGAGAGGACAATGTTTTTATTGCTTTGAAGAAATTCATTAACCCGGAAATTAATAAATGATTATTATTATGATGTAAAGCAAGATGAGGAATTAGATGGATGTATTTTATATTCTATATATTTTCTTGCAAAATACAGACAAATCCACACTATTCAACATTTATGTAATGATAACAGTATATTGAACTTAAATTCGAGATTGCCATGCATTAACAAAGGTCCAAATCTGCTGACAAATTTAACAGCTAGAAAATCGATCTATTATTTGCCGCATTCCCATTGGCTTTTGGGGATAACTGATTGTTAAATGTAAATTTATAGCACAAATCAAAATATACTAAGTGACATATAAATCCGAACACCCAGTTTAAATGGTTTTATTTTAATAAAATTTTGTATAAGTACTTAATGAAGCATAATAAGTAAATGATAAAAATTTCAAAATGATTGCACTGCTTTAAAGGCCTTTGAACTTTAATAATGTGTGGATGCACCCTGATGTGCTACGCATTCTCCAACGCGCCTAGGCATGCTTCTGATCAGGTGGTCAATGTCCTCCTGTGGTATCTCATTCCAGGCAACTACCAACTCCTCTCAAAGTGCTTCTAGAGTCTGAGGAGGACGTTGCAAATTGAGCAATCTCCTACCCATCATATCCCACACGTGCTCAATTGGAGATAAGTCGGGAGATCTTGGTGGCCATGGTAACAATGTGACATCATTATGTTGAAAGAAGTCTATTGTGACTCTTGCAACATGTGGTCGGGCATTATCTTGTTGGAAAGTTGGATCTGCCAGGGTGTCAAGATGGAGTAAAAGATGGGGTTCTAGAACTTCGTGGATATAACGCTGCGCGTTCATGTTACCTCTGATGAAGATTAAAGGTGACCTGGAACCATAAGCTATAGCACCCCAAACCATAACTCCAACAGTGTGATGAACATGTCTTTCAACAAAAAACTGTGGAGTGCTCCTTTCACCACGTCGCCTTCTAACCCTGGCACGACCATCGTGCATGCCTAAACAAAATCGAGACTCGTCACTAAAGACAATACTGTTCCATTCCTGATCCCAGAGTGACCGTTGTCTGCACCACTCAAGGCGATTACGTCGGTGTTCTCGAGTTAAAGGGAGGACCCAGTGTGGCCGGTATGAAAACAAGCCAAAAGTACTCATTCGTCGGTAAACACTTCGCATGCCAATAGGTCTTCCGTGTTCTGCAAACCATTCATTTGCAATGGACCTGGTAGTGGAGAAACGGTCCCTTAAGGCCAATAATCTTAGGCGGCGATCTTCACGGTCTGTTGTTCTACGGCGGCGTCCAGTGCCCCTTGCTCTTTGCGTACGGCCTTCTCGAAGCCATGCCTGACAACACCTAACCACAGTGTCTACACTTCTTTGCACTCTAACTGCAATTGCCCGAAAAGAAAGTCCAGCTTCCCGAAGTCTCACTATACGACCCCTATCAAACTCACTAAGTTGACGAAATCGTACAGGTCTCCGTACTCCAGGCATCGTAACCGATCGTAAAGGATGTCGAGAACCAAAATCCGCCAACGTTGATTCTTTACTGCGGCTGAAATATTCATTTTTAGAGCGTTAGTGAATTAAAAAAAGCAGTATAAAAACCGGAATGTCCAACTGATAAGGCTGAAAATTTTTTCACTTGTTATTTACAGTAAGATAAATACATTCACCAACTTTTATTAAAATAAAACCATTTAAACTGGGTGTTCGGATTTATATGTCACTTAGTATATTATTAAAAACAAATTACAGATAATAAATAATAAACTATAATTATAATTAGTGTGCAGCTGAATGGCGGATTAGCTATAACAGCTTTTCTTACACTTAACCGTTTACTGCATAAAAATATAAAATGTTAGAAAAGTGCAGCTGTAAATTGAAAGGGGGAAAATGCGCAATAAACTAACCACGTCCTGAGCAAATCTCATCAAAAAAATACAATGCTGGGGAAAAACATCTTTAAAACATCCATTAGCGGAAAAGCTTTTAAATGTTCTCTAAAACTATATAGAGGCAGGCTTTTTGTTCTATAATCTAATCTACTGTACAACATGCACGTATTATATGGTTAGGTTAGATTACGTTTCTTGTGAGTGCAGCAATAGCGATCCTCCACTGCGACTCTTTGATCTATTGTGGCTCACACCTATTTACATTTCCCCAGTAGTTCCAACCTCTTGTCGATTAACTTGTTTGGAGAAATATCTTTCAGGTCTTCTGCTTAGTGTACTACGTCTCCAAATATGTTGTACCTGATTCTGGAAATTGCAGGACCGTTTCATCTCCTCCTTGCACAGTCTGCACTCGGCGTCTTCCGCTATGCCCAAGCCTGCTGAATGAGGTGACGCAATTTGCAATGACCAGTGTATAGAGCTTTAAGGCTATTCCTGTTCAGCCGTAGCAAAGAGTCTGTTACCTTCTTTATCCCTTCCAGTATTAATTGATCTTTCTGTCCATCTCTGCAAAGATTATTTGTTTAGCCGTATTGTATCGCGATCCCAATCGCTGGCTCAGGACCTTTGTTTCCAGGGTGTCTTTAAGTTCCCTATAGCAGGGATTTGAGATCCCCTAATGAAGGTAAATCAACCGATAAGTATTATTACTATGTTTATACAACGCTGTCACTTTGGTAGGTATTGATAGTTAAAAGTATGCGTTAAAACTTCGCAATTTTAGCGACAATCAAATGGCTTGGCTACTAGAATTCGTTGGGTACGATAGCTTAGGACGCCTCTGATGATTTTCCTTATCTATTCCCATACACGTTCCCGCTTAGGACCTCGTTATGAGATTACAAGCCGTACACAGGTAAAGACAATGGAAGAAAATGGTAATGCCAGAAAAAAATCAATCAGCTGTAGGGTCATATGAAATAAGGAAAAGTCTCTGTACTTTCACTTTATGTAGGACCATGCCATCGAGAAAAATCGGTTAACTAGTAAGCGGGAACATCTAAGGATCCTGAGATTATAATCGGAAACCTTTATATTGGTATAAAACCAGCGCTGTCAGGAGGTCAATGCCAGAACTGCTTCCCTCATAAAATATAACTAGAGAAACAGTTGTTTCAAATATTGTTTACCCGCTATGTATACTAAGTGACATATAAATCCGAACACCCAGATTAAATGGCTTTATTTTAATAAAAGTTGGTGAATGTATTTATCTTACTGTAAATAACAAGTGAAAAAATTTTCAGCCTTATCAGTTGGACATTCCGGTTTTTATACTGCTTTTTTTTAATTCACTAACGCTCTAAAAATGAATATTTCAGCCGCAGTAAAGAATCAACGTTGGCGGATTTTGGTTCTTGACATCCTTTACGATCGGTTACGATGCCTAGAGTACGGGACCTGTACGATTTCGTCAAATTAGTGAGTTTGATAGGGGCCGTATAGTGGGACTTCGGGAAGCTGGACTTTCTTTTCGGGCAATTGCAGTTAGAGTGCAAAGAAGTGTAGACACTGTGGTTAGGTGTTGTCAGGCATGGCTTCGAGAAGGCCGTACGCAAAGAGCAAGGGGCACTGGACGCCGCCGTAGAACAACAGACCGTGAAGATCGCCGCCTAAGATTATTGGCCTCAAGGGACCGTTTCTCCACTACCAGATCCACTGCAAATGAATGGTTTGCAGAACACGGAAGACCTATTGGCATGCGAAGTGTTTACCGACGAATGAGAAGTTTTGGCTTGTTTTCATACCGGCCACACTGGTCCTCCCTTTAACTCGAGAACACCGACGTAATCGCCTTGAGTGGTGCAGACAACGGTCACTCTGGGATCAGGAATGGAACAGTATTGTCTTTAGTGACGAGTCTCGGTTTTGTTTAGGCATGCACGATGGTCGTGCCAGGGTTAGAAGGCGACGTGGTGAAAGGAGGAATCCACAGTTTTTTGTTGAATCACACTGTTGGAGTTATGGTTTGGGGTGCTATAGCTTATGGTTCCAGGTCACCTTTAATCTTCATCAGAGGTAACATGAACGCGCAGCGTTATATCCACGAAGTTCTAGAACCCCATCTTTTACCCTATCTTGACACCCTGGCAGATCCAACTTTCCAACAAGATAATGCCCGACCACATGTTGCAAGAGTCACAATAGACTTCTTTCAACATAATGATGTCACATTGTTACCATGGCCACCAAGATCTCCCGACTTATCCCCAATTGAGCACGTGTGGGATATGATGGGTAGGAGATTGCTCAATTTGCAACGTCCTCCTCAGACTCTAGAAGCACTTCGAGAGGAGTTGGTGGTTGCCTGGAATGAGATACCACAGGAGGACATTGACCAGCTGATCAGAACCATGCCTAGGCGCGTTGGAGAATGCGTAGCACATCAGGGTGCATCCACACATTATTAAAAGTCAAAAGGCTTTAAAGCAGTGCAATCATTTTGAAATTTTTATCATTTACTTATTATGCTTCATTAAGTACTTATGCAAAATTTTATTAAAATAAAACCATTTAAACTGGGTGTTCCGATTTATATGTCACTTAGTATATAAATTTACCTATGTTGAACACAATATCGCAGCAAAGGCAGCTATCCTCATTCGTGGTTCTCTATCACTTATTATACAATAGTACGGTCATTTTGCTTTTATTCTGAAATCTACTTAAAAAACATTCTAGTTTTTTTTTCTAGCAGATAAAAGGACTGATTACCTCCCCTGGCGGCACAGCTCCCGCGAGACTTCGTGTCTTGGGCTCTAATTTCCTTACAATACATAAACATATATTGATTCTGAAAAATATCTTGTGCTTTCAAGGATCTACAGATTATATGTATGTACAGTTCTTCATCCACGAGTGTGTACTTCATTGCTTGATTTTCCGAACATGACCTAAGTTTACTCACTCCTTGGTCGTAAGTTAAGGCTTGAATCCTTCTACCTGACGAATGCTTTAAATTTTTGATATACTCTATACAGGCGGAATAAGCAACTAGGTTCCTTGAAGGACTAAAAAGTTATGAGCATGGAGAAAGGGTGGCGACTTGCTTGCTCAAGCACTTAAATATCGTTTCTGAGAGCAAATGCCCTTGAGACAATTGAACAGCGAGGGGTGGAATACGTCACACGATTTGGGTCTAGGTAATTTTTACACCAAGATATAGCAATATACTGGAAAAAACGTTGTCATAGGTATATTGTTTCCGGAGGGGATTACTTTGAAGACGACGAAATAAATTAGGAATAAGTAATAAATGAACCGTTTTTGTTTTTCACTTGGGCCTCTAGGGGACCCTCCTCCGCTCTAAGTCCGACCAAGACCAGTCAAGATGAAATTTAAAACTTGACAGGAAAACCAAAACGTGATACGAGCTAACAATGTTAGAATCTATATTGAGGACGGTATTATAAGTTAACAGATTTGTGAAATAGAATGAATTGGATTGGATAGTAGTTTCTATAACGAATGGCACAAAAATTAGTTACCATGATGTTGCTTAGCAATTTCCAAGGATAAAATTTCTAAATTCATTCAATAACATTCTCTTGTAGTATGTTAAAATTAAAAGTGATATTTGGAGAACTTTCGTCAAAACACATCACTTTTCTTCATAACATTACCTAAGGAATCGTATCATACCACATCAATAAGGTGCACCCTGTATATTACAACAAATTATACATCTCTATATCTGAATTCTGATTATGACACCAAATCTTTTTCTGCTTTTGAGTCTGGTTTGTGCAATGGATAAAACAATTGACATCAACTGACTGAAGCTTCACATGGCAGTATTTATCAAATGCACCCTGTATCATATCCTTCAAGTTAAATTATGTATGAATTCTCCGTTTTTTCTTGTTCCAGCTTAGTTTATGTCTGATTATATTAGAAAATTTCCCCGAAATAATTGTAAAGCCTGGTTTTACTGGTGAAGTTGTTCAATGGGGTATTTAGAAAATGGACGCATAAAATAGGTACACCAATTTTTGTGGGAAAACTCTTTATTTGACAGAAAAGAAGATTGAGGAAACGTGTTTTTTGTGGTTCAATCGAAAGTGTTGACAGAAACGAAAAAACTTTTCATACAAGATTTTTAGGTATTTACAAGATGAGACCACGCGTAAAAAGACCGATTAATAGAAAAAATGTTACGGCCAAAAAACGAGGCAAAATGCCTGTTTTCCTGCCATCACTACTAGGTTATTGAGCAATATACAGGGTTTTTTCAAAAGCATTTAATAGTAAAATACACGTGTTTACCTTGCCGATATGAATCACAAACCATTCCGAAAGATAAAACAAACGTTACGTTTCTTTTTTCTAAACAAATTCAAACAATTCGTATTTGTGAGTAATTGAACAAATGCGCTAAGATATTCGAAAAACATACGTTCATATACATATTTTAAAACAAAGCGGATGTGTCTATCATCTTTTGCTGCGAATTACTCGCAAATACGAAATGTTTGAGTTTGTTTAGAAGAAAAAACGTAACCCATCCTTTTTGCATAAAAATAACATTTATCTTCCAGAATGGTTTGCGATTCATATCGGCAAGGTAAACCAGTGTATTTAGCTGTGAAATGCTCTAACCCTGTATATTGCTCAATAAATTAGTACTGCTCGACCAATTTACTCCAATTTTGTTGTGGTTATTTAGAAGTACGATTTCTACGAATTTAAAGAATTTGTATCTGCGAGAAACCATTGTTGCGTTGCTAACAAGTGCCAAAATTGCAGTTTGCCTTGGTTTCCGGCCATACTTTTTTGATATTAATCGGATCTTTTTACGTTTTAAATAAATAAATAAATAAAAACGCCTTTATTTTAAACTCTGCGAAGGCCAGCTATGCTGTTAACTTAACCGAGCATGTAAAAAGTAACAAGTAACAACAAGCCAAAAAGAAAAGTAATATGATAAGAAACAAGTTTTACATTACATTAATTTTAGAATATTACATAACAACAATGAACAATAATAACTACAGATGTACGTATACAAAAAAAATAAGCAATAATAAACAACTTATATTTCACAGAAGCAGTTGTTTCAGTTTTCGTTTGAACATATTAGGAGACATATCTTCAAATTGACCTATATTGTATTGGTTTAGAAGTTTCACGGATGTATAGGAAAATGAGCTTTGAGTCATGGTTTTAGCTATTTTAGGTATTTCATAAAGTACATCAAAGCGTGTTGCACGAGAGTGAATCAGTTAATTTTTCAATCAGATACGGAGGGCTATTAGTTTTAATCAATTTATGAAGAAAGCAAGCAAAATGCAGCTTTTCTCGATTGGAAACATTCAACCATTTCAGTTCGGAAAGTATGTGACTGACATGATCGTAACGTCTAAGCTGGTAAATGAGTCGTATGCAAGAATTCTGCACCTTTTGAAGTTTATCCTTAGTAAATACATCTAAGCAAGGACCATACACAAAGTTGCAATAGTTAAGGTGACACAAGACCAGTGCTTCGCAGAGAACCTTTTTTAACTTAAAACTAAGAATATATTTACTTTCGTAAATATTGCGTAGATTAAAATAGGCTTTTGGTAGAAGCCTCGACACATGACTTCGGAATCTAAGCTTGTTATCACACTGAATCCAAACACTCGTTTAGCCTCCTAGCCGCTTCAATTGCGTCCGACTTAGCAAAAGAAAGCTGAATCTGTGTATTGTCAGCGTATCTATGATTGTTTATATCACCAAAGCACTCCGACATATCAGCAGTAAAAATGATAAAAAATAAAGGACCAAAAATTGATCCCTGAGGAACTCCTCTATCCACGTTCAAGGATTTTGATTTAAGCCCATCAATTGAGACCGACTGCGATCTGTCATCCAAATAACTACGAATAAGTTGAATAGTCTTAAGTTTAAATCCATAGCAGAAAAGTTTTGCACACAGCAATGAATGATTCAGGGTATCGAAGGCCTTGCTAAAGTCCTGCAACACCAATGCCGAAGTTTCACCCCTGTCCGCAGCCAACAGAATGTCATCTAGAACCTTCAACAGTGCCATGGTAGTACCAAACCCTTTACGGAATCCAGACTGCAACTTGGGTAATAAATTATTATCTGTGAAATAAGTAATTATTTGCCTATAAATAAGCTTTTCAAATACTTTAGACAGCATTACATTTTTACATATGATCTCATTTTGCAGTTCTCATAAATACCTAAAAATCTCATATTAAGATGTTTTCCGTTCCTGACAACACTTTCGAGTGATTGTAAAAAAAACACGTTCCTCATTCTTTGTTGTCGAATAAAAAGTTTTACCGCAAAAATTGGTGTACCCATTGTATGCGTCCATGTTTTAAATACCCCCTTGAACAACTTGCAGCAATAAAACCGGACTTTACAATATTATTTTCGTCTAATATGATACCAAGCCTGCGGCAACGTCGGTTCCGATGCGTTGGTCCTATGTCTGAACGCGACATTAGATCAAAATAAAACAGACCACGCTGAAGTACACAAATGTAGATTACCTTGGTGCTTCACAAATCAAAAAGTTACACATTCCGTTTATTTTTCCTTTACGTGTAATTGTTAGAGACCGTACACCACCAAAATTCTAAATACAATTCGGTATCGCTCACTTCAAGGTTGCTCAACATGCGTCTAGCATTGAGAGAGACATCGGAAGTTCTTGAAATATTTGGTGGTATTTGCGATGTTCGCGTTCCAGCTAATTCCAGTTCAAACTCATTTTCCTGAACATAGCCGGGGGTGGCATCACATTCTCTTCCCACGCTGAACTTTACCGCTTATTGCTTGTTACCACGGTGCCAATTTAACCCCTCACGTTACCGTTGGTGTCGCACCGCTTGCTTCGCTTGTTTCGGAGTATTTACAAGCAGTCAGTAGCGTAGACGACAGAAGCAGAGTGGCGAAAAACATTACAGCTTTAAGATCTCTACAAATATGTGCAAAAGCTCTTTGGTTGATTCATAATAGAGGCACTTCCCTCATCGCATTAAATAGAGCGCCGCAATTTTTCAAAAGATGCTGGCTGAGAATAAATGAAAGTTCCAAAATCCAGACGTTAGCTACTAATATTTAGTAAATTTTAATTTCCTTCCTGACCAACCCATCGTCAAAATTATTTGAAAGTATGACTCTTTTATTTATTTATTTATTGAGGTTACATTCAAATTTCAAGTTTATCTGCTGCAATAAGAACATGAAAGTTTGAAAATTTAGTAATACGGTATTGATATACAGGGTGTTTCAGTTTATTGTTGCATAACTTTAAGATTCGACAGAACTTTTAAAATGAATGCATAAAGTCTATATAAACATGGGTCGAAAAATGCGTGGCTTTGTAACGGTTTCACCGTCCGATTGTATTTATTAAATCACTTCTCGATTATCATTTCAGAATCGCAAATCATTAATCCCATCTCTAGCTTTTTTATCGTCGATTATCATTTCAGAATCGCAAATCATTAATCCCATCTCTAGCTTTTTTACTTGGAAAATTTTCCGCTTGGAGCGCTTGATGCGGAGTTCCTGATCTGCGATCTTCCTCGGCGGCTCGAAATACAGGGTATTTAAATTTACTTTCTAAAATAGTTTTTTTTTAATTTTTCGAACAATATTTGATGTATAACAGTGAAAATTG
Source organism: Acanthoscelides obtectus (assembly GCA_963669975.1). NCBI lineage: Eukaryota > Metazoa > Arthropoda > Insecta > Coleoptera > Chrysomelidae > Acanthoscelides > Acanthoscelides obtectus. Next base: position 18,097,547 of record CAVLJG010000008.1, read on the forward strand.
GTATACAAGGGTTTTTTGGTACGACAAAACGAACCATGGGCATAGTTTTACTGCAGCCGCTAGAGGGCGCTCTCTACTGTACCTGTAGTGTATTAAAATGACCGAAAATTTTTTCGTAGTGCAATTTTTTGCTTTTAGAATAAAAAAACTGATTCTTCGCACTTTTCAACATAAAAAAGCTCTCCTCCAATTTTTCGTTATAGTTAGCCGTTTTTGAGATATTTCGATTTTTAAGGTTCGATGCATTTTTAATTATTTATGGGAAAATAATATTTTTTTCACATTTTCGATTTGGGCAGTACAAGTAATTAAGATGATCGTTTAGATTGTGTTTTTAAACACAGCAATAATTCCTAACTCCAAATAAACACAAAAACACAGAATATTAATTTGTTTAATTTTCCAATATTATTTTTAACAAATTAAATTAATTATTTACAACTAAAATGCTATTGGAAAGTTAGGACAAACATACTAAATATAAAGTAGTTGCTCGAAATGTAAACCCAATTGTTCAATACACAATTCACATCTACGAATGATCGAACGTGGTATAGCATTATTCAAATAAGGCCTTATTTCATCACATGCATTCCTGATTCTGTGTATTAGCATATCTCTTGTGGTTACGGGAGTCTGGTACACTCTTTCTTTTAGAAATCCCCACACAAAGAAATCTAATGGATTTAGGTCAGGGGATCGTGGAGGCCAGGCGACTGGTCCTCCACGGCAGATCCATCTTTCTGGATAATTTTCGTCCAGCCAGTTTCTAACTATTCTCGAATAATGAGTTGGACAACCATCAAGCTGGAACCAGGCCAATCTTCTTAAATCTAACATAACATCATCCCACATATTTGCATGTTCAGCCTTTAAAAATTCCAAGAAGGTCGCAGCATTTAACCTTGCAGGCAAATGGTAGGGTCCAAATAGTCGATTACGGTAGATACCAATCCACACGTTCACACTAAATTCATGCTGAAAATTTCTTTCCCGAACTGCATGCGGATTTTCATGCGACCAAATATGTTGATTATGAAAATTTACCACTCCACGTCTAGTGAAGCATGACTCATCGGTCCATAAAACGTTACTCAAAAACTCCCTATTATTATCAGTTCTATCAAGAATCCACTGACAAAATGTGATTCTTCTTTCTCCGTCCCCTGGCTGTAGTCCTTGCACAGGTTGCAAATAGTAAGGACGTCTATGGTCATTTCTAAGAACGCGGTGAACATGGCTTGCTGAAATTGCCAAGGCACCAGAAACTCTCCTAACACTTGTGGTCGGATCTCTATCAAACTCACGCAGAATCATACGGGTAAATCTGCGGTGACGAACATTTATGTTTTGATCCCTTCGGAGATTTCCAAAACCATTTTCAATTATTTGGCGATGCATTCTTACAAATACTGACCGAGTTGGATGTCGTCTGTTTGGAAATCTTCGTGCGTATTCTGTGGCTGCTTCTGCTGCGTTTCCATTTACAAAGCCATACACACAATGAATATCCGCTAACTCTTGATTGGAGAATAAAAATGGCATTTTTATAAAACTTACAAAAAAAAACAGGTAAAAGAAACTAAATTTCCTTCATTCACAATTGCAAAAAACGTTTCAGGTTTTAACAGACAACAAAATTAACTGTCAACTAATTGACGTTTAACCTTATTCTGCTTTCAATTCCAAAAAAATTTGCAGGCACAGCCTACTTCTAAAAATTATCGAGATACTGACTCTTTTATCATAAATAATTAAAAATGCATCGAACCTTAAAAATCGAAATATCTCAAAAACGGCTAACTATAACGAAAATTCACAAAAGAGCTTTTTTATGTTGAAAAGTGCGAAGAATCAGTTTTTTATTCAAAAATCAAAAAACTGCACTAAGAAAAAATTTTCGGTCATTTTAATACACTGCAGGTACAGTAGAGAGCGCCCTCTAGCGCCCTCTAGCGGCTACAGTAAAACTGTGCCCATGGTTCGTTTTGTCGTACCAAAAAACCGTTGTATACCAATTTTCACTGTTATACATCAAATATTGTTCAAAATATTTAAAAAAAAACTATTTTAGAAAGTAGTATTTCGCAAGCCACGCATTTTTCGACCCATGTTTATGCATGCATTAATTTTAAAAGTTCTATCGAATCTTAAAGTTATGCAACAATAAACTGAAACACCCTGTATAACGATACAATACTTTCTTATACAGGGTGGCCCATTAAGTTGAGCGTTAAAGTCCACCACGTATCCGCACTTTATATCAACTAAGCTATACCATCCGAACGTGACTTAGATAATCACTACCGTGTTGAGTCTTAATTGTTGGATTTTTCTATATGACTGTGGTGATTTAGGGTATGCAATAATAATAATAATAATAATAATAATAATAATAATATTTATTCACTCAATGTACAAGATAACAAACAATATGAATAAATAAATATAAAATCAATCAATAGAAGGCATCGCCTGTACATGGACCAATAATTTTAAGTTGCAACTGTAGAATGCAAATGACAAAAAAGGACAAAAATTAATTGATTATGTATTTACTTGATGTTCGTATTTATGAGTTTATGAATTTCAGTCCTAGATATAGAATGTAGCCACTTTTTTAAATTTCTTTTGAAACAATTTCCGAAACGTAAATCTTTTAAGTCTTTAGGTATAATTTCATAAAATGTTGGCGCTAAATAGAGATATGACCGCTGCATTATAGATTTATGCAGCTGAGTAACTACTGTGCCACGAATTTTGTACCTTGTATAATGATTATGTTTAATTTTTTGGTCGGTGTTTACAAATTTATGGTAGTGAGTGAAACTGTGTAAGAAATAAAGCTGTCTTATATCATACATTCGAACATCTGCGTATAATTTGTCAGTAGGATAAAGTTTCGGTTTTTTAAATATCATTTTTAGAATACTTTTTTGAAAAACATCTAAATTATAGATATGTGAGGAACATGCAGCTCCCCATGCTAATATACCATATGTCAGATGAGGCTCAATCAGTGCATGGTATAATGTTTGAAGATATTTTTCTGTCAATAGGAAGGATACAAATCTAACTTTCGTTAAAATATAATTGACATGGATGTCCCATCGTAAGTGAGGATCCAAGACCACTCCAAAGTATGTTGGGCACTCTATTAATTTGCATTTTTTGATCATTAATGTTGAAGGAGAAATTTGTATAATTTGGCAGATGTCTAGCATAAGATCCAAATGGTAAAACACGAGTTTTAGAATAGTTAATGCTTAATTTTCTACTGTTAAACCACCGAATAATTTTGATAAAATCATTTTTCAATTACATTTTTCAGATCAGACCAGTCAGTGCCTTCATATAATATTGCAGTATCATCTGCAAAACTGGTTATTTTGCCAACACAATTAATTTGGAAAATATCATTTAAATATATATTGAATAACAGCGGACCTAAGACAGTTCCTTGTGGGACACCACACTTAATATACATTTCTTTACTAAACGATCCTGATATCTGCACAGATTGCGGGCGATTTGGCAAATAATTTTCGATCAGTGAGTACGCGTTTCCTCTGAAACCAATACTCTCCAATGCTTCTAATAATAATTTGTGATTAACTGCGTCGAAAGCTTTCTTTAAATCAACAAAAATGCAGATTGAAGGGATTCTGTTATCAATATTTTGATGTATTTGATTTACAATTTTAGTTATTGCGTCCGATGTAGCCTTCAATACACTGAATATTATTATCCTTGTCTTTTACTGAAGGGATTAGTTGCTTACTCTTGTCTCACCTTGTCACTTTCATCTATCTATGTAAGGGAGCATCCGAGATTGTCGATTGATAACTCCCTTTGTTCAGTATAAGTATTGAATTACGTTGGTTCATCTTATCTTGTCTTGACTTACGCTCTGTCCTGTAGAGTGGACAATTTTTTGGGTATGAGCAGATAGCTTGGCGGAAAACCTGATGTATGCACGTGTCAAGAAGTGGAAGTACGATTTGTTCTATTCTGAGACTACTGAGTGTTATACTAAATCTGACTTATTCATTCCTTGATTCAATTTACCTTATTCGAGTATCTTTTATCTTCGTGATTACGTTTAGGTCGATTCATATATTTTGGTCTGTAGTATCTCCAATTTCGAGATATCCCAACCTTTCGCAGACGTATAACTTTTCAGTCCCGATATCAAGAACGGTGACATTTGCGGAGTGTATAATTCTTATATTCCGAATAACAACAAGTATGAGTCAAATACTGGATCTCTCGCGTCAAAAATGGCCCATAATGATTTGATAACAATATACAGGGTAGCGCATCGAAAACGAAACAGACGCATTTACTGGCAGCACAGTTTTTTTTTGGAAAACGCTCAGATCCGTCGATTTTGTTTTCGAGGGGGACACAAGTTCGGCAAAAAATTACGTTAACACGTCCAGCCTCCTGGGCGGGGGTGACACCAACCCTAAAATCTAAATTCCCTTTATAATGATGTAAAAAACATGAGCTTCAGTTTAGCAGTTTTGAAGATTTATTGATTTAAGGCTTAAATAAAACTAATACATCGTCATTAGTGGAGATCAATACATTTGGCAGCAAAGTACTTTAAAAATGAAGAATGAACTGACCTGTTAGATAAGTGAATGTTGAAAATGGCCACCATGACTCTCCATGCAATAATAAAGATTTTGGTCAAAATGTTGCCGCACATCTTGCAATATTTGAGGCGTAATTTGAAGGCACTCATTCACAATTCTTTGTCGCAGGTCTTCTAATGATGTTGGCTGAGTAGCATAGATTTTGCTTTTTAAATGACCCCACATAAATAAATCCAAAGGTGATAAATCTGTCGATCTTGGGGGCCATTCAATGGCACCTCTTCTACCAATCCATCGATCTGAAAACCTCTGATCTAAATATTTTCGAACACGTAATGCGTAATGTGGTGGGGCACCATCCTGTTGGAACATCAACCTATTCGCAATGTACCGCCGATCATTCTGATTTTCAATTATGGCTGCTAACGCAGGATCTATGGCATCTTCCAGTAATTCCAAATACATTTCACCGGTCAAATTTCAAGGTAAGAAAAAAGGACCAACTAATTGATCGCCAAAAATACCAGCCCAAACATTTAATTTTTGTGGCTGCTGTGTATGAACCTCATGATAAATTCTGGGATTAGAATCGGACCAATATCGGCAGTTATGACGATTTACTAGGCCATTTAAGAAAAAGGAACATTCGTCGGAAAAGCAAGTGTTAAAATATAAAATGTTCATCGTTTATAATTCCTTCACTCATATCTTCACAAAATTGTAATCGCCGATCACAATCGTCTTCATTAAGTTCTTGTACCAGGTGAATTTTATACGGATGAAAACTATGGGCCTTTAGAATCCGTTGGACAGTATGTCGACTAACACCACACATAGTCTCCAATTTGCGGGTCTACTGTAGGATCTACATAAATTTGTCCTAAAACCCCCACTTCTATTGCTTCGTTCCTTATGGGATTTTCAATGTTGTGTTTTTTATTGACGACTGACCCAGTTTCCCGAAATTTAGCTAGAAGTTCTAGAACATATGTTCGATGCATGTTACTGTTCTCATGTCGCTCATTAAATATTTCTGCTGTTCTATTAGCGCACTGATTATTTCCGAAAAATATTTCGATAATTTCAACTCTTCCTGCTGTGGAATATACCATGGTTAATTTATGTAATAAAGCGTTATAAGTTATTTTAGCAACAAAGTTTGATCAAATCAATCGCAAACTATGTACTGAATTCCTATTTAAAATAAGTACGAGATATTTCCTTATCTTTCTTCAAAAAATTACTTTTTGCCACCAAAAAACGCTCCAATAGCTATTTTCAACAACAAAATGATAAACAAACCATGGGCGTAGTGAAGAAAAGCATTTACCTATTAAGTAAATTCTTTTAGTCAAATTTCTTCTGAAAGTACTATAGTACAAACTAATCTGATGTACCTATTAAAGTCTACTTTAAGCTTTAAATCAATAAATCTTCAAAACTACTGAACTGAAGTACATTAATTTTATATCATTATAAAGGGAATTGAAAGACCTTTAAAATAAGGTGTCACTCGACCCCCCTTTCCATTTAAGATTTTAGGGTTGGTGTCACCCCCGTCCAGGAGGCTGCACGTGTTAACGTGATTTTTTGCCAAACTTGTGTCCCCCTCGAAAACAAAATCGACGGGTCTGAGCGTTTTTCCAAAAAAAAAACTGAGCTACCAGTAAATGCGTTAGTGTCCACGTTGAGAGAGGTGAATGTTTGTATATGAGAGATATCAAACATGTATTTATCCATGAAATTGCGACGGTATAAAGCGTATTATCGACAACAGTCCCATCAAATAAAGCACGAGGTAGCGCAGCCAAAAGGCCTTAAAGACCTCCCCATCAAAAATTATTTCCACGCTCGGCCGTCAACCGATGAAATATTCAAATTATATGGGCTGGAAGAAATAGAGGTCCTTCATTTTATAACCGAGAGAATTTATTAGCACTGAAACGACTATTTGAATTTTCACACACGTGCGATTCATATTAAATCCAATATAAATTTTAGTATTCATGAAAAACAAATAGGAAGTCATACGGTAATCTCACTTTTATCGGTGTTATCAAGATTGTGTTAGAGCCATACACCCTTCAGAAAAATGACGGAAGCACTGGCGCGCTGTTGACCGCTCTTCTGGAGGAAAAAGCTTTGCGATCTTTCACTTTTTTATTATCCTGATGTATCATGAGCTGACACATGTAACTTTGACAGGTATGCATACAACTTTGGACATCCAAATGAACCTATAAGTGCATCAAGGCATTAGTAATAAAGTCCTTGTGTGGTACATCGTCAGAAATCTTGATTGTGGATCTATGATCCGACTTTCATTCAAATATCATTGGATAAAGAAGCTTTCACTAAAGATGCCGCGTATTCAGTCTACCGTGTAAGTATACAGATTGGTGATTGTCTATTGTACTCATAAATCCAGGCATTCATGGACTTTTATTTTTGTGCTAGCCCTCCAGTGGATCTCTTTGGTATCCCTCATACATCTTCCCCTATTTTTGTCCGAAATTGTCGGAGCGCAAATTGTCAAATGTGACGTTTGGCATTTGTGGTTGTGTTGTAAATCTTACATTGCATTTTGAAATAGATGTTGATAATTAGATAAATGAAATGTAAAAGTTGACAACAGAAACCTTCATGTGGTATGAGCAATAGAACTTATAACTATCCGCACAAAAATATCATGACGAACTGAATTCACATTCGTACATTCACGATTTATCATTCCGTTTCAGCACAAATGATGTTGAAAGATCCGACAAGCAATTCTTATCCACCATAGTTCAAAGTTTTGGACGAGCAATGGAAGTTGCTGCACAATTAATATTGTTAACAGAAAAATGCACCCACAAAGAAAATTAACTAAGACGTTCATTTTACCTTATTTGGATGCCCAAAGTTACATTATATACCACTAATTTATCAGAGTAATTCATAGAACATTTCAGATTTCATCTGTATCTTGTATTTAGTAGGATTCACTACTTTACACATCTAATCTGGTAGACTCATTTTCCAATGTAACACCTCGTTTTGTTTATTTTACAATTCAACATAACTGAGTTGACACAATTATAAATATGCACTTCATTGAATTTATATAATTAGATGGTAATTATTAAATCATAATAATAATAAATATGGGAAAGTGCGTTGTCTTGCTGAGAAAGGACGTGTGGACGGTCCTCTAGATACGGCAATAAAATGGTTTGTATGACATCATCAACATATCGCGGAGCATTCTTATTGCCTTGAACAAAGAGGCTACCATAGGCAATAGCCCCACAAACCATTACTCCAACAGTTTTGCGTACATGCCTCTTAACAGCAAATCCAATATCACGCCGTTCTCCACGGCGGCGTCTTACCCTTCTACGACCATCGTGCGTACCCAGACAGAATCGCGATTCATCGCTGAAGATTACATTATGCCATTCTGCCTCTCAATGTTGCTGTTCTTTGCTCCAGTTCAAACGCTGGCGATGACAGTGGTCCGCAGTCAGAGGAAGCACTAACCGCGGACGGTACGAAAAAGTCCACCTTCTTCTCCAAACTATTGGACAGCCATCTGACGCGTAGTAGCAAAACTAGCGCATAGTTTTCTGAAGCACCTATCTTGACGCTCTGTCGTACGCCTCGGTGGATCAATTGGCCGTCTTCGTGTTCCTCTTCCTTCTTCTTTCCACACACGATACACACCTATTACCGTCATTGCAGTATAATTAACACGGCAGCCAATTTCGCGATAGGACTAACCAACATCTCGATAGGCAATAATTGTAGACCTGTCAAAGTCGTTAACACGGTGATAATTTGGACGTCTTCGAACACTAGTAAACAAAAGGGCAATAACTTAAAGTATCTGTACTACTCACCTCTCAGAAACTGCTTTCTTCGCAAAAACTAAGAGATAACATTTCAACAAAGGTACACAAAAACAAAGATCAAACGTTGACATTTTGCATGCTTCAAATAAAGTCATTGTTTTGTCAAAAAACAAGTTGAAAAAATATTTTTTCCGGGTGCATCACTTCTAATGTCACTGAGAATACATCGATATGTCATAGGATGGGTGTTGGAGTAGTATGTATATAGTTAACTTGTATTTTAACTTAGTTCCAATAGAATATTCATACTTTGACCCCAAAAAGATGTTAATGTCTATGAGCGAGAAGTGACTAACCTTGCCAAAGCTTAAACGTTGTCACGTAATAAGTTATAACCCGTAATAGGTAGTCTACGAATAAAACTCAAGAAGCATTAGCTGAATGCTGTGGTGGGAGATGCAAAAGACTCAAATGAGTTATTTCTTGTTGCACGAATTTCAAATAAGTTTCTTCCAAGACAATAGCAAAATAATGAGGATAAAGTGAGGAACAACCTATTTCAGATATTAAAAATGCAGTTTTGCCTAGGCAGTGCATTGTGATAATGTTATGTGATATATTTTTCAGGAAACGGTTACCCTGAAACAAAATCATCACAACTTTCAAAAATCCTTTGCAGCAAATACACGTCCAGACCATAACTCACATTAAAAGTGCTTAACTGTACCATTTTTGGTCATGGCTGAGAAAACTAAGACGTAATATAGAATCTATAAAGAATGATCATCCTGTCATGGCAGCTCAAGAGACTGGAGGGATTTATGATAAAGGTTAAGTACTTCATGCTCAAATTCATTCTGTGATTTTATGTGGGTACTTGAAGTATAAGACAAGTCAATTTTGGTCCTAAATATATTGTCGTAGTGCCTTGAAGTTATAGGGACGACATCACCCCCGGCACATGTCTTGTGCTGAAGTTATTCTTTCAAAACCTTCCCAAGTGGACAAAAATAATCTTCCATTTTATCTTTATCTGTAGGAATAAAGTACTATCGGAGGATTTAGATAGTTATAATTTATATTTCTTTTTGTTGCAGGTAAGCATGTTTTCACACTTCACAGTTTGATATCGGTAAGTTGCTCGATAGAAGTGTTGTCGCAATATCTTAAGACACAGAAATCCACGCACTTCGCCAGTGCACCTTAGATTCTGTTTTCATCTGATAGTCAGTTTTAGGTGTGTTGGTTGCCTCCATCAATACCCAGGTATACGCGCCTGTTAGCCCATAAAGTTACCATAAATACGCTTGCGGGTGCGAGGAGGCAGGTTGGTGCGATATTAGTCTTTTACTTCAGCTATTCTTATGATTTAAGGATATTCTCGCGTTTTTCGGACACGTTTCCGATGCTTCTGGCGGTGTCAATGACCCTACAGCTCATTTTGCCACTCGGCTCTGCATACCGTAGATATGCCTGTAAATATTCATTCCACCTGTCAGTTCCCTGATTGCATGCCTGGTGAAAATGTTATTTATTGCTTCGTAATAGTGGTTGCAACACCTTGGGGTTAGGGTAGCTTTTATTAACTTGCATTCCTTTAGATTCGCCGATATCATATCAGTCCATTCGCTTTTCTTAAGGCGGCTCCGACACAGTGAGTTTTAAGCCATTTACAAGGGTTCGGCTGCTTCAAAACTGACACTCCATTTTTCAATATTTTTCAATGAAATTCATGCAGTATGTTGAGAAGATAATTGCCCAGGGTGCTATAGGAGCACTTTTTGAAATTTTGTTTTTGCACAAGTTTTATGATGGGTTGAAGTGCGCACTTTTTCTGTTCAACTTTGCGATTATTTTAAAAAGAACCTAGTGAAAAAAATGAAAAAGTGGCTATGTAGCACCCTGTGGGATTTTGTTTTCAGCACAGTGTAAAAATTTTATCCGAAAATATCAAAAAATAAAGCGTCAATTTCGAAGCGCGCAAACCTCTACAAATCGTATTTTGGACGAATTTTGTTTACTGTTTCGTGCTTCCAACACAACCGCTGCGGCGCAATGTACGCACTAAAAAAGGACGTATTCAGATAATTTGGTGGCCCTATTTCATATAATATCGCGTATATAACTCGTTCTGCAAATAGGTACTCATCGCGAAAAATTTCTAAAATGAGATGTTATGTTTTTTTTAAGTCATATGGCATCTACATCTCGAAAAACTGTATCACTCATCATCATCTTGGAAATTACCGCTCGGATTTTTATGAAATTTCCACGCTGCCAAAGCTTTGTAGTTCTACTCCAGTGGCAACGGTGCAATAGGCAAAAAAAAAGTAACAATTGCTGAAACTCCATTTTTGACGTTTCAGGGGTTCCTAATCATTGACATAAAAAATTGTACTGCTTAAAACGGGGGGGGGGGTGAAATCAGTGAAACACGTTCTATTATTAAAAAGCTTTTGATCCCAGTGATTACAGGAAATTTAAATAACGAAAATCCGACGAATAAAGTTGAAAAAATCGGTATCTGCTCTATAGGTTTGTCACCAAGAGCCAACAGATCTGCAACTACCGACACTGGGAAGAATAAATTCGGATATCACTCCAGTCAAGTATAGGGGAATTTAGCGTGGAACTTTAAAATTATCGATATGTCAAGGAAATATGCTCTTGAGAATGATAATTTGGTAGATTTTATACCTGCATTTTGACTTGAATTTCATGACCCGTGAAATGTACCCATTTCGCCGTTACCTTCAATTTGTGTTCTGCAGTTTGTGATGTTTTTCTGGATATACGCAGGACATAATTGACTAGGGTGCTATCAGAGCTTTTTACAAAATTTTGTATTTGCGCAAGAATTATGGTGGGTTGAAATGCTTACTATTTGTGCTCAACTTTTTGATATTTTAAAAAGATCCTTGTGGATAAAATCGAAAAAGTGGATCGCTGGCACCCTGTGGACTTTGTCTTTAGCACGCTGCAAGAGTTGCATTTGGAGATAATAAAAAATAAACGTAAGCTGTGAAGTACAAATCGGTTTTTGGGCGAAATTCATCTACTGTTTCAACCTGCCTGTCCAAGCGTCGTGACGGTGCGTTCCGACTAAGACAAAATGTATTCAAATATTTTTAAATGTTTCCTAAAATAAATTCAAGAACTCAAATTTAAATTCGTTTATTCATGTCAATAAACACAATTATGTTTACAAGGGTCATGTGGTAGATGGTAACAATTGAACGAGGGTCATAAAAATATCTTATGCAGTCAAAAGAAGAGGAAACAGTTAGGTAGTTTTTGCAAAGCAATAAATAGGTAGGCTTATACCTGGATTAAGTACATGTCTTGTCTACTGTAATAGGTAGATGGAGGTGATGCTGCCAGAAATAGATATGTGCGATCAATAAACAAATCACAAGATTGAACTGCCGTGTCCAATAATTTTTGTATTGCCTTTTTTTATTTCCTTACTAGAAAACTCTGTTGGGTATATGATGGAGTTCACTAGAACTTTGCAGCTTGTTGTCTGCCTTCTTCTACTAACTTCACCACATTGAGACGCTGTCAACCTTATCCTCCGTTGAAGACGTCACAAAGTACAGTCCTGTGATTTGGTGACTTGTTCGATCTGCAAAATCTCGTCGTCACTTTTTTTAAGTTTCCCAAAAAATGTTCGCTTAGCAACCTCCAAATCAATGTAGTTAATGTCAGGTTTTTGACTCTATTCGCCATAAAACTATTCATTTTCTTTGGAATTGCTATCCGAATTGTTAGTTATTTTTATATCACCTTTTTTTGGTCTTAGTTTCTTTTCAAGATTCTTGCGTTTGAGTCTGTGTTCCATCTTAGTGATAAGCGAGGTTGGACTAAGCTTAGCACGCAAATGTATTTGGACCACATAGACAGGCCGCTCGGTATTGTGGCTCACTACAGCTGCCGCACATTTTCCAAGGTATGACCTCTTCTTGCAATAATTTATTCGCTTACCCCAATGTATTTTGCGATTATAGAATTGAACTGCTCCTTATTATTGTTGTCCCCATCATGAATTAAACTCACTGCATTCGTAATTAAAATTGTCGCATATGACCTTTTATTGTCGATTATCAACCTCAATAAAAAAGGTACTCAAGAACAATCACACCAACTAGACAACAACACAATATTGACGAACAGTAACCAGCGTAGAACAATACTAAATTATCACTTGCTGAGTACCAAAATAGGAAACGATTTACAGGCTAGATCGCTAATTGAAATCCGACTCTGTTATTATAAAAATTTACCTCGGTACGCACCCGCAGTCATCCTTTCCTCTTTTAAAGTAGCGCCGACAACCGTCTAAGACCTGCCCACCCTCGTTTCCTTTTCACCCCCCCCCCCCCCCCCCGTTACCTCAGCAGATGGTAATCGTGATTGTAGGAGCCCCGTTAAGATTAAGCATATTTCCCATATTTCCGTTAGAAAGCTGGCATCAAAAGTGCAGAACTTGTAGTTTTAACCTGTATTTGGTGATCTGGAAAATGACCTTACCTAAAAGATGATGTAGAGGTTAACTCTACCAAAATACTAGCAAGGGACCTCTAAAAATTAAAGCAAAAAATTTTGCTACTGGCATCAACCTTGCTCAAGGATGAAAAACGTTATTCTGTGTTCTTTAAACATCAAAAATGTTCGAAGAAAATAAGCATTAAAAATGCAGAGCTCAGAAAGGTTTAGTGACGAAGATCATGTTAGAATTTATCACTTGTCAACCTTTTTGAGAATCTGCAACTTCTGCCTCTTCCTTCAATCAAAAAGAAGAAGACTGTTAAGCATCTCGTCAGCTTTAAAGTCATAAGACCCGCTATTATCGGAAACCAATAAGACTATTGTTGACCTCTGAGACATGAAAGAGTAGATAATTCTGACCTGGTTCAAAGATGAGGAATAAGCAGGTTGAAAAACGTTATGTCGAAAGAAATTAGCACCATTTTTTCCCGGTTTAGGTTCCATCGAATAAAAGGGGTTAAAAAAGTATAACTGGTAAGGAACTTGTTCCAGACAAAAAAGAAAATGTAGAAACCATTTCTATTTGGCGGCACAAGAATATGGAGCAGTTTAGTCGACACCACAGCTAATGACGGAAAGTATGAAACTTATCCTGTAATTTTCATGCTGATAAATCTCAATATTAACTGGCCGTAATATAAATCCACATATCATGTAGGATTAACAATTCACTTTCGGCCACATTTGTGGCTGTCATCATCGTCCGCATTTCACAGCCATATCTCGCAATGGTTCTTATAAATCCTGATCTTAGAGAAGCGTATCAGATTTCTCGATTTCATAAGATTATACTAAGTGATATATAAATCCGAACACCCAGTTTAAATGGTTTTATTTTAATAAAAGTTGGTGAATGTATTTATCTTACTGTAAATAAAAAGTGAAAAAATTTTCAGCCTTATCAGTTGGACATTCCGGTTTTTATACTGCTTTTTTTTAATTCACTAACGCTCTAAAAATGAATATTTCAGCCGCAGTAAAGAATCAACGTTGGCGGATTTTGGTTCTTGACATCCTTTACGATCGGTTACGATGCCTAGAGTACGGAGACCTGTACGATTTCGTCAACTTAGTGAGTTTGATAGGGGCCGTATAGTGGGACTTCGGGAAGCTGGACTTTCTTTTCGGGCAATTGCAGTTAGAGTGCAAAGAAGTGTAGACACTGTGGTTAGGTGTTGTCAGGCATGGCTTCTAGAAGGCCGTACGCAAAGAGCAAGGGGCACTGGACGCCGCCGTAGAACAACAGACCGTGAAGATCGCCGCCTAAGATTATTGGCCTTAAGGGACCGTTTCTCCACTACCAGGTCCATTGCAAATGAATGGTTTGAAGCCCTATTGGCATGCGAAGTGTTTACCGACGAATGAGAAGTTTTGGCTTGTTATCATACTGGCCACACTGGGTCCTCCCTTTAACTCGAGAACACCGACGTAATCGCCTTGAGTGGTGCAGACAACGGTCACTCTGGGATCAGGAATGGAACAGTATTGTCTTTAGTGACGAGTCTCGATTTTGTTTAGGCATGCACGATGGTCGTGCCAGGGTTAGAAGGCGACGTGGTGAAAGGAGGAATCCACAGTTTTTTGTTGAACGACATGTTCATCATACTGTTGGAGTTATGGTTTGGGGTGCTATAGCTTATGGTTCCAGGTCACCTTTAATCATCATCAGAGGTAACATGAACGCACAGCGTTATATCCACGAAGTTCTAGAACCCCATCTTTTACCCTATCTTGACACCCTGGCAGATCCAACTTTCCAACAAGATAATGCCCGACCACATGTTGCAAGAGTCACAATAGACTTCTTTCAACATAATGATGTCACATTGTTACCATGGCCACCAAGATCTCCCGACTTATCCCCAATTGAGCACGTGTGGGATATGATGGGTAGGAGATTGCTCAATTTGCAACGTCCTCCTCAGACTCTAGAAGCACTTCGAGAGGAGTTGGTGGTTGCCTGGAATGAGATACCACAGGAGGACATTGACCACCTGATCAGAAGCATGCCTAGGCGCGTTGGAGAATGCGTAGCACATCAGGGTGCATCCACACATTATTAAAGGTCAAAGGGCTTTAAAGCAGTGCAATCATTTTGAAATTTTTATCATTTACTTATTATGCTTCATTAAGTACTTATACAAAATTTTATTAAAATAAAACCATTTAAACTGGGTGTTCGGATTTATATGTCACTTAGTATATTTATAGAGAACATGCACCGTTTCGCAGATTAGATTCTGCCTTTGATCTCCTCAATGATGTTATTGTCGGCAGAAATCGTTGTACCTTCCTTTTCATACTATTGCGATCATACTGAATCGGCTTTGTAATGTGTTGATATCAACTAGAATCTTAGAAGAAACATCATATCTGTTGACGACTCTGTGACACTCCACTTATAACTTCCAATGATTAAACTCCCTGTTTAAATTGTTTAACATAAAGGGATGATGAATGCAGCTGCTATCCGTAGCTGTTTTACAAGCAGGCTGTACGAACCGAGCCCCGAGATCTAATTGGTTGCGCATTCGAGAACCTCATTGTATATGAACAACATGACCACGGCCATATATGTTATTCATTCAACTATCGGACATGTAGCAAACATCGGTACAGGCAGCTGCTAACCAAATTCATATCTAGTAGACTCTGACATCGTTCTTTGAATAAATTATACGAACCGTCACGGACCAACGGTTGTTTTGAATATAAACACGACTAAGTTTCCGCTGGACTTGACCAGGATAGGATACGTACGAATCTGAAACTGAGCGATACAGGAAAATCCACATAGGATAAATGATAGAAGACATTTTTGTTTTAACGCGTTGAACGTCAGCGGGCGCTTTAGCAAAGTGTTATGTTTTTAAGTTTTATTCAATGGAATATACAGAGGGTTTTCAAAGTCAATAGGAATTGGTATACCAAAAAACACCTATATAAAAGTTGTATAATAAAAGAAATAGTAAGATATATAATATATAATGTCATTACAAAGATTTTTATTCTCAGCCACTGCCATGTAAAATCTTAGAGTGTTTTGTGTACTACTTTTGTCGTTTATCTAAATTTGCCAAACATTTTGTGTTATTTTATGGTTTTCAGTACGAGTCTTTTGTGCAAAAAAATGGCTCATATTTACGAAAAGAATGAAGTGCGGCAGTAAAGTGCCTAAAGGAAATTTTAGGGGGTTGGATTTTTATTCTCCGCTGCTCAATTGTGACAAAGATATCAGATTTCAGAAGCACCAATGCATACAGTGACCCCCCTCCCTTATCCCTCCCCCCCCCCCGTTCTTCAATTTTCAATTGTCGATACCACCCCCGCTCTCCAAAATTGTCATAAGGGTTGGGACGCTGAAAAAATAATTCATTTCACATTAGAAATAAGTTTGAGTACATCTGCTCTAGAGGCTCCACCTCTGTCTCCATCCAACATCACTGTACTCGTATGCGACGTTGTTCACGTGACTGATGGTAATGTAATGAGACAATGGGCTTGTGCGGCATTGTCGGCTGGGCACAGGGTGCTAAGTAATTGGTTCTGGTGGCTGGGCGACCGTCCTTTCGGCACCGACGCAAGGGCGCATCCAACTGCAATCAAGGGATCCATTGCAAATCCCCTTTTACTGCAAATCAGCTGGAAGCTGCCGTCAAGGAACGGTGGTGCAAAGCTTGCGGTAATAGGATACAGTGATATGAGAAATGATTTGAAATGAATTCGTAGAATTTTAGTATCTCGTAAAATTAAGTATATTGACTCAATGGCTCCTTACGTATTTATCATATTTTTATAGAGCATGGTAGTACTATTTTTAGATACCAAGCATATCACTTATTTATAATTCTTTTATGAGAACGCTGGTAAGCGACTCGTAATCGCTCTGACAGTCGCTAACGTCCGATAAATACGTAGGGCCAATTTCATTAACATTAATATTCAACGATCAGTTGGACCAATAATAAAAGACCTTATCGAAATTCAATTTGACGGAAGCTGTCAGAGCTACCTGAATATCAGTGATTTCTATTGAAATATTGAATAAAGTCGTGAAAGACTGGTTGCCTTATAAATAAGTGTACATTATAGATGTAATATTATGTCTTCGTGCTTTAGAATTAGGATAACTTTCATAGAATTTCAAATTTTTATCATTTCACAAAAGACGGTCAGTTATTTAAATGGACCAATGAAAATGAAAGAAATAATAGGTCGATTTTCTGGCTATTATATTTAGTAGGATGTTTTCACTGTTTTTGACGACTGTTTCTGCATGGCAATCTTGTTTTGTCTGTATATCACGTACAGGGTGTTGTACATAATACATACCTGTAGAAATATACTGATTTTTGTTATTTTACAAAAAAAAAGGTTATAAAACGTAGTCCAACTGGTTCATAATCTTTTGTCACATCAAAAACAATTTTTGCCAATTTATGATCTAGAAATCCACACCAAATGTAAACAAACAGCACATTCTGCATTTCTGGGTCGATATTTGTAAAAGTATCCGCATCCACGTATTATTCATCGTCTAGATATTATACAGGTAAGTCAGGATCAAAAATACCTATTTATGAAAATATATCTCCAACCATTGTTATATTTTCTTCTTATTTCTATTATTATTACACGTCTGGGATATCAATTACTTTTAAAGTGATCTGCACATCTGCAGTGTTGCCGAACCGGCAAAAAGACGGAATCGGTAAATAGTGTAGTTGATTTCGGTATAAGGTGAATGCCGTTCCAAAATCAGTGGTAGATCAAGGACCTTTGAGTCATGAAAAACGTCTGTTATTGTATTGGGCGCGCACACAAGATGTTTTTGAGGACACAGTTCTATATTACAGCTTCTACAATGTGCATACTGATTGCTCTTTCAAAGTACTTGGCAACCATTCTGGAAACTCTTTTCTCGATTCTTGCTTATAGGATTGTGAATATTTTTCCATTTTACCCCTGAACTCATGAATTCACCTCTCATTTCAATTAAATATTTATTTTGAAAACAGACACGTTTCGCTTTCTTTATTGCTCGTCCGGTGATGAGGTAATGACGGTAATCTACCAGTCTGAACCTATTGTATGCACAAAACTCAATTCAGGGCAAGCGGAGTAAGGGATGAGGATGTGCGTTCGCAATCATAGGCAACCCAAATCTACGCCTCTCATGTGCCCCACTGCCTGAGTGTGTATGCATATGTATGATTGATATGGGGCATACAACTATGAAGACTACATAAAATTAAATTTTAGCTTTATTTTTGGTTTTAGCTCTTTTTGGGCAAGTATAGAGATATTTAAATTATTTTGAAAAATCGTAGAGAATGTTATCGGTATTCTCTTTTTGCGTAAAAATACCCAAAAATTCTGGTTCAAGTCCATGCATAGATAATCTGAAATTTGCAATATGAATTTATATTCTAAATTCTATGCATATCCGTTCATATTCGTCAATATTTCATTTGAAGCTTTTATTTGTCATAAAATTTCAGCAAAATGTAAGCTAGTAAAGGCAACACCGCACCCTGCAGCCCAGTTGATAAGAACGACAAGCTGTCAAGATTAGGGATGTTTAGATCCACGAAAAACACCGATATGTATCGATTCTTATCGTTTTAGGCAGTATCGATACTCTAAGATATTGGAATAAAATTATCGATATCCAGCGGAAGGAAACAAAGAAGAAAAGTAATCTGAAGTTAGTCACTCTTTCTGACACGGTCCGGATCGAAAGATGACGATACTCGTGAAATGTATCGATACTTGTAGATATAGGATCGTATCGACATCCCTACTGTCAAGATGTATAACTTGAGGTACCGACGGAGATATTTTGCGACGCCATGGAAATAATTTTAAATTTTGATTTACATTTTTTCAAGTGATGTGCAACGATTTTGGGGAAAAAATCCACGTATAGTCTTATAAAGCATGGTGAAGTATATTTCAACAGTTGGCGGAGCTTACTCCACTGGAACCAAGGGTTGACGGATCCCACACTCGTTGGGGAGTTTTGAAATATAATAATCAGCTGTTATTCAAATAGTGTCTAATATAAATATAACCTAGAATATGTACTCAGTGAAGCAAGAAAGTTATTGCAAATTCTATTTTTTTGCAGGCTCTAAGTTTGCCGGTAGCTTTACGACATATACTTGACTACTTCTTAATCGCTGTAAATATAGTGTGGATGTTCGTTCAGTTCCTGAACAACCAAAAATATTTGACTATGGATGTATGGATATCAAAAGTCCTAAATGGTTTTGTGGCAATATTAATCGACGGTACTATAATGGTACTGATGAATCGCAAGTGAATGAATGAATGTTTGGAAACGACCAATATCTATGAAATTTTGGTAGAGCCCGTCATCAAGTAGGTGCTTAATGGCTATTGGCTATCTACAAGAGGTTTATAGAAAAAAACACACGGTAGGTGATGTTGAATCAATAAAATCGCATATCAATTGAAGGAAATAATATAATCATGAATAAACAATCGACAATATCAAATAAAAACATGAATTTTATTCAAAAATCGAACACGTTTTTAAATTTTGACTAAAGTATATGTAATTTCTTTATATTCAATAAGCTGGTGATACTTCAATGACAAGCTGTCATCTCATACTTTGACAGTATTTTTTTTTTCAACATTTCACAGCTATTGCTAAAATTCGTTAATTGGAACTTGAAGTTCATTCGCTGTATTTGACGGACTGTGGAGAATAACGGACTGTTGATTTGACAATCCTGGTGAAATCCACCCGTAGTGTGTCAATTAAGTACCGATAACTATGAATGTATACATATTACATTAAAATATTATGATACAGGATCATCTATTTCAACAGCTTATAGACCTCGTCAAAAGAAGTTGATATAACAAAAATCACCTATGTAGAAGTATTTTTTTATACTCCAACTACCACGAAGGCCTGAAGCCTAAGCACCCATTGGGTTCCATACATGGGAAAGGGGGAACACCACACGGACTCTGGCGAGGGAACACGTGTGCATGATAAGAGAGTTTACATTATTAAAAGGCATTTAAGAAAAATCATTATCAGGCTAAATGAAATACCGTTACCATCAATGTTAAAAAGTGTCCTCATTTGTTCACAAGCATATTCAGGACGCTGTTTTATCCAGAGTATTTACTGCTCCATCATGTTACATAACCCTTTCAAAATCCGGGGAGCGTGCAGTCCAAGAAATATGTCAATTGCGCCCTATCCGTCTATTCGGAAACTCTTTATTTAGATGTTCATGAACTTCTCAACTAAAATGTGGTAGATCGCCATTACGTAGAAACCACATATTCTGTTTTACATTTAGAGGAACATCTTCTAATAACTGTGGCACATTTAACGAAAATCTGTATTGAAAATGAGTTATTTTTACAGCATGCGGATTTTATACTGCCCAAACATGATTGTTGTGGAATTTGTGCACTTTTGTGTAAATGTGGCATCGGCGGTACACAACATTAGTTTCGAAAAATCTTCATTTCTGCCGAGCTGTAATCTAAAAGCCACTGGCAGAATGCAACTCTTCTAGGATGATATTTATCAAAAAATATGTGTGATAACATTCTTACTTTTTTAAATTTTTATTCTTTTACGATCTCTTTTATTATGCAACTTTTATATAAGTGATTCAACACCTTTTGACTCTACTTGAAAACAACCTGATTAATAGACACACAAATAAGTTTCGAGAATACTCTTTCTTCACTGCAATTAAGTTAACCCGTTCGGCGCTAGGATTACAGATTCTTATCATAGTTATTACTGACTGGTTTCAAGCGATAGTCATATCTTCAATGGATCCAGTTATAAGACTTTATGTGAAAATAAGTTATAATAGCGATTATGAACTCTGACGACGACACTAAAGCATACACGTTTTATCTCAAAAAAGTTCTAGTTTGGCATTGGCAAACATTTACGTATATATAAATTTGACCTTGAACAACCATCTTTCATAGACATTGCGTAGGCCACGCGGTAACTCTTGCCGGTTGGTGCGAAATTAAAGTCGAAGAATGTCAAACAGCTGAATAAATCGTACCATGATAAATTCGTTCATAAAATGTCGTCAATAGTTGGCAGTAGTTACGACATGTCCCCCCACTTCCCTGCAAATATTTTTCATAATTTTCGTTGTGGTTTATTCCGTCAACAATTTCCCGACGAGATAGATTGTTCAGTGAACGACGATGCACCATCTTCCTGGACTGTTGAGCGATGGCCTGACTAATTCGAGGTAATTTTGATTTGGAGGAGTGTCCACGCTCGCAGAGAATATATGTTACTACTTCCGAAACAGTGACTGCAGTCGCAAAATTGTTTAAAGCACACCATCGCTTATAACCAAATAGACGAGACTTTCCAGATATCTGCTTGGGCGGTAAATAAATTTATTCATGAAAATCAAGGTCAAGTATGTACTGTAGGTATGCCTTTTCTACACTACAAGGTGGCTTCTAATGAAAGAGCCAGTCGTGTTGACAGTACAAAAGTTGAAATAAGGACAATCCACTGAAGTTTGTTCAATGGAAACTGTAGATGAAGCGTGTCTGTATTATTTTAAAGTTCCAACAAGGTGTTCTAATTCATTTATGAAAGCGATGACCTATCCCAAACAAACACGATCGGGTTAGAAAAAGCATTGCTGTTGTATTCTCTGATAGCCGGGGTATTTTAAAGGCAGTTTCGATAACAGCGGTCTGGTATATTGGATTGAACCTACCGCGGGTTAAACTCAAGGATTTGCGTACGAAAAGTCGAGTACGGACTGGAGTGCTGCTTTATGAGAATGCACTGACTCATCAGGTTATTAGTTAGTCCTCTGTACAGTCCAGATTTTGCACCATGCGACTTCGTACTTTCTTCGTTCGTTAAAACTAAATTAATAGGACGAGAGTTTTCTTGTGATACACAGCTCTTCACAGCGTGGGATAAAGAATGCCATTCTGTTCCAGAGGATAAAGGGATAGAATGGTTTTGACATAGGTTTCGAATGTTGTTTTGAGAAATAATGACACTTGAGTAGTGGACGTGAAGACTTAGCGAGTGGCGTACGTATAATAACATTGGTCATAGGAAAACCATGCAGCATCTCATTATGACATGTTATTACATTGCTTTTACTATATATGCTTTTAATGGCTCATTCAAACAAATCCGGGCACAAATTAAACGTCCGTTGCGCACTTTGAGCATTTCTCCGCACCATATACTCGCAATTAATAAATTTATTAGTATTTATTTGTGCATGCTTTATTAATTGATAATTGCCGATGGTATGTACCGTAATAATTTAATGTTTATTACTTTTGTAGTGTCAGTCTTTATGTGAATTGTGGCGGGGAAATGTAATAAACGTAATATTATATTCCAATTTGTTTATTCTAATGTGACAAACCTCCACAACTAAATACAATGTGAGGCGTCAAACATATGAAGTTTAAATGCTCTGAACTAAGAATGTATAAAAGATACCCATCGATTGGGTTTATTACTCTATTGATACTTTTCATCAATTCCATGTTTGTCTAATCATGTTGCAGTACAGATTTAGGTTCGTTGAAGTACCTAGATCAAAAGAGTACACTTAGGCTCAAAGCTCAAAGACGTCCCCATAGAAACGTGGTCAACTTGATGCTAGCAACAATAACTTTACCACTGGCTACTTGGACCTGTTTGGTTCCATTTTCGATCAGTACAATATAGATCCTGTCTTGATACAATTCAAGCCAGGAAGAAACTTATTTCTTGTTTCTGTCACGGTTTCGAAATCGTTTATTTTTCCTACATGACGATCTTGCAAGTCAAATTTAAACCAGTTTCGATATCAATGGAAAAACTACAGGACAAGCAATCCGTAATGTACAACATCAATAATGCACAGGTAACAAGATAAAATATTGATCAATATGAACTAATTCGTGAGTGACTGCATCATCGAGAGCTTCTACTTTGTAGATTAACTAGTCAGTCAAGATTTCCCTCTTCCTTCCGGTCTTGTCATGGATTCAGGCAAAGGAAAGCAAACAGGGTTAGTGGTCTGGTGGTATGTGGTGGAAGAAGCATGAACTTTAGGAGGTGTATACTACCACCTGCGAGTATTTCGCCAATTCTGATACGCTTTTCGGAACTTCTGAAGAACAGCCAGCTCGGTGAACAAAAGTGACTCCAACCGTCATAGATGATTCACCATTCATATATGTGTCCACTGAACTACCAGCTGTGCCGTATTATACACTCAACGAATATTTGCTTTATTTAAATTATGCATCATTTACATAGAATGCTGCAGATGGTGGCACTTTTACGTTCATCGCTGTATTTGATAGGTGCCACGTTAATCGGATGTATCAGCTTTGATGAACTATTCGTAGGGAACAGTACGTAGGTCACCCGTTAGGTCTTGTTGTTCACTACTCAAAAGTTATTATTTTTCACAAATAATGTCCATTCTCTCAAATCATTGAATCATTGCTTCCATTTCTCCTCTAGGAGAGAACGACATTTTTCTGCCAATGCTGGCAAAAGCTGAGTATCATGCGAAAACATTCGTTCTGTTAATTTTCTGTTTACGAACGAAAAAGTACGTTATCGCATGGTAATAAATCTGGAACGTACGAAGGATCATCTAATGGTATGATGCCGGAAGGCTTGATAGTTAGTCGTTTGCTCAGTCACGTTTCTCAACAGTTACTAGTGAAAAGACCTCAGTGGATTGTAGACTACAAAAAGTGTACATACTAGCACTTTGAGTAATTTTGAATCTACGTTTATTTGCTTATAAGTGATTCGAGGATTTTCTTCAACTAATTTTATGACATCAGCCACTACTCCAGAAGTAGTTGCATTTCTTGGCCACAGATCGTCCTATAAATCCAAATCACCACTTTCAAACTGTTTTACATATTCCGAATGGTGAATCCTCGTTCAAAAAAAATTTCATCTCGTCGTGACATTGTTGACGACATAAACCACACCGAATCATGAAAAATAATCGCATTAATCTAAGAATGCGTTAAAGACGATATGTTGAAACTAGCGCACGTGTTTACACAACAATGGACAAACAAAAAAATGATTTCGTCTTGGTACGCACTATGATAAGGTGAACTTGACTTTACACCAAACCTTAAGATTTACCGAGTGACTAGTTACCTCCTCGAGTTTTACTATTGTCAAGACATATTTACTTTAGATGCTAATTTGTTGTCCGATCATAAAATTGTGTGCTGTATCTTAAACATATCCCGTGTGAAACATGAACAAAAAATGATCACCTTCAGAGATTTCTCACACTTTGATGAGCAATGTTTCATTGCTGACCTGGCTACAATAAATTTTATTGAAATGTTCTATATGAGGAATATTGATGATAAAGTTCAATTTTTCAGTAGCAAGTTAATTGACATCTTCAATCGTCACTCTCCTATAAGTACGATACTCGTGAGTAAGCCGAAAGCGCCGTGGTTGTCATATCCGTTGAGATAACTTCTAAAGCAAACACGAGAGCATATTATTTATACAAGAAAGACAGAAGTCCAGAAAGATTGCATGTTTTTAGAAACCTTGCACTATCGTGCATTAGACATGAAAAAATGTCGTATCTTGCTCACTTGGAAAAAGGGCGTGATCAGAAAAAATTGTGGTATGAATTGAAAAATATGAAAGCACAGACATCTGATAAGCCACGTATTCCAAATCATCTTGCAGATTCGTTCCTTGCAAATAATTATTTCATATCAGTTTTTGATTCCACAAATGCTCCTGATCACGTTTTAAGGTATTATAACGAAAATGTTCCTCATATTAATAAATTTTCTTTCAGGCTTCTAGAGCCTCATGAGGTAGCTGTAATAATTTCTAGTTTTAAGTCTGATGCAAAAAGTACTGATGGGTTGAGCTTGTCTATGATTAAGCTCAGTCTGCCTGTTACTCTCATTTACATCACCCACCTTGTTAATAGTTGCCTTGAAAGAGGTTATTTCCCTGAAACGTGGAAGCGAGCAATTGTGGTACCAGTTCCAAAAATATCAAATCCAGATGAGTTTGCTGATCTAAGACCTATAAGCCTATTGCCTTGTTTATCGAAGGTAGTTGAAAAGGCAGCCCACATACAACTAATGCATTATGCAGAGGAACATATCATCCCATCTAATCAGTCTGCTTTTAGGAAATCTTTCAGTAATACTACTTCCCTCTTAAACTTGGTGGATAATATTACTAGAGGACTTGATAAAAAATGGGCGACATTATGTATCAAATCGATCGCAGTGTGTATCAATTGAAAACAATAAATCTAGTTTTCTCGAAATCTCGTCTGGAGTACCCCAGGGGCCTGTTTTGGGTCCCTTGTTGTTTTTGATATATATTGCTGTTCTGCCTAAGGCTGTGAGTTTTTGTGAACTCCAGTCTTTTGCGGACGATACTCATCTGGTCCATTATTTTGATACTGATGATATGGAAATGGCACAGACATCAATAAACCATGATATGCAAAAAGTGTATGACTTCTCGAATAACCACAACCTGTCAATAAATCCTGGTAAATCCAGCCTGTTATTTTTTTGTTCGGATCGTAGGAGAGAAGAAATTAAAAGTCAATTAACTATTAAAATTGGATCTGAAAGACTGTACCCGGTTGACGAGGTTAAAATTCTTGGCGTGGTAATCGATTTCAAACTTAGATTCACCAGTCATGTTAAAAATCTTTTGAAGAAAACCTACTTGAGACTGAGATCACTATATGCCAATAAAGCAATTTTCAATTATAAGCTAAGGAAAAAACTGTGTTCATCTTTGGTTATGCCGATTTTCAACTACTGTAATATATTATATTATCCGTGTCTCAATGTTGTTACTAGAAATCAGATTCAAATTGTGCAAAACAATTGTGCTAGGTTCATCTGCGGTATAAGGCGCTTCGACCATGTTTCTGGTAGTTTTATTGAATTAAACATAACAAAAAATATTGTCAAATACCATTACCTTGTTTTCATTCATAAACTAATACTTATGTCAAAACCTATATACTTAAGAGAAAGCTGATCTTTAGGCGTAATATTCATCATAGACATATTAGATTTCCAGCTTTGATAACTACACCTATTCACTCCCCAACCTTATTCCAGCGTTCTTACACGTACAGTGCTTCAGTGTTATACAATGCCTTGAGTCCTGAATTCAAAACCATGTCCTTAAATTGCTTTAAGAAAGCTATCATATCTCATATTTGCTTGGATCCATAGTCTTAATTAGATTGCTATAGATATATTGTTAAATGATTCTTCACTTCCCTTGTGTACATGTAGTAAACCTTGGTGCATCATGTATGTATATATGTGTGTATATGTATGTATATACATATGTATGTATATACATATGTATGTATATATGTATGTATTTGCATGTGTATGTATATTTTGTTTGATATCTGCTACTTAACAACTTGTTTTTTTTGCATGGGTGGTTAAGTGTAAGAGTAGCATATTGCTAAACTTCGCCACCATATGCAACTCCCGTTTCTCTGTATGAAATTGTACATTTTAAATAAAGACGATTATTATTAATATTATTATTATTGTCATGACATATTTACTGCTAAGGCGTAAATCAGAATCAAGCCAAAACAAAAATCTGCATTTCAGTAAAAAATTGCGACAGGTTGTGAGTAGGCAACCTTTGTTTAACGTTTTTCCTTGTTTAATATAAGCTATTTCTGGGTTTATTGGGACGGCTAATTAATTATAGGAGACACATAGTGATCCCTGAAGTCCATCCCTGTGATCTTTCCCATAATCCCTGGCAAGTCTAAGCTATGGGACTTATTAATAATTTCACGGGTGCCCTGAATACAGATCAGCCATAGATCCATATCAATCTGGCAAGTTGTCTCAGTCCCGATGCTGTTCATGTTAATTTACATCCTTGTGAGATTTCACCTGGTGTTTGCGTACTGCAGCAAGGCTGTCTCTCTCACTCACTCTCTCTATTTCTACCTTGCTCAGAAATAGTGTATCAATATTTGAATGTATTTTACCTATTCATTTGAGGATTATTCTGGGACACAAATGGAATGTATTCCGATACAGACAACCTGATACTTGGAATTTTATCTACATAGATAATTATTCAAAAACAGTGTCAGTATCTCTATGGAGAAAAGCAATACGGAAAAACTGTGAAAAGATCTTATAGAGAGTGAGAGATAGACACGTTGTTTCAGCGGTATCTAGTAAAAATTGTAACTGCAGAACGTGTGGTTTAAGCAGCAGAAGAAATATATAAAACGTTTTTCAAACCATCCGGTTCATTATTAAAATGTACCAGAGCTGTAGAAGTGGGGAAGCCAACTCTCGCAGAACAAGTCAACAAACAACATCTTTAATTGCGTCCTTCAGATCATCAGCGACACACTAACTGCAACGAAATTTATATCAAACTGAAAAACCCTTGTTGAATTTCATTTAGATATACCGTTTTTGAGACGAACACGAACACAGTTTTATTGATACTGGAACCGGATCCAGTCAGCTGATTCTCTTATTTTAGATATACTGGTACAGTATTTCTAATAACATATTCGACCCCAAAAAACCCAATGTATTAATTTTCAGATTACTTGGTTGTGTTTTAGATTTGAGTCAGATTTCGTGGGGAGTCATTGTGTTGTAAGTCCTATCAAAAAGGGCTCGTTTGTCAAAATGAAACAGTAACATATTTTCTCATCTAAAACATCAGACGTTCGAAGAATATTATTTTTGGGCCATCATTATGCACGCCGTACAGAATATCAGCAATATCGCATTAGGACTAATCCATCTCTGGTGCCGACAAGTAAGGTTTTGGCTGAAAAAAAATCCTGTATTTCATAATGCTGTTCAAAACTCATTGTATCTCCGTAGTGAAGCTCTATATGACATTTTATATAGGAGCTTATGGAATCGTTTTTGTGTTCTATATATATATACGACAAACTGACATGTTATTTTTTACCATGCACAGCGATATGTCAATTAATTAGAGTAAACAGCCCACATTCCATTACAAAGCTGTATTATCTGTTGATGTTTCATCCCACTTCTGAAATCGCCTTTCCTCAACCACCAAAGCAATACAATCCAACTTCCGGCCTCGTGCACCTCAAATGATGGCCCGATAAGGGCGATAGCATCCCACCTAAGCGTCTGTCTGTCCATATGTCAGCGCCAACTGTCGATAGAAACGATACGCGATTGACAGCCGGTCCACCGCTTACTGCTACCCGCATTACTGTTGAGCTTTTGATTAAATTAGTGACTGAGTTATTAGGGCGACATGACTGGGCCCAAATTGTACGCAGTGTCACATAAGGCTGAATAAGCAAGTGTACGCAATATGGAAGCCATTGCCTTTCAGTCTACTGATTGAGTAGCTTTCATAACTAATTTGTTGTGTGAGTGTTTCTGTTTGACACCATGGCCTACAATTGATGATGGGATCATTCAAGAAACGTAAAGCGGTCCATCGGTGCAGAGCTTATTTATGCTGTCCATCATTTTTGCTCTTCTCTTGCATTACTTGCACTATTTCACTTTTTTATACCGACTGTTTCATATACGCCAATGCAATGATGAAGAGCCAATAACAAACCATAGTAGGCACATATTATTCTACTGTTGGTTAGATCTTTCCTTGGGATATTTTTGTCTCAATACGTTGTAGAATCGGACAAATGCTGAATGTAGCGCTCCAACTTCACTGTATGGTCTGATTCTCAAAGATGCGTACCAAGTGCTCTTGTGGTTTATAAAGATCTATGATGGTAAAGCATGGATAAATAGATGGATCAGCATCGGCAACGAGAGTGACAATTTCCATTTTCTTTTGAGTTGAATTGGAAGGTATGGATATGGATGGCATGTGGTTTCAGATGCAGTTGCAGTAGGGTGACGCTACCTTCCACGCAGCCAATGATATAATTGATGACCACCAGAGTCGTACGATTTGACTCCTTAGACATTTTCTTGTGGCAATATGCTACAATCCACCGATTCTCTCAAAGTCAATATGACCCAAGCTACTACCTAAGCTCAGGCGGATCTATGCGGAACAGTCATTAAAGACGGATGCCTGGAATCCGTGCCACAATGCAAAGCGAAGGGGTAGTTACCACCCCATGTCATAGATAAAACATATATCTAACAGTATTTGCGTCACAAACAATATTTCATGAATTAAGTATACCACCTACCTAAGGTTAACGTTCATTAAGATAGCTGGTGAGCATTATTTTTGCTGAATGCCCTTTTAATGTAAAATACCTAAGACACGAGCATTACCCTAGCCTGAACCGACTCCGAGGACCGTGTAAGACAAGCCAAGCTGTTATCGCCAAGCAGGAGAATACTTTTAGTATTTAAAAAGGCGTATGTGCTTGCCACATTCAGGGTGTTACTTAATGATAAGCCGTAATTACAAGCTCGCATTCCTGGACCAGACGAAAGTAAAAATATAATAATAGTTCGTATAGACATGTGTCCTTAAAAAAATTGTTTGTTTATTAATATCTCCGATTTTGTTGAATTTTGGAACTGTTATTAATTGTAATAAGACGCTGAGTTAGTACTATCTAGAAGATAATTATGAATTCCAGTGGCGTCTCGGAGGCAGTCTTACGAAAAATATTGACAAAAAGTGTACACCACCGACTTTTTAGAATAAATATATTTTTTTAAATTAAGGAGATCAAGATACACATTAACTGTTTTTCAGAGAAACAATTAAAACAACATTTTTACATGTCGGAAAATTGTTAAAATAAAATCATGAATTATTTTATTTATAAGCCATTCTTTGTATTCTAAGGAATGAAAAGAAATGCAACTTGACAATATATTTACAAATGCTGGAAATGATAACCTCTCGCTATTATGCAGACAGTGTTTTTCAGCTTTTTTTGAACACATGTCTATATCAAGTTTGCTACTTAAATTTTATTCAGAAATGCTTTCTTATAAGTGCGGTCTATCATTAACCAACACCCTATATAGATGATAATCTGTGTTCGTTCGTAGGCTATTGTTGCAAACATTGTATTATTATTTGCCGACCTCTCAATAAAGATCAGGAAGTCCGACTATTCCAATGAGTAAGCAACTTCACCATCAAACTCCATAGCTCCTAATATCTCGGACCTTGGACTGCGATATAAGAAGCAATAGCCCAGAAAGTAGAACGCGATCTAGTCCTCCTCCCAGCACATTGGGCAGGTTATATCTCTCCTCGCCCTTAAAAGAGGGAAGTGTCTGTTCAGTCTGCAGTGGCCAAAAGGAGCCCACTATAAACCTTTTTGCCTATTTGCAGTCATCTTCCGCGCCATAGTTTTCCTAGGTTCTTATACGGCTATTCATTCAGGGTAGTGTTGACGAGGCATCTGTTTATAACCGCCTAGGCTTGAGACTGATCCAGGTGCTTCTGGCAGCCAGCTCAGCCAGACAATTCAGCTTTTTTTTATATCGAAGCAGCCGCGCAGGCAGAAGCCTAAATGCCGGAACACCGCGGTTGCTACGATGATCCCAAAGAAATTTTGTTAATACAACGTTTGAACTGCCTAAGGTTAGTAGAACTGGGAAAAACTTCCTCTTGTAGATTGTTCCACAATCTCGACACCCTCGGGACAAAGGAGCGAGTCTGTCTGGTAGGCATATCACGCGACGGCATCATGGAAGAGAGCTCTGCGGAGCAAAGCCCGTTGGTGTAGCGATAGCAAAGAGCTATATCGCCGACGGCCCGCTGGTGCGAAAGAGTCCCGAGACTGTCTGTTAGAGAAGAGTCACCGATCAGTCCGACCGCCCTCCTCTGGACAGCATCGAGCATGGATAATGTAGTCGGGGCGGCAGCACCCCAAACGTGTGAGCAATACTCCAGGCTAGGCCTTATCTGGGCCTTGTATAGAGTGAGAAGGTCATGTGAAGAAAAGTACTTCTTAGCCCCAAACAAATAGCCTAGCTTTTTCCCAGCAGCTCCAGCTGCGGTGACCCAGAGTAGGGTGACTTCTTTAGAACTATAAGGATCAACACTTGCTTGCTTACAATCGGAGATCCTAAACCACATTCGCTGATGAATATGCATACTTATGCGTCCAGCCGAAGTGGTGATATTATTGATTATGAAAACTAGTTGAGCCAACACGTGAAAGCATTCCCGCTCTGTGAGTTAACTGTTGCCAATCTACCCTGTGGAAAGACCAGCTGCACTCTTCAGTGCCAACTAGAGTATGTACCTTTTTTGTAAGTTGATATTCGACAGAGCTTATTTATAAGTACTAGTACTGCGTTTTATGGTCATCAACCCTTTGCGCGCTAATGAAGAATGATCTGCCACGAGCAGAACAACCCCCAAGTCACAATCGTGAATAGTAGCGTAAAAACAAAGCAACTGTCACCTGGAAGATGAATATAAAAAAATATTGTTGTTTTAGCCTATACTTCGAAGAAGGCCACATGGAAATGTAAATACTTGAAACACGAGCATTACCCCCGGCTAGGGCCTGGACTGACTCCAAAGACTGTGTAAGAAAAGCCGAACCGCCATCGCCAAGCAGAAGAGTATTTTTAATAAAAAGGCGTATGTGCTAGCGATATATAAAAGATGAAAATCTTCCAAGTCCAATTTCTTGCTCCGTATTCAATATGCTGCGACCTGCCTCTTCTTCTACCAGACGTTTCTTGCCAAGCCAAGCCGTAAAAATGAATTTGATTATGACCGATATTCGACGATTCGGAATATGACGGTTCAGCTCGGAACGCGACTGGGAACGGGAAACTGGAAGGTATTCCCGCTGATATTCCTATGAATGTTTAGCGCTATTACGTGCTCAAGTGTCGTAATAAAGGAAATTTCACTGCTTTCTGAAAAGTGGTCGCGCATTGTCCGTGTCTCATCAAGTTAAAACATTCAAGTCCCAGAGAGCGTTTTAGGAAAGTACCGGTATTTGATATGCATATAACAGTGACAAGGGAAATTAATTCTATAATACAGTTAGAAGTAAGAAGTCGGGATTTTATACTCTAACCGACATATTTTGTCCTTCAAAACTCGCAAAAAAACTAGCTGAAATTTTGGTGATGTCCTTAATAAATTATCTAATTGTTGTTCACTTTTTTTTTCTTAACTACGTGTAGAGTACAAACAATAACAGAATAACTGCTGTAGGTTTGTTTATAGCCTGCGAAAGCTTAGCCATGTGTCGCAAAAGATCAATGAATTACAGTCTGTCTATCTATCTATCTTAACCATAGCAAATGTATATATATAGAGAGAAAATTATCATGCGAAGAAAGGTATATAACAACATCTTTGTAGATCCTTTGGGCTTGAAGTACCACAGCAAGTGGCTATAACCAGCCGCGTGGTTGTGGTTATTTGTCGCCTTGAAAATTCGAGGTCTTCTAGCCATTTTATACTACAATGTGTAGTTTGGCTCTTGTTGTGGACTTCGTGTGTCTTTTTTTCCTCTCCATCTTTGTTTCCTCAGGTAACACCCGTATCCGGATGTATGGGCATGTGTCTCTACTATTGTAGTTACATATGTGCATTCATTTCGGGCCTGATGAAGCCAACCAGCAGAAATACGTATCGCTCGGGTTACCTATCCTATTTTCTGCTCGAATCCACTTTTTGCGGATTTTGTCCATTACTTTCCTATTTTTGTTATATACCTTTCTCCGCATGAGAATTTTCTCTTTGTAGATCCTTTGGGCTTGAAGTACCACAGGAAGTGGCTATAACCGGCCGCGTGGTTGCGATTATTTGTCGCCTTGAATATTCGAGGTCTTCTAGCCATTTTATACTACAATGTGTAGGTTGGCTCTTGTTGTGGACTTCGTGTGTTTTTTTTTCTTCTCCATCGTTGTTTCCTCATGTATACATATATAAATGTATGTATATATAAATGTATATAACAAAAATAGGAAAATAATGGGCAAAATCCGCAAAAAGTGGATTCGAGCAGAAAATAGGATAGGTAACCAGAGCGATACGTATTTCTGCTGGTTGGCTTCATCAGGCCCAAAATGAATGCACATATGCAACTACAAAAGTAGATACACATGTCCACACATCCGGATACGGGTGTAACCTGAGGAAACGAAGATGGAGAGGAAAAAAAAGACACACGAAGTCCACAACAAGAGCCAACCTACACATTGTAGTATAAAATGGCTAGAAGACCTTGAATTTTCAAGGCGACAAATTTGGCCCATTATTTTCCTATTTTTGTTATATACCTTTCTCCGCATGATAATTTTCTCTATATAAATGAATATATATATATATATATATATATATATACAGGGTGACTTCGAAGTTGAGTCATTTATTTTAACAGTGAGTAGATCTGATCATAAGAAATGTTTTTTTCCTTTACCATTTTTCTGGTAAAATTAAAGTAACAAAGTTATAGCCCTTTGGAAGTTTGAGTACCGCCCTGTCTCAATAATAATATCATGTGCTCGTGTTTGGCAACAACGGATATAATCCGCCTTATCGGTTCATCGCATCGGAAACAAAAAAGCGAAAGAATTTGGAACGATGTTTTTACAATTATTTTATTCAGTTCAGTTATACATACAGTCAGTGTCAGTCGGTTACGCGTGTGAATAGTGTCTGTTGCGTGGCTCAAACGAAATAAAAAATGGCACATGTTTATGCGGATCGGTTTCCCAATCGAGTGCAACCAACCCCTCGTGCCTTTGTTAATGTAGTACAACGGGCTCGTGAATCAGGTGACTTAAGACCTCACAGGGGACCTCACGATCAAATACAGGTCCGCACTGAAATACTTGTCGGGAGGATACTTTATAAAACAAGGTAAATTTTTTTTTTTATTTTTACACACATATTTTGGTTTATCTTCCTTCAACAATCATTATCTGAAAATTAATGACTCAACTTCAAAGTCACCCTGTATATATATAAATGTATATATATATATATACACACTATTCCTGAAGTTTGGCAATGATGTTTACATTTCCACATTCCTTCGCGACAATCACCTGTCATCTGTCGAATCATTCTTCCGGTTCATTTTCTCCACGTGAAACAGATGTAGGAGGTTAGAAGGGACTTTGTCGGTTTTTCCCCAAAATCGCGTTTCGATAATTTTTAATGTGTTCGGGTGTATTGATATATAGTGTTAACACCTAACGATGGTTTCCGTCATTACGAGTATCAGTAAACCCAATGTGTCCATCCGTTTGGTTTTATGTTTGTAACAAGTGCTCTCATCCACACGTTCGTTTTGAAACACCATTTGGCTGCAACCTCAGCGACGAGTAAGTTGTCTGATAATTTAAATCCTTCCCGAATTGGTTGCTAGCATCATAATTGTGTTTTCAGCTCCTGAAGATGGCTCCATAGAGAATGCCGAAAGCTCGAGATTACCGTTAAAAGAGTTTAAAACATTTTGCCAATTTCACAATTAACAATTAATTGTATTTTTTGCCCAACTGATCGCTGGCAATGGCAATGACTATTGCTCGTATATACTCGTATATATATACAGGGTGACTTCGAAGTTGAGTCATTTATTTTAACAGTGAATAGATCTGATCAAAAGAAATGTTTTTTTCCTTTACCATTTTTCTGGTAAAATTAAAGTAACAAAGTTATAGCCCTTTGGAAGTTTGAGTACCGCCCTGTCTCAATATCATGTGCTCGTGTTTGGCAACAACGGATATAATCCGCCTTACCGGTTCATCGCATCGGAAACAAAAAAGCGAAAGAATTTGGAACGATGTTTGTGTACAGTTTATTATTTTATTCAGTTCAGTTATACATACAGTCAGTGTCAGTGTCGCGTGTGAATAGTGTCTGTTGCGTGGCTCAAACGAAATAAAAAATGGCACATGTTTATGCGGATCGGTTTCCCAATCGAGTGCAACCAACCCCTCGTGCCTTTGTTAATGTAGTACAACGGGCTCGTGAATCAGGTGACTTAAGACCTCACAGGGTACCTCACGATCAAATACAGGTCCGCACTGAAATACTTGTCGGGAGGATACTTTATAAAACAAGGTAAAAAATTTCTTTTTATTTTTTTTTATTTTTACACACATATTTTGGTTTATCTTCCTTCTACAATCATTATCTGAAAATTAATGACTCAACTTCAAAGTCACCCTGTATATATAGTGAAACATATTGTGATATTTTTTTAATCTATTAGTGCTCATACATGCTTCTAAGATTATTCATGTATTTTTGATGTTTCTTACCACAAACTAGCTGTATTTCGTTCTGAAGAGCTCCTAGCATCTGTAGAGGATGAGGTAAGCAGGTCCACTCTTCCTCCCATCATATCCGATACAACGTACATCTGGGAGAATAAGGAAGAAGGCAGTTATTGAGGCAGCTCATTGCACCTCTAGCAATTTGCAAACAAACTTTATTTTGTTGGAAAATAAGGGTTTCAAGCTTTTGGAGAACAGCATAACACAAGGCTCCAGTATTTCCTGGATATACCGCCACATCTCCTCTAGTCAAAGCTAGCGTAGCTCAATATTTAATGATACGCCAAACCATAACCACAGTTCGTGACTCATTGTTAAAACACCATTGATCATCCCAATTTCCTCGGTCTTGGTTCTGTTTAGGAATACACGACGGAGAATACCACCATACTGAAGAAGTTATAGTTTGTCAACATTGATTCCCCTCTATGTGCTGAGGTTTGTTTGTTTAACTTGGAACGCATTGGTAGGTTTTGGTGAAATTTTGATACAAGCTGACTATCAAACAAAGGACCAACAACCTTTGCAAATAAAATACTTGAATGTCCCAGACTTCGTCTTTCCATGCCCTGATATTGATAAGTCCTAATAGAATTCGAAAAATATGCATCCCCCCCCCCCCATTCTCTAGTTTCTTTCAGGCTTAAAATCTCAGTGTATATCTGAAATTTGAAATAATCCTTACACCCGTCTTATTTATAATATCATTGGGTGTCGAGAATTTGGAGTTTTTGTTTTTTTGGGAACATGTTAAAGAAATGTTTCAAATGAACAAAAAATGCACAATCCCAGCTAGTTCCATAGATCACAAGAGTGTTTTGATACTTTGGTCGCAATGTTCAGTAAATTTTAAAGCTTATTTAATCTTTTTTACAGATTCGCAAAGGGCTCATTATTTCTGGCAAACTAAGTGTGTGAATTTTAAAAAAAATGCTGCTGATTTCCCAAATTCCCATCAGGAACAATGTAGCTTGTGGTGTTTTCTTATAGTATCATTTAATAATCATATTATAATTATTCCTGCATTTGAATCAGTTGGGATGGCATTTTTCACTTAAAAGTGTTTCAAATTCTACTCTAAAATGAAAAACTGATGGAACGTGCATACACAGTTTAGCGTTTTAATAATTATTTCCCATATAAATATTTTGTGTTTTGTTGACAAACCCGCTCCAGTACACCGATCGCCAAGATTCTACGAGTAACTGTGACTGCTATTCGAGCTCCAAAGCGTATGAATTCAAAATTCTCATAAAAATTATTGCCGTAGCAGTGTTTTACTTATTTAATATTGCCATGGTATTATATCATTCAATCTATACTGCAACACACCTCAACAATGGTACTATTAAAATTCCAGCAGAACATAACCACTTTCATTAGTGCTGATGAAAATTATTCATGGATTAGAAGTGCACCCTTTAAAGACCATACATAAATTAATGTTGTTAGCTTCATAACATATAGAGAGGCTGTGTTCAACTATTCGAACGTATCCAGAAAAGCAGATGTCGAAACTATTTGGATGGGTAAACGTGAAGACCGCGAATCAATAAGTCATTATACACCTGCAGCACTAATAGTCTGGTGAAATTGTCATTGATCCGCGATAACAGACCCTGATGCTTCAATATTGCTGCCTCGATACACTTGCTTTTATGCTAAGGTTTCATGACCGCTAAAAAACTAAATTCTCTTTGGGATTATTTCTAGATAAAATGTCTTTTGTTTGACTTATGTAATGAGATCGGTCTAATGAAGAGGCAGTAACTTTTTGTCACACTTACATGTTTTTACGTTAGACGAAAAGTAATACAGTGGACCCCGATAATCTGACCCCTGTAATCCGACATGTCTTTGAATATGTATTTAATTTAATTTAATTTAATATAATAATTTATTGGTACTATTACACAAAAATGTGTTTGCACAGGTCATTTAAAGTAGAACATAAAAGAGTAAGTAAAAGTAACAAACAATACGAAAATAAGACAAACGTAAAACACAAAGTGGCAATAAAAGGTAAAAAAAACTTGATAAAACTATTTTAAAATTTAGAGGAACAATAAAATAAGATGGTTAAAAAATTATGAAATACTAATCATTTTTTCATGTTTGTACTCAAATGTCCTTACACACGTCTGGAGAACGATAAAATATAATACAAAAATAACACATAAAAAAAACAAACGAAAACAAAGTAATAAATAGTCAACAATTATGGAACAAAGTCGGTAAAATCATTATTTAAAAACTCATCTATGCTGTAAAAAGCTTTCGTCACTAAATATCTTTTCACAGTTGCTTTAAAAATGGTTGAGTTGAGTGTTTGACAAAACTTGGGCAGTGCATTAAAAAATTTCACACCGAAATAATTACTTCCGTGTCTAGTTTTTGAAAGTCTTGTGTACTCTGGTATTAATTCATTGTTGAACCTTGTGTTATATTTGTGAATCTCTTTCGGAGTTCTGTAATCATCGTAATTATTTTTAACGTGGATCAGACATTCCAGTATATATATGCATGGCACAGTTAAAATTTTTAGGTCGATAAATGTCGTCTTGCAACACTGTCTGAAATATAAGTTTGCTATTATTCTCAAGCATCGTCTCTGAACAGCAAACACCTTCGATACATGACATGAATGTCCCCAAATCAGTATGCAGTATTGCAAGTTAGATTGGAAGTAAGCATAATAGGCTGTCATTAAAGTCGATTTTGTTACGTAGGTATTTAAACTACGTATCATATATGTTATTTTAGATAACTTCTTTGATAAAGAAGTGATGTGTGATTCCCAAGTTAAGCTTGCATCAATAATCACTCCAAGAAATTTCACGGGCTCTACTAAATCACTTCTATGTGGACGAGTACTGAGTAGAAGAGATTGAGTTTTCGCTATGTTGATTGACAAACTGTTGGCATTAAACCAGTTTTGAATGTTGTCAAAATGCTGCTGAGAATCGAGCAATACATGATCAAAGTTACTATTGGAGGATATTGATGTCGTGTCATCCGCAAATAATATATACTGATTGATGCTACAGTTTGGCAGATCATTGATGTAGATCAAAAAAAGAATCGGTCCCAAGACACTTCCTTGGGGAACTCCGTGCTTAATATGCACATTGTTGGATAAACAATTTTGAAAACTAACGTACTGTCTTCTATCTGATAAATAAGACGCAATTAAGGACAGGCTATTATTACTAAAACCATACAGCGACAACTTTTGAATCAAAATGTGATGTTGGACACAATCAAATGCTTTTGTAAGATCATAGAAGTTAGCGAGGGCAAACATGTTATCTTCCAGACATTTGTTGATGAAACTGATAAAATTGTTTATTGCTGCTTTCGTTGATCTGTTGGTACGGTATCCAAACTGGTTGTTACAGAATAAATTGTTACCTTCGAAGTATTCACATATCTGATTCTTCAGAAGAATTTCGAAAATTTTTGCTATAATTGGTATTATAGAGATGGGTCTGAAATTACATGGATCATTCTCACAGCCTTTCTTGAAGAGTGGCACAATCTTTGCAAGTTTTAATAAGGCAGGAAAGACATTATTTTCTATACACATGTTTATCAATTTTGTTATAGGATATACTAACAAGTTATTTAAGGTCTTCATAATTTTAACATCGATGTCATATGGATCTTTACTTTTAAAATTCTTTAAGCTTTTGATAGCGTCTCGAACATCATTGAATGAAACAGTTCGAAAGTTGAAATGTAGTGTATCACTAGTCTGTATAAAATCTTTGAAGTTCGACTGGGTAGCTGGAATTTCAGCGATAATGGTATCAGCAATGCTGACGAAGAAAGAGTTTAAATCATTCGCGCTGAGAGTAGACGAATGTGCTTTTGATGATTGCACACCATTGGATTTAATCACGTTCCACATAGCTGCTTGTTTATCTGACGCTCTACGTATATATTTATCATGAGCATTTTTTTTCCTAATTCTGATTTCTGATCGGTACTTTGATTTGAAGACATTAATCTCCTTCTTTGATACTACTTGGGGATTATCTTTATTGATTTGTGTTATTAGTTCCAAAGTCTCTCTCATATGAGCCAATTCGTGATCAAACCAGTTGATTTTGTTGCGACAACCCTCTGATACTAACCTAGATTTGATTGGCAAGCACTCAGCGATATTATTTGTTAAGATGTTCATGAATCGTTCGAGTTTAGTGGTCAGTGGTAAACTAATATCAGACAAAAAGATCCAGTCGACTGTTTCAATTTTACTGTATAACTTGAAAAGACCTTCATCAGTGACAGGCCTGTAGTTTATTCTCTTCCTAACAGGTTTTAGAGTTTTCAAATTAAAATGAAATGCAATACCTAAATGGTCAGAAAAACATGTATCAAAGGCTTCTACAACTATGCTTGACATGTTTATATTGGTGAAAATATTATCTAGACAAGCATTCTGCCTAGTATTCACATTCACAGTCTGATACAGTCCAAAAGAAACACAAATATCACACATCACATTGGCA
The DNA here is from genome assembly GCA_963669975.1 of Acanthoscelides obtectus. NCBI lineage: Eukaryota > Metazoa > Arthropoda > Insecta > Coleoptera > Chrysomelidae > Acanthoscelides > Acanthoscelides obtectus. The sequence continues at coordinate 18,137,354 of CAVLJG010000008.1, forward strand.
TGCTTGTCGTGAGTGTTAAATTTAAAATTAAAATCACCAGATATGATTATATTTTGCTTATAGTCTAAAGTACTAAGTAGTATTTGAAGCTTATTATAGAATATATTGAAGTCTCCATTTGGTGATCTATATATGGTTAGAATTTGTGTGCCATCCAAACAGGTGACACCAGCAACCTCAAAGTGTAACTCCTCAGAAATGTTTAAAACTTTGTCACACAAAGGCTTAGCACTAAACTTATTATTGACATAAATACAAACACCACCGTGGATTTTGCTTGACCTGCAAAAACTAGACACATTCATATATTCACAAATATTCAGAGTATTAATCTCATCGCAAGTCAACCAATGCTCATTCAAACAAAGAAAGTCATAACTGTGCTGTTTTGCCACCAACTCAAGTTCATCAACCTTGTTTCTCAAACATTGTACGTTTAAATGTAAAAGTTTATACCGACAATCATTCGTGCGCACTTCACAGGCGCGAGCGTGTGATAAGGAATTTTTCGATACATTCTGTTTACCCGAATCATGTCGTACTAGGTGATTAGTATCGGATTCCCACTGGCCAGTAAAAAAGCACCAGTACTCTCACTGTTGCAATGCACTCGACGTTCCATTTTATAAATTGGAATTATTGGAGGCGATAACAAAACGTTTCTTTTGAGGGTAGAGCAGCTCGTCTGCACATGACTTCTTATGATGTTTGCCAGTGATTTGCGAAAACCATTCTTTACTACTAATAACTTCACTGAACAGTTAGGGTTATTTTTAATATAACTAGTTATTTTGTTTTCCAATAGAACTGCTAAGGCTTCATCTACAGGCTCGGACTTTAGAAGAATTACTAGATTTGTAAATTTACCCAGTGGTAATACATTTCTAAGAAAACTGTTCAATGTTTTGTGGTTGCTTATGTTTTTTGTGCTGAAAACAATAATTACATAGTCACTTTGTCCATGATCCATAGTTTGAGTGAAAATATTACTTGTGATATTTGCAGCCTCTGTGTTGGGCTTAACAATTCCTTCAACTATATAGCCTATGCTCTTCATTGAATTATGTAAGACTCTAGCGCAGTTTCTGGCCAATTGATCGCCCACAATGAGCAGTTTCTTGGAAGTCTTCGCACTGTTCCTGGATTGTTTAAAAAGTTCATCATACAAAGATACATTTTCCTCAGTCCTTAGCTGTTTATTCCTATCGTCTAATATATTCTGTTGATCGTTGGCATTTCCTTCAGTGTTCTCCGACAATCGACACCTGTCTTCTTTTGTTCTTTCTTCTAATTCGCCTATTTTCCTTGAGTATGCATTGTTTGTTTCTTCCAAAAGACTAATGGTTTTCAGCATATCGGCATGAATATTTTTTAGCTTCGTCATCTCTGTTTGCATGTCTTTTGTCATTTGTTCATAACTGTCCATCTGTTTCTGAAGGTTTTTGTTCTTCTCTTCTGCGTCGACTATTTCTTTTTGTAGTGTACACATTCTTTCTTTTTGGTTTTTCAATTGGTCTTTAAAAGAATTTTGCTCCTCTATGAAACTTTGTTCAGATTCAAAAACATCTTCTTCAAAATCCTTGGCCTTCTTCGTTAATCTAATTATATGTTTCTCTTTATCTTGTATCTCGTGCTTTAATGAGTTAATTTCTGTAGTGTAAGAATCGTAGTTTCGATGCTCGTTATCCTCCGATTCACAGGCAGCAGAACAATATACTCTGTTATTTGAGAGCTTTACAATTGAACTCAATCTATTTGCACAGCTCGCGTGAAAAATTGCATGGCATGATATGCAAAAATAAGAAAGAGCTTCTTTTGTTTTGCAACATTTGAACCTAGCTACCATTTTCAACTGGATACGGGACTGTTTGTTTTCTTATTTGTTATCTTGTCTTTCGTAAATATATGGTGATTAGGAATATACTCACTGGTCGTTTTTGTCGATTTTTCTCGTGCTGTTTTTTGTGTACTTATTTGCGTTTTGTAATTAATCCTCAAAATCACTGTTTCTGAGTTGCAGTTTTTCAGCGTATAACTTATAAAAATTGCTCACATGTAGATGCAGCACTGGTTCAAATTTGAAAATTGTCTCTCAAAAATAACCCACTATAGTAATACATACGTATTTGACAATCTTCGCTAATATAGATCACGCAGGTTTGAACAGGTTACAACTTGTACGCTCCACCGCTATCGTGCTCGACGCGTAAGCATTGTTTTACTTAAGTATGAATTTGACTACTGGTGATAGCGGTACAGCCTAGCGTGCGTCCATTGTTTACTATTTATTCATTGTGTATTAAGTCTAGTACCTAGTAATGTCATCACAAACTCAGAAGCGAAAGCACAAAACATTGACAATTAAAGAAAAATGTGATATTTTAGACCGCTTAAATCGCAATGAAACTTTCAGTAGTTTAGCAAGTGAATACGGCGTAGGCCGATCTACAATTTATGACATTAAAAGAAACCACGAGAAGATCAAGAAGTTCGTGTCAACTACTGACTGCGGGCCAGGCAAGAGACAGACACTCAAGAAAGCTGAACATCCAGAAGTGGAAGAAGCTTTGTACATGTGGTTTGTTCAGGAAAGAAATAGGCGTGCACCAATTTCAGGACCCATATTGGCCATGAAAGCTTAAGTTTTTTTATAAGGAAATAACAAAAACAGATGATTTTGTGGCCAGCAAAGGATGGCTAGAACGTTTTAAAAGTTTAACGACTATTACCGGAGAGAAACTTTCTAACGATGCCACCTGCATAGAGCCCTTTAAATTAAGATTTCTGCAAAAGGTGAACGATTTAAATCTTGACCCATCACAGGTGTACAATGCAGACGAATCAGGGCTTTTTTGGCGTGAGATTCCTAACAAAACTTTCGTTTCTTGTAACGAAAAATCCGTACCTGGGTGAAAAGTAAGTAAAGAGCGTGTAACCATACTACCATGTGCTACCGCTGCGGGTACACACGCGCTTAAAAGATGGTCATTGGGAAATCTAATAAACCACGGACATTCAAAAACATTGATTTACCTGCACACTATTACGGAAAAAAAAGTGCCTGGATGACAAAAGACCTTTCCAAAAAGTGGTTTGATAAATGCTTCGTACCTGAAGTTAGAAAATGGTTAAAACATCATAATTTTCCTCAAAAAGCATTCTTGCTTCTTGATAACGATCCCGGTCATCTGTCTAAAGAAGAACTAACAACTGAGGATAAATGCATCACTGCGATGTTCCTTCCGCCAAATTGCACTGCACTGATTCAACGAATGGACCAGAATATCATTCAGTTTGTCTATCAAGACTATAAGAAAAACCTACTTCTGAGAGCCGTATCAAAAGACCAACCAACAGAAAAAAGTTTAAAAGAATTTAATATGAAAGACTTGGTTTTTACTCTTTGTCAGTCGTGGAATGCGTTACCGTCATCAACTATTAAATCGTCTTGGAAGAAGTTATGGCCAGATATAGTCACCGCTCCTAACCACGTTCCACAAATCAGTGTTACTTCGGAAGTTATAGAATAAGTCGCTAATGAAACACAGATTTGGAAATCTGGTGCCGTGGAATGGTTAAAGAGGAAAATGGTTTTCATGAAATGTTTGACGAAGAGATTATAAAAGAGGTTTCTAATTTTACAACAAACAATCAGGAAAATAACGACGACGTGATTGCAACTGCTCCACAAGTCACAGCACAAGACGCAATTAACGCCTTTGAGCTAGGTTAACAATAGGCTGAAGAGAAAGTACATCCTACAACGAACTTTTACTTTTGAGAAGACTGAGGGACAAGGCTCTGATCTCGCGTTATAACAACCTTAAATAAAAAAAAATTGATGAATATTTCCAAGCTTCATAATTTGATAAATTCATTAATGATTTTGATTAATAATTCTTGATTATTTTGGTACATATGCTTAATTTTATAATAAAACGTAAGCGCTCTATTGTTATTTAATTTACTAAATTTGACATACATAAACGATGTATGATTTGTACTTCAAAGTACATATATATGTACATAACATATATAATCTTACCATTGGATATGTAACTTGTCGGATTACAAGGTACTCTTTTGTAAAAAATTCCGGACTATAGGGGGTCTTAGGCAGTGCTCTATAATCCGACAAATTCGATAGTCCGACACTGCCCTGCATAATATTTGTCGGATTACCGGAGGTCCATTGTATGGTTTTAGAAACAATTGGCAAAATACATAGAAAAAGTATACTTCAAACCACGTTCCACATAATGTAAGTTATGAAACCTTGTAGATGAATCTCAGTGATTCACTGGTCGGCAAATATACCACAGTTCAAGACTTACTGACGATTGGGCCACCTCGGTGGTCATTGCCAAAGTACAGTTTTTTAATGCGTACGTAGTAAGCGTGCTCGTACAAAACATGCATGTTTTCCAATCATTTCAAAAGTTCTAAGGATATCAATCTGTACTTAAAATTTCTATTGGGCTAGCTTCAGCATACTAGACCACATTTAGCCGCCTAAGTGATGTGAATGTGGCAGTTGGAAGGTTTTATGGAGTCTTACAAAATTGCTTGGATTGGTTTGTGTCTCAAAAGCGGATAAAAAATTCCTGTTACCCTGAACTAGAAGATGTAGTCTGTCAAAAAAAGATTGCCCATAAGATTTTTATAGAAACAAACCAATATGAGGACTATGTGAGCTTTTCTCAGAGTTACGCTCTTTATGTAAAGAAGAACATAAGCAATGTCATGCAATTCATATTGATCGAGTTCAGGAATCTTTGGTAGCCGATCCACGGCGCTTTTGGGGATACGTAAAAAGTTTAAGAAATTCAAGTAGCTTACCGAATAGTATGCACTTAGAAGAAGTTAGAGTGCAAGATGGGAAGACAATAAGTAATTTGTTTGCAAAGCATTTTAGTGGTGTATATGATAGTTCTGTACATCCTGTACCCTCTTTTTTATTTGAGAAGACAGGAGATATACTGCTAAAAAAAATTTCTCTTCAGAAAATATTTAATAAAATCGTAAGTCTCCCAGTGAAGTTCAGCTCGGGTCCTGATCAAATTCCAGAGGTTTTTCTCAAAGAATGTATTTTTACACTTGCATCTTGTCTTTAACATGTCCATCCAAACATGTGTTTTTCCTGACACTTGGAAGCACAGTTATATTAAGCCAATTTTCTCCCAGTCATCAATTGCGAAACTTTTGATAGCTTGATATATGATCAACTTAACTGGTATTGCCGTGGGCTTGTAAGTAGCTGCCAATTTGGGTTTACTAAGGGTAGATCAGCTGTGGAGAATTTGGTGTCTTATAAAAGCTGATCTATTGGAGGCCTTGGAAAAGGGTCACCAGGTGGATGCAATCTACACAGACTTATCCAAAGCCTTCGACAGAGTGATCTTCGACATTCTATTGGCAAAGCTGTCAGCTTATGGTTTTTTAGAAAACACTATAAGATGGTTGGAGAGCTTCCTTAAGGGTAGGAATCAATCTGTAAAAATTCGTGGACATCTGTCTTAAAATTCAAGGTTACATCAGGGGTTCCCAGGGGTCACATTGTGCTCCTCTTCTCTTATAAGGCTACCGCTAGGGATCTTGGAGTGCTTTTGATGAAAGGCTTAACTTTTCAGACCATGTTCTCAAAGTTAGTATAAAGGACATACAGATGCTGGGCTTTGCTTGGAGAAACTCTAAGTGTGTTTCAATCAATACCTTCCGAATTTTATATTGCTCCTTGGTGAGATCAAATTTAGAATATGCCACAGTAGTATGGTCCCCTCAGTACCAGTGTTATAAAGATTTTTAGCGTGTCCAGTATAAATTTTTACGACTTGCAGCATTAAAGAGGAACTTAAACATAACGGAATCATAGAGCGGAACATTTGCGTTTACTTACATTGTAGCATAGACGCTTGGTATTTGAAGGTTGTTTCGCTTTCAAGATTTTATTGGAGATCACCAATTGCGAAACTTTGTTAAGATCAATAAATCTTAATGTACCCCGTAGAACATTGCGTAATAATAGTCTGCTTGCGATTAAGTTCCATCCCACTACGTATGGTCAGCACTCTCCACTCGATAGAGCTCAGTCTAATAATGACATGTTTACCTGTACGCTCTCAGGCTTTAAAAATTATCTTTTAAATCGTGATTTTTATAATTATGTCTTGTGAGCTTGCATACTGAAAATGTTGTTCCTATTTCGTGATTTTATTTTGTACAAATGGGGTCACCCGTAAATTTGGTAAATAAATAAATAAATAAATGTTGCACGGTCGGTTTTTGTTATCTTGCATCTCTATGGAGACGTTCATTGGCCATCCTCAAACAATTGATATTCTTAAAGAAAATGTCCGTCGAGTTGTTGATGAAATAGACTCACAAACTATCGGAAATGTGCTTCAAAATTGGGTCCAGTCGCAGTAGCCATTTATATTTTGTATAAAGTATTGAGTGTTACATATTATTAAAGAGTGTAGTTTTGATATCAATCTAACACAGAGACCAACGGATCGTCGGATGTTTTCTTAAAGGAAACGTTTCCGCATACAAACTGAATGCTGCGGCTGCATTTTGTTCGCACTCTCCGTATTAGTAGTTAGTATTATGTCCACTAGTTCATTGTTTTCGTAAAAATTAGCAATTTTTTCGCAAAAAATAATCAGACAAATGAAAGCATACGCACTATTAAAAGACTGATACAACTGTTCGAACCAAAGACTCGTACTGAAAACCATACAATAACACACAAGATTTGCCAAATTTAGATAAACGATAATAGTAGTAATCAAAAAACGCTAAGATTTTAATTGGCAGTGGTCGAGAATATAAAAAAATCTATGTAATATTCTTATTTATTTAGATTTCTAATCTTTTACCATTTCTTTTATTATGCAACTTTTATATACATGTAGGTGATTTTTAGACTATCAACCCCTTTTAACGAGTCCTACAAGCAATTAAAATAATTGACTCAACTTTGGAAACACCCGGTATATTAGTGAGTCGTAGATAAGAGATACTTTAATGAATCGTACGAACTACAGAAGCAGAGAGAATAACATAAAGCGTGCTCTACAGATGATGAATGTACCTACATCTAAGTATCACCATTAAAATTTAAAAAATGGCGTTTTTGTACACATGATAATGCAAAAGATGTATGAACTCCTGTAAGTTATGATTCAGGGAAAAAAGTCATACAAGTCGCCAACCTCGAACGAGATGCCACCTAAGAGGGGAACGAGTGAATTATATTTGCGATTTTAAAATATTATATTCAGCCTAATAAACTCAGCTACACATTGAGACTAATGTTTATTCGAGTGTTTATTAGTACTCTTACACACATATCCTTAATAAGCAGCAAATAAATTCCTTATTGCAAGAAAACCGTGGGTGATAGAAAAAATCGAATACTATTTCCGTCTTTTTGAGTACGTTATACACAATAACCTTGTTTTGTCCATGTCACAAAAAATTATTGTAATTTTGTTCACCAGTGATTAGGCCAGCAATCACGTATCTGTAGCTAGATATTTAAGAGAAGTCTGTCGTTTGACAACCCCATGTCTCCAATAGAAGCATTTCCAAAAACGGTAATATCTTATATGTGACTGTCTATAGTAAAGAAACAAAGCGATGTTATAGTCAAGCGGATTGGCACAGCGACCGACTATTGCATGAATCAGTTTACACATTTCGAAAGCACATTTCGACTCCATTTTTTAAACAAGCCCCCGGCATCGTAATGTTCCTTTCCGATGCTTTTCATCCTGTTATTTTTTCCCCAGTCATTCACGATGATTTTATTCGCTATCTGAGATGCTGAATTATTAAACTGAATCCGCCTAAATATCTCTCCTGTACTATAATACGGCTAGAATTCGTTTTTCATTACAAACTGTTCCGTTCAAATTGTACTCGCCGGCTAATGAAATGTTGGATTTAATAGCGATCCATATCGAGGCAAAGGCGCTTAAGCACACGAACAGATGCCGGCTACAAGAAATTACACCGACGGAGCGGGAGATGATAGTTTTGACGATGACAGTTTGAACACCTGTTATTAAAACCGGACACAGCAGGAAGAAGGATAATATCTTCACCGTAAAACTGTGCTGATGCTGCACAAAGTTTTGGAAACGAAGACTCTTTTATGCGCTTCCCGCTATCCAGACAATGTGGAAACTCAGTTTGCTACTTAGATTCGTCGGAGAGGGACATGCTACTTTCGTTCGCCCGACCAAAGACCACCAACCATGGACAGTTGTTTTGTGCTATTTGGCATCTCATTAACGTGGTTTTGGCTTGGTTTCAAGGCAACGGATGAAATCCTAGCAACTATCCTGAATTTATATTATTGTGACAAATAGTACTGTTGGGCGAGACCTACTCGCACAAGCTGCTTGGCGGCGTCTGTGAGGACCGTGGTAGTGACTCACCTTCTAGATCGACCCGAAGTGACCTCCAATATTCTAGATGCCGCTTTGTGGTTCACCAGACCGTTCTCGAAGCAGCAATGGGGACTATATATAACTCGGCGGCCGGAAGATGGAAGCAGAGTAGAGATTACACCAGAGCAGAGCGGAGTGGAGTATTGTACAGTCAATGGCGACATAAGAATTAGTCGGACATAAATAGTGGTGTACATAAATGTTCTATCAAGTTGAGTAAATTAGTGCCTATCTTTTTGTGGAATCAAGTGCCTTAATCCACACCCAAAAGAACCCAGAAAAACGCTACAATATAGTGGCTTTAGCTGTCATGCCTTGGAGAAAAGACAAGCTGACCGTTGTTGGCTGTCTTTGAATGGACGGACTAAAGCATCAACTTCAGTTGTTCAAATGCGAGTAGACCACATCTATATCGCCAAAATCGTCAGCCTTTAGCCGTTACAGTGGTGAATGGGCTATCAAACGCGAACTGAGATAATTACTGCTATACACTCTCGTAGTGGTCGATTCTGCAGTGTGGTAGACACCTAAGCTGCTACATACACTTGGTAATAATGAAATATTAAGAAATACAGAGCCAATGAGGCCAGAGGTCCGCTTGAGTGGAGGAATTTGGTTTAAGTCACTTTCCCCCAGTAAAACTGATAGTGATGATGGTGCGGAGGAGAAGACTGACCACTGTTCGCCCTTTTTACCAACCATCTGGGCCTTTGCTAAATATACTTTCTTACTACCAAACTTCATTGTATAAATATATTTGCCTATAACGTACCAAAATCACCTAACCTTTTCCCACTATTTTCACCCCTTACCAGTAATTTGAATTTCTCTTTATTAATGATACAGTACTGATTCCTAGGACGAACCATTTTCAATGATTTACTCTTGGAAGATTTCATATTTTATTGATCTATTGACCTCGAAACTACCTAATTCTGAAAGTATGATTTCACACATATTATTACTTAGCGATTCAGTATTGTGTTTGGGATAATAATGTTATAATATTTCAATAACGACTACCTCAGAAATTTCCTCATAAAATATTGTTGGTCCCTCGTAAACTCTTTTACCCGCGACATTATTTTGGGAAATCACACGGTCCTGAGGTCTACCCATAGGCAACCAGTGATGTTGCGAACTTTTCATCTCCGAGCGCCTGTCAGGCTTTTGGGACTGTTTTGTTTTCTTTGGGCGAAACTCTGTTTCGTTATGTTTAGGTAGAATATTAGGCAGTTTGGTTTGGGAATGGGAATTTCTCATTCGTTGTTATTATTATTTTGGCATCGAATCTATAAAGTTTAGAATTTTCGAACGCCGTTCTACTTTTGACATTGATTGACAGTCAACTGACTAACAGACGGAAGACTGGAATCTGTCATTTTTCTTTCGTGTTGAGGCTTTGGTTGTGCGTGGATCTTCCGTTTGATTTCCAGGTTTTGAGATATTCGTCCCCAATCACCAGGTTATGGAGTAGCACCTTTTTTGTACCTGCTTTACGTACTTCTTTGTTTTGGTTTGGGTGCTACTCTTCATCTCTATGGGATTTTAACTTCTAACAAGTTTGTTCAATGTCTGCTTCCTTTTAGTGGAATGGCATTGAGAAAAATCACCATCTGCTCTCTCCTCCAGTTTTGTAGGCTGCCTTACAGCTGTTTCGTTGAGAAAAAAAAACTTGATGTGAACAGGTAAAATATCATTTTAATTAACTGTTTTATAGATATTTATATATTGATTATTCTTGACTGAAATTTTTAGAGTCTACTTGATTTTGTTTGGCATTTTTTGTGTTCAAATGTGTGGTAGTGCCTACATTCGCACATTCTGTTGAGATTACTCCATTGCATTGATCATAATTTAGATTTTTGAGTTGCCATAACTTTTTTTAGAACAAGCGATAACTTTGTGAGGATGTATTACTTTAGTACATTTTTCCTTTTTTGCCTTTGCTTTACTTTTTTTGTAAAAATGTACAACATGGTTTTTCAAGTTCGAGTGTTTTAATGTTCATGTTCCGACTAACATCTCGGGGATTTGTGTGTCTTGAGTCACCGGCGCTCTTAACCGCCCCTACTCTCCGCTTTATTGATCTAGGGCCTAAATTTGCATCCCACTAGACAGATAGTTTGCTTTATTAATTTATTAATAAATTTCAAGAAAAAGAGGGAGGAAACACACCACTATTTCCTGTTGTTTATAAAAAGAGGCGTGGCACGCCCTTAGATGGATATGCACGGCGCAGTCATCTAGTGAAGTGATACGTTATCGTTTTTCTCCCAAAATTCGTAGCTGACTGTTCATTCAGTTTGGTCCGTAAGGGTACTCATAAAGAGATGATTCCCTACCACTGTTCAAGAATTAGATGGTCCAACTCTCGCTCACTCCTTCCTTGTCTCCATTAGTCCAGGAAGGTAGAGATCCACTGCAGGTTCACTTCTTCAGGACTAGTTACCTGCCGAAGAGCAGAGCTTGAGGACTCGAGGTGCAATCATCTTCAGAGCTTCTTAGTCGTCAGAGATCATTATGCGTACCGCTCCATATACTCCTGGGCATCCTCTTACTACAACTCTATCCGGAAAACCCGTCGCGCTGTTTCTAGTTACAAAGCTTTCTTGCACGATGCGATGTCAGCCCTTAGCCCGCTTTTATGCACGCGTATTTTGTCGCCTGTCGCGTGGCGACAAAAAACGCGTCGTTTTCTCAATGCATTGTCTTGTATGTAGCCATTTATGCATCAACGACGGTGAGCCGCTCGATGCCCGTGTCGCGGCGTTCTCAAATTTGGTCGCCTGGAATTTGAGAACGCGTGGCGACAGGCGTTTTGTAAGTACGTTGAATGGAATTTACGCTTTTATTCAACGCGTTTATTGTCGCTGATGCTATGATAGGAACTCATTCTCAGTTGGTGGGTGTTGTCTAAAGACTGAAGACGTGTGCTACAATGGAACATCTGGATGTCGAACTATTCATCGACGCAATAGAAAAACGACCATCTTTGTGGGATTCATCGTCAGGAGACTACAAAAACAGACAGCTTAAAAGAGACGATTGGAAGGAAGTGTGCGAAATTGTTATCCAAAAATTTGGGAAAAAAGATGAAAAAGAAAGGCAGGAAATTGGTAAGCATTTCATGTTAATTACTTTAATACATACACTTACTATTTTGTTTAAATCATATGTTGGTGTTTTGCCATGGCACAGCCCCTGCTGGACTGCTAAAATAGTCAGCGAAAGCATCTCTGTATTTGTAAGCAGACTTACGTCCACGTCCTTCTGGTTCTGCTCTATCATTATCATGCAGCCCTGTTATTGTCAAAGTATCCTCAAATCTGATGCCATCCCTCACACGAACAAAATTGTGTAATATACAGCAAGCTTTGATGATGGATACAGCGACTTCCTCCATCACATTCATCGGTCGATGCAGTATACGCCATTTGTTAGTTAAAATTCCAAAGGAGCATTCTACTTTCCCTCTTGCTCTAGACAAGCGATAATTAAAATTTCTTCTTTTTTCTGTTAAGTTCTTTGCAGGATAAGGTCGCATTAAGTTATTTGTTAGTCCAAACGCCTCATCCCCAACGAGTACATATGGCAGTGTTGTTTCTGCTACTTTCTCAGGTTTTGGGATATGTAAGGTATCTTCTTCCAATTTTCTAAACAAGGAGCATTGTCTAAACACCATGGAGTCCGATTCCTTACCATAGGACCCGACATCGATGTATATAAAACAACAGTTGCTGTCGGCAATAGCTAATAGAACAATGGAAAAAAAGTTCTTGTAATTATAATTCAGTGATCCGCTATGTGCAGGCGCGATTATCCTGCAATGTTTACCATCAATAGAGCCAATGCAGTTAGGAAAATTGGTACGTTCTGCAAAATCTTGGGCAATTTGGCGCCAACGTTGTTCAGTAGGTACAGGAAAGCACTCTTCCTGTAATGTACGCCATAGGGCAACGCAAACTCTTGGAATTAGAAGACTTGCCGTTGTGACCCCTAATCTGTAGCTGTAGTGCAGCTCTGTATAGGTACATCCTGAACCTAAATACCTGTAAAACAAAACTGCCATTTAGTATAACGATACAGTTACTTATAATAGTAATATCATGGCCAATCTCCTATGTTTCGGGGTTTCGGCTTAGTTAAATGCAAAGAATACGAATAATTGTCAACAAATTTTTAGGTCTCTCATTATTTGTAGTGCATCTAAAACCTTTACTTTATATTATTGGGATGTACGACATATACATAGATGTCAAGGCTCGTATGAGAAACACATTTTTTAAAAAAAAAATACATTTAGGTCTCTAACATGTTATCTGTTTTTCCTTTTTAGGTAGAGAAGTTCAACTTAAATGGAAAAGTCTGAGGGATGCTTATGTTCGTACCATTCGACAGTCTAAGGGAAAAAAATCAGGAGCGTCTGCTAAAGCTGTAAAAACGTACATCTATGCTAAACAATTAGGATTTTTACGAAAGGTGACTGGTTCCCGTCAGACAGAGAGCTCACTACCAAGTACATCAAGAGAGGGCCAAGAAGATATGGATGTTTCAAAGGACATAAATGACATGCAAAGTACTTCATCAGATGTCCAACATACTCAGTTCGACAGCCAAATGGAAACTGGACGAACTCCTAGTAGAAGTACTCTCTATAGAAGAAAGAAATCAGATTTAGAAAGTAAACTTGCAAGCTATATTGATTCCCATAACAGACAGCCAGCATTAGCTATACAAAGTCAACCACAAGAAACTGATGACATGGCCTTTTTTAGATCATTACAAGCAAGTTTAGATACGCTCACTCCGAATGAGAAATTGAATTTTCGAATAGAGGTCATGCAATTATTAAGCCGATATACTAACAAACAACCAAATCAGTATATACACAATTTTCCAAATCATATACCCCATTACCAACCACAGCAATATCCAGTAATGACCAACATCTCTAATACACGTTTTAATACGCCAGCACCTCCATTCGCATCATATTCTACAGTATCATCTGAGATCACACCTCATTTGCCTCATCCTAATACTGATACTACTGAATCACTTGCTGTGACGTCACCACAAACGCCATTTTCTCCGACGGAATCGGAAAATTCAATAATTTCACAAGCCGAATCACTAATATCACTGTTATCAAATCAATAATATGTATGAACTGTTTTGTTATAGTGTTTGATGTTTTACTCTTATTTCCTGAATAAATGGTTTATTTCTTCAACTTTCTCATAAACTTACCTCAACGTCATTGATAACATTTCTTCTGCTTCGAATGCAAATCCTTGAATCAGCTCCCTATCTTTATTGAAAGTGTTTTTTAACTTTTCACATAGCTCATCAAAGGAAGCTATCGACATACGGTAATAATTAAAGAATTTGTCATTGTCTCGTCTTAGTTCTTTGTGTAGTGTAAAATATGTGCCTCTGAGATTTCTTGCACTATCTATTGGGTGAACGCTCCAACGTCTCTTGCGTCTCTTTTTGATTATATATTTGTATGCCAAGTATACAACACACGGATCCATTATTTATCAATGCACCACACTTCCTTGTTTAGACGATACGATGGCCACTGATCTATCTGAAAGCGACACGCCACAAACAACGTTAGACAAAAGTTCCATTTTGTTTCATCTATAAACGCCGCGTTTTTTGTCGCCATGCGACAGGCGACAAAAAACGCGTGCATAAAAGCGGGCTTACTCTCTAGGCATACTCACGATGTACTGAATCCTATCTCCACCTCTATATCGTACGAGGTTGTAAAGGGCAAACGTTTTGTCTCTCACCCACTCACCTTTTATGGGAACTTTATGTCTTATTGTATGGTGTTTTTGACCCTTTATACCCTAATTGAAAATATAGGGTGAACACGTCCAAAGCATCTTCGATCCTGGCACTCCAACCAGCACCAGATCCCACACTATCCGCGTGTCCTTATTGTATTCCCTCAGGTACACTGACATGGTTTCTCGTTCGAACAGGGTTTCAAATATTGACAGACAGTTCAATGTACCACTTTGAAAGCTTCTGCTAAATGTGTAACTGAGCTTTAGCTGCTAACGACGCATCGATCAACGCTAGGCGTCCCAGAGTATTTATTTATCCATTTAAATAATTTCGCGCGACGCGTGAGCAAGCAACAGCCGCATTACTGACGCTGCGGCGTCGCCGGCGTCGGTTTCAGTGCTCTCACAATAATTTATTAACGCCATCCTCACACGTACGCTCACACGCGCGCAGCCAGTACGCGCTATCGCGCCGTTTGTTGTTTTGCTATGCGACGAATTTCAATGAGCAATTTACCCTGATAGATTTTCAAGCCATCGCATCGTACGATAAGCGAGGAAAAGGATCGACCATTGCTCATCACTGTATAAAATATCAACCTTTTTTTTTGAGAATTTACTCTCACCCCTCCAGTCATATCTTTTCTACAGTACACTGTTCGTAAAATATGGTGATTTCAAGTCTAATAACTATATAGCTACTGCAGGAGTTCCCCAAGGGTCTAACTTGATAGAGTATGTAGACAAACTTTAACCATCGAATCTTTGGTCAATTTGGAGACTAAATGTTCATATGAACATGGGTCCGTAACGGCTTTCTTTTCGAGCTAGATCACTATCAGTAAAGAAATACGAGTAATGTTCCAAATACTTCTATGAATAATGAAACGTATTTATTGAACATTTGATATAACCCATGATAAATTTTGCATGTTTTATAAGTTGCTGAGGCTCAATATGAACGTGGATGAAAATAGTATTATCCTGTACTTTTGTGAAAAAAAATTATTCAGAAGGTCAATAGTTTTAAATAGGAAGATTCGAATAGTGCGACAACAATAGAAAATATCGTATAGTTTTTTTTTACAATAAATGTTCAAAGTCGCCACCTTCGACTCCAAAACAGGCGTCTAGTCTGTTACACATTGACAGACGAACTCTCCTGAAAATACCGGGAGTATTTTGTATAGTCAGACATGACTCGACAATTCTGACTCTTAAGTCCTCCACGCTTTGAACAGGAGTATTGAATACCAATAATTTCAAAAAAGAAATCGATAGGATTAATATCACGTGATCTAGGCGGCCATGGCTGCGGTCCGCCTCTTCAAATCCATCGAATTGGATAATTATTATCAATGACGCTGAAGTGTGACGGAGTACCGTCATGCATGTACCACATGCGACGTCGTTCTCTAAGAGGAATTTCCTCCATTAATCCCGATAGGTCAAATTCCAAAAATCTTCGATACTGTTCGCCGCTAAGTCTGGGGGGAAGGAAATGAGAGCCAATCAAGTGGTCACTAACGATTCCAATCCAAATATTGGTGGAAAAATCGTGTTGCGTATTATGTTCAATTATGGCATGGAGATTTTCTTCATACCATACACGGTTATTATGGGAATTTATTATTGCTGTTCGCGGAAAACATGCTTCATCCGTGAAAAGTATTCGATTTAAAAAAATTTGATCTAATGTTACTTTTTCACGTAACCAGTTGCAAAAATCAACTCGGGCAAATCTTGAGGAAAAAGCGCTTGTACACTTTGTATATGTTATGGATAAAGTTGCTGATCTTTCAAAATTTGCCATGCCGTTACATGATTTAAATTTAGTTGGTGTGCAATTTTTCGAGAAGTTGTTGTAGGGTCGATTTTATTAAGCACAACTTCTTCGATTTATATGGCTCTTACACTTGCAGGTATTCCTACAACATCTGTGGATCTCTTGAAACTACCTGTTTCACATAGTCGAGCGTGAATGTTGATGGAAGTTTGTACATTAGCCGTTGTGGAAATCGATCACCATGCAAGCGTCGTGCTCGTCGAGCGTTACCCAGAGCCATTCCGTAAACGAAATGCATATCTATCACCAAAATACTTGGAGTCTTAGAATGATCAGATAAGAAAACAACTATTTGACAGCTGTCGAATTATTTAAGAAAACAAATTAATTCAATTGTTTTCGGGTACGACAAAGGTGTCTATGTCATGCTATTTTTTCAAAAAATACTGGATAACATCATCCGTATCTACGTACATGGAGGACCTGAAAACAACTGTAAATCATGTGATATCCACTACAAGGCATACCTAACTGAAATAAAAAACGTTCCATTCTTTTAGAATTTTTTGGAACAACATCATTATTTCTCTTAGGCCCGTATCGTCAGTCGTCCCTACAATTGTAGGGCGCGTTCATGACCTCCTTGATTGTCATACTCCCTTCTCTCCTTCAAAAATTTCTAGATTACATTTGTCCCGTGTCAGCGTCAGCGCTCTCCTATTGTGAAGATATGTTTTCTTTTTAAATTGTAGGAAATTTCAGGCTGATGAAACATGATATAACTCAAAAGCAAGCATAATTTGATGCAAATAGATGTTTGTGACATAACCTCAAAATAGAGTTCTGACACGGAGAAGTAGAAAACTATGATAATCAAGAAGTCCATAAATGCTCTAGTTTGAAAACCAAGCCGTTGCAGACCTATGTTCATATGGAAATTTCGTCTTCAAATTGACCAAGGATTCGATGTTGAAGTTTGTCTACATACTTTATTAACACCCTGTATATTAATGGTTTGTCGCTTGAGATTAAATGTCATCATTTATTTTTGGCTGATTATTTAAAAAAATTGAATAGTATCATTACTTCCAAAGACTGCCATTTTCCTCAAAATAATATATAAATTACCAATTCACGCTATTTCAAACACCTCCTCACACTAAATGTAAAGTAATAATAATAATCATAATAAACGTCTTTATTAGCAACACAACAATAGGGCGAAGTTTAGCCAGTTGGCTACTCTTACACCCAACCCTATTGAGTGCTTAAATATGTATATACAATTCAAAGTCACATACATGCAACCTAAAAATAAATACATCGATTTGGTTTTCAACTATGTGAGCTAATAATAAAGGGAAAAAATACAATCGATTGATAAATCCGCGCTATATTGGTGTACCAAAAAGGAAACCGTTAAGAGCCAAAAACGTACGGATGACGACACAAAAAAAAACATAAAGATAATAACAACTAATTATGATACATCTAACAGCTGATTTTTAACCAGCTTCCTGAATGTTACTACACTTTTTCTTCTCCAGGCAGGGTCGGTTCAGTTGTATAACCTCACATCATTGAAAGTGAAACATTTTTGAAACAATGCGGAGTAGTGCAAAGGCATTGTCAGATTATTATCATGCCTCAGATCTCTAAGATTAATGATTCCTCTAGTTACCAATTTACTATGGAGATAGATGGGCTTTTTAATACACAATACCTTATGAACAAATACCTTAAGACTATATTCAAATTGTTGATCCATTTTCAGCCATTTTAACTCCTTGATCTTAGAGGAGACATGGCTATATTTTCGAAGACCATATACAAACCTATACCCATACCCAAACAAAAGTAGTAACGTATTCTAGGAAAGGGTGAGACGCTCTTGGCAAAAGTGTGGAACACATTGAGTCCTACGACCTTTTCGGTCCGTAAGAATGTTTTGTAATATACTCCAAATTTACCATAACCGAGATATGGAAACGGTGTAAAAGAACTTGTAATCCTGTTGACTGCGACGCTTTTCGAAATCTTCGAAGAAACATAAAAATTAGCATTGATATTGCATTTCAAAGGTATACCGCTAAAATTGAACAGGGCATAGCTACTAACCCTCAAAGATTTTGGTGTTTTATTGAGAAATACTTCTCATATCACTGATACCATGATGTTTGATAAAACTCAACGAACCGCAAGATATTGTCAACGCTTTTGCAGATTTTTTCAAGTCCACATACTCACCTTCCACAAACTTTGCACCCGCAGACTCACTTGACTGCGCCTCATTACCGTTGAATATACCAATGATTACTGAAAAACAGGTTGCTGCCGCTTTCAAAAAGATTAAACCCAAGGTATCTTCCACTCCAGATCTAATCCCTGCATGTTTACTGAAAGACTGTGCTTTTGTTTTAGCTGAACCTTTAGCTTATCTGTATAACATATCTCTTAATACTACAACATTTCCCATGGCTTGGAAAACATCTAGGATTGCTCCCATATTTAAAAAAGGCGAACGTTGTGTCATTGAGAATTATAGAGCTGTTGTGATTATAAGCAACGTCGGTAAGGTTTTCGAATGTATACTGCATGATATAATTTTCTCCCATGTTAAGCGCGAAATTTCTCCAAATCAACATGGTTTTTTCCAAGGCAGATCTACTTTAACTAATCTAGCGTGTTTTAAACAGTTTTGCTCTGAAGTTGGGGCAAGTATATATATATAAGTATATAGTTATATAATATATATATATATATATATATATATTATATAACTTGAGACGTGGTCATTGTCGTCTAGACCAGTTGAAAAAAATAAAGCTTCCGGCTTTAGTTGGGTACTTCGACAAGATTAAAGCGATAGGACTCTTCATTCTTTATTAGTCTCTTGCTTTCGATAGACTATGCCATCATCATCAGGAGAATAGTATGTGAGATTGTTGTTAAATGTTATTACAGGTTAAATTGAGGGAAACATATATATACCCTTCTTGTTACAGGTAAGTGTAAGCAGAATGAAAGTTTGTACCGGTAAATTTATATAATACCGCTATGATATTAAGATGTATTTTTAAGTAGCAGATGCGAATACATCAGACCAGAGTCCAATCCATTATCATTTATTCAGGCTAGAAAGTACATACAAAAATTACAAAAAATATACCAAGATACAGAGTGTTTGTAAGGTTTCTACGCCACCGACGAGACTGAATGACTCAAACAACATGTATACTACATACAATTTTCAATGGCAAACTTCATCAGCTTCAGCCTATTTTCAAAGTAGAATGAGTTAGAGCTTTTCATACTGATTTTACTTCAAATATTCAATTAAATTTTTCTCCAAAAGAAATCTTCTAAAATAATATCTCAATAAAAACGGTGCTAGTTAAATTGAACTTGTTATTCAACAATGCAATAGATGGCCAAAGAATTCATTCGAGTAGAAAATACTTTTTTCTTCTGTATGGTCAAAAATTTCCCAATGTCTACATCACTTATACAGTCAAATGCACGAAAATGTTGTGTATGATATCAGTATTACAAGATTTCAATATTTTAGTCCAGTAGACGATTTTTCTTTTAAGATTTCCAAATTATACCCTATATCTCGGTAAGACATTTTATTTGTTTATGTTAGTAGGAACCTTTCATGTTATTTTTGACCTAAATACTTTACGCCCTACGGAAAGAAACGGTGGAGAAACTGGCCGAACGCTGCCTCTTTCCTGAATAGTTGACATATTAAAAGAGCACCGCTGATTGTGTTGGACATTCTTGAACTGTTATCAATTTAAGTTTTCAAATTTGAATATCTGCCCTGAAGTGTATTCTGTATCCTGATGGACGTAACCATTTTAAAGCGTTTCCATGCTGTTGTGTCCGCCACTGTGCTAGTCTCATTAATATGCATAGTGAAACGAACTTCTTTCCGGATTTATCTCGCTCACTGTTCCCGCCGAAATTACCCAAGAAAAGTGAAGTTAGAAGGAAATACAAAAGTCAAATGTTTCACAAAGGAAGACGCTGGAAAAGTTGGAGTAACCGCTGCGTGTACTGAATCATAGATAGGACGAACCATATTTAAGGTGATTACTTTGAAATGCATGTGAAATATTTAAAGTTTTTGTCAGAAGTCAAGCATTACCTATCGAGTATGAAGTATCAAGCATCACTTATTCCAAAGTGTTATCAGTTATAACAAAGTATTGAATGGAAACCACGGATTCAGGCTGGCTGGATAAATAACTGCTGAAACTAAAACGCTTCATATAGATTCCTATTTTTCAACAAAATATGTATGTTCACATGGCATCACCACCAGAATACTATGGCAAAAGTAAAGACACCGCCTAAGTCAAATGCGGTGGCTTATTGGCTATCATCAGTACGGTATGTATTACCAAGTGACAGTTGTTATCTATTTGCACCACACCTACTGAGCTTCTCGATAAAGCACAATGTATTTAGTTCACTTTTCGTTATGTGTCTCTAAGGTCTATAACCAAATCACCTCGGTCGTCTAGCGTAACATAGACTGAGGGCCGTATCGCCAGTCATTAATTATTATAGGATGCCTTCATGGCCTCCTTGATTTTTATAGTTTGCCGTGTCAGGGCTCTATTTTGAGGTTATGTTACAAATATCTATTCACATCAAATTGTTCATGCTTTTGATTTATATCATATGTTATGTCAGCCTGAAATTTCTTACAATTCAAAAAGAAAACGTAGTCTCACAATGCGAGAGGGCTGACGCTGATACAGAACAATAGAAATTTATAATAATAAATATATATAATAAAATAAAAATATATAAAATAAAATAAGCAAATGCTTATGTATTATACGGATCAGATAGATTCATTTTTGAAATCTGTGGTTTCTCAGCAACAGAGGGAATTGTTGTCACCAATTTTACTGTCAGTCCATAAAAGATTCATAACCTTCAAATACTCTCCATATAAGCCAGTTTCGCGTAATAATTCTGTTGACCTGATTACTACCTCTTAACTTACATGTCGCATCTAATCCGGAAACTTTTCTGCGGTGACCTACATGTCAGGAGTTGTACCTGCTTCAATAAGGTGTCCCATAAGTCCATAGAAGGTTCATATCGGCCTAGCAAATATCGGCATAAACATCACATTCACCTACAAACTCTGTTGACCTGACTGCTACCTCCTAACTTCCACTCATCGCATCTAATCCGGAAGTTTTCCTGCAGCGACCTGCATGTCAGGAGTAGACGTCGCCCCGACGCCGGGATTGCGCGTCAACTCCCAGTGACTTTCCTCGTCCTCCAAGTGAGTCGAAGTAATTAGCTTCTGGTCGGGCTTGCTTATCTTTCAGCAAATTTCACTCATTAATCTTACACGCATAACAGCCGAATGTAATGAGCGTGCCTAATTTTCTTAAACAGACTATTCCCGCACTTCCGAACTCATTACTTATTCACTGTTTGCTAGTGGGCGTGGCCAAATTTAACTTTTGCAAAGTTCGTGAGGAAATTAGAAAGATTCCTTTAGTTTCACCGAGCATGCTGTTGTTGCTGCTTGTTTTTGCGCAGATTGTTCACCTCGGGTCTTTTTCTTTGACGTGCTGCGGTTAATAACATGTTTACACGGAAAGGGTATCTGCTCGCTTTCGTGGTGTAACCTGCAAAGCGCATGCTGTCTTTTTGATTCATGTTGAAGCTGTGGACTATCAAACTCCCACTTAAATAATATCAGGCCTCTTGTATCAGTATCCTCTCTAAGGATTTCACTAGACTTGAGGTATGGTTTGTACATAACCTTGAAAAATTGGTTCAAATTTCCTTGGGGCCCATCCTACAAGCTCCTCCTATTGCATTTCGTTCTGCCTAAACATACGGATTCAGTAATATATTCCCAGAAGCGGTATGTAACGTTATATATCATCTGGATATTATTGACGTATGTAGGTACAATATTCGCTCCTTAGATCGTATCGCAGAAATGTTATTATAGGAATAGCTGCAAGGATTGAAATCAATCTACGTAATAAACTGACAGATATATACAACTACTCTGCATATGCACTATACAGTGGCCTACAGCTTTTAACGTGTTACCGTTGATCAACGTATTCTACCTTCAGATTGCCAACCATATATTGTAGCCAAAAAGAGTCAGATTCTACCGGCATCTACGAGAAAGTATCGGAACCCAAAATCTTGAAATCCAGAATGGAGTTAGGGTTTTGTTCTGCTACTGTCTCAAAGATGGCGCTAGGATCTTAACCTTTTTGGTACCGTACCTCCGGGACGGATGATAGTTGCAATGCTTCTGTTCGTTGTCTCAGACGCGGAAGACTAAGCTTAGACCATGCTGATAAAGCACGAAACTGCTTTCCATGGTTGGCTGTCTGCTGGTCATCGAGCTTGGTTTATTCAATGGCAAGTAGACCACTACTACTATACAGGGTGTTTCAGTTTATTGTTGCATAACTTTGAGATTCGATAGAACTTTTAAAATTAATGCATAAAGTCTATATAAACATGGGTCGAAAAATGCGTAGCTTCCGAAATACAGGGTGTTTAAATTTACTTTCTAAAATAGTTTTTTTTTAAATATGTCGAACAATATTTGATGTATAACAGTGAAAATTGGTATACAAGGGTTTTTTGGTATGACAAAACGAACTATTTTTATTTTACTGTAGCCGCTAGAGGGCGCTCTCTACTGTACCTGTAGTGTATTAAAGTGACCGAAATTTTTTTCTTAGTGCAATTTTTTGCTTTTTGAATAAGAACACTGATTCCTCGCACTTTTCAACATAAAAAAAGCTCTCCTGTGAGTTTTCGTTATAGTTAGCCGTTTTTGAGATATTTCGATTTTTAAGGTACGATGCATTTTTAATTATTTATAGGAAAATAATATTTTTTTTACATTTTCGATTTGGGCATTACAAGTAATTAAGATGATCGTTTAGATTGTGTTTTTAAACACAGCAATAATTCCTAACTCCAAATAAACACACAAAAAAACAGAATATTAATTTGTTTAATTTTCCAATATTATTTTTAACAAATTAAATTAATTATTTACAACCAAAATGCTATTGGATAGTTAGGACAAACATACAAAATCTAAAGTAGTTGCTCGAAATGTAAACCCAATTGTTCAATACACAATTCACATCTACGAATGATCGAACGTGGTATAGCATTATTCAAATAAGGCCCTATTTCATCACATGCATTCCTGATTCTGTCTATTAGCATATCTCTTGTGGTTACGGGAGTCTGGTACACTTTTTCTTTTAGAAATCCCCACACTAAGAAATCTAATGGATTTAGGTCAGGGGATCGTGGAGGCCAGGCGACTGGTCCTCCACGGCCGATCCATCTTTCTGGATAATTTTCGTCCAGCCAGTTTCTAACTATTCTCGAATAATGAGCTGGACAACCATCAAGCTAGAACCAGGCCAATCTTCTTAAATCTAACATAACATCATCCCACATATTTGCATGTTCAGCCTTTAAAAATTCCAAGAAGGTCGCAGCATTTAACCTTGCAGGCAAAAGGTAGGGTCCAAATAGTCAATTACGGTAGATACCAATCCACACGTTCACACTAAATTCATGCTGAAAATATCTTTCCCGAACTGCATGCGGATTTTAATGCGACCAAATATGTTGACTATGAAAATTTACCACTCCACGTCTACTGAAGCATGACTCATCGGTCCATAAAACGTTACTTAAAAGCTCCCTATTATTATCAGTTCTATCAAGAATCCACTGACAAAATGTGATTCTTCGTTCTCCGTCCCCTGGCTGTAGTCCTTGCACAGGTTTCAAATGGTAAGGACGTCTATGGTCATTTCTAAGAACACGGTGAACATGGCTTGCTGAAATTCCCAAGGCACCAGAAACTCTCCTAACACTTGTGGTCGGATCTCTATCAAACTCACGCAGAATCATACGGGTAAATCTGCGCTGACGAACATTTATGTTTTGATCCCTTTGGAGATTTCCAAAACCATTTCCAATTATTTGGCGATGCACTCTTACAAATACTGAGCGAGTTGGATGTCGTCTGTTTGGAAATCTTCGTGCGTATTCTCTGGCTGCTTCTGCTGCGTTTCCATCTACAAAGCCATACACAAAATGAATATCCGCTAACTCTTGATTGGAGAATAAAAATGACATTTTTATAGAACAGGTAAAAGAAACTAAATTTCGTGCATTCACAATTGCAAAAAAACGTTTCAGGTTTGTTTCAACAGACAACAAAACTAACTGTCAACTAATTGACGTTTAACCTTATTCACTTTCAATTTCAAAAATATTTGGAGGCACAGCCTACTTCTAAAAATTATCGAGATACTGACTTTTTAACGTTATTTTATCATAAATAATTAAAAATGCATCGAACCTTAAAAATCGAAATATCTCAAAAACGGCTATTTATAACGAAAATTCACAAGAGAGCTTTTTTATGTTGAAAAGTGCGAAGAATCAGTTTTTTACTCAAAAAGCAAAAAATTGCACTAAGAAAACATTTTCGGCCATTTTACAGGTACAGTAGAGAGCGCCCTCTAGCGGCTACAGTAAAAATATGCCCATGGTCGTTTTGTCGTACCAAAAAACCCTTGTATACCAATTTTCACTGTTATACATCAAATATTGTTCGAAATATTTAAAAAAAAAACTATTTTAGAAAGTAAATTTAAACACCCTGTATTTCGGAAGCCACGCATTTTTCGATCCATGTTTATATAGACTTTATGCATTAATTTTAAAAGTTCTATCGAATCTTAAAGTCATGCAACAATAAACTGAAACACCCTGTATAGCCAGAATAGTCAGCTATCTAGCGGTCCCATAATGACTGGGCTATTAAACGTGAACTGAGATCATATTTCACATGATTTAGAAGCAAGCAAATGGAATACATTGACCAATGCCTGAAGATAACTAATTCAAAAGGCCATTAGAGAGGTGCCAAAAAAGAATTGAACATCCTAGTACCATATGTGGGAGTAACTGAACCGAACACTCGAACTCTTTTCAAAGTAAATGGTTGGATCAGGACTGCAAATGTTAGGTAGGTGCTTTTTTAGGAAATACTGTTATAAAGAGAAAATTATAGGTTACGTACCTTTGTGTACATGGCCCTTTTGTTCTTATAGAAGTGATGACAACTGTATCATAAAAAGCATACTCACAAAATCTTGGCTGTTTTAAAAGGTTAGAAACTCTTTACTTCCCACGTTCACAGATTCTAATCTAATCCAACTTTCCCGCACGTTCTGATATCTTTACTATTCGTCTACGATGGAAACCCTTGCAGCTGATCGTGCTATACAATAAATATATTTGGATTGTTAATTCAAATTTCTCTTGAAATAATCGGCTCTGACTATAAATGGCGCGTAATATCTGAACAAATTTCGTACGCGCTTCATCAGGCGTCGTCAATGATATCGATGACGTTGCGCCTGGGGCGTCATCGGCGTTCTGAATTCGGATCGGACCATCGGCGGGTAAAGGATATCGCGTATTCCTGGGAAGCTGGTGTTGCTGAAGCCGCAAACGTTAATATTATGCAAGTTATGTGTGATATTGAATCTAGTAGTTGGGTAATACTGCCAGGATCACAAATTTCTTGATAATTAAACATATTTCACTAATAGTAAACATACAACGTTTATAACCCTCTAACCTCCCACTATGAAAATTTTCAGGAAATGCTCAGCAAACGCCAAAAAATGAAACTGAAGCGATTTTTCTTTTTCTCCTTTTCTCTCCTAGCTCTGCCGGATTGCTTTTCAAAAACTAAAACGCAGGTTCATCCTTGCGTGGAAACTTCATCAAATTCCGAATGGTGCTTTTTAAGTTATAGCGGGGTCAAAGATTAGCACACTAATATACAAACCGACCGCAAAACAGACAGAAAGACAAAAAAAGTGACAATTGTTTGCGATGTACCTGTCATGTAACATTTAAGAAACATAATATCATTTTAAATTTTTCGCCGTTACATGCTTCCTCGCCAGTGGCGTGGAAAGTAAAAGGGTGTACTATTGCTATCAACTTTCAAAGAGGCCATGTGCTACGTCGCTGACAGCAATGCAGTTTGTAAGAGATTAAGAATTAAAATCAACTTTTAAGCTTCCTATATAAAACTTGAAGCCTTTCAAATATAATAGGTTCCTGGTCTTTTTATAAGCCCTCTGATACTTCGACAGCGGTATTATGTAATTCTATGAAAGGTTTCCTTCTTAACATGCATAAAGTTTAATGTATCGGCAAGTTTCTAAGTGGTTTAATAAGGTTAGATATTATGAGGAATGAAACTTCGGGCGGAGTATAAAATATGAAAGTTTTTGGCTTGAGTGTTACGAAACCTGTTCTTTATACGTAAGCTGCTTCTTGTTCATAGAATCATTTTTAAGCGGGAAACGGAAAAACTTGCGAACTGCTACGTGATATAGAAGACCCATTATAATATTGATGGACTTAAGTAAAGCGATTTTGAACTTTAAGAGTGACTTGTGATCGATCTCACAATAACTACAACATTCAACTGGTTTCTTGAAGTGATTTGATATTATGTCAAATCTTTTTGAACCATATATTCTTTGTTTATGTTGAGAGGTTTTGGGCCCAGAATTCAGGTTCCAGTTGGGATATTATCGTTGAGTTTTGAATGGGACTCACCTAGGAAACAGTATACTGAGAAACAAAGCAAACACCCAGACAAGGCGAATATCTCCACTTACACACTATGAGTCATACATCGTATCCAATATCATACACAGTAGTCCATTCAACTTAAGTAATTATCAGGCAGTTGTAGGAGAAGCCTCCTATTAACTTAGCAAACAAAATGTGATTTTCTAAGAAAAATATTGATTTTGCTTGCAAAATAAATATTTTTCCAGTTTTATATTATTCACATTATCGGTGTGTTAAGAGACCTTTTGTTTGGATTGAATCGATAGTGCTTTTTATGAATAAAACAAGATAGCTCCAAAGTGGCTTCGGGATAGTCGGATAGGGGGAAAGTGGATGAACTATATCCATACCCTTACTTCAATTGTTATTGATAAGCTGTAGATGATATATATATATATATATATATATATATATATATAACTTATATATCTCAGTTAATAACTAA
Organism: Acanthoscelides obtectus; assembly: GCA_963669975.1. Taxonomy (NCBI): domain Eukaryota; kingdom Metazoa; phylum Arthropoda; class Insecta; order Coleoptera; family Chrysomelidae; genus Acanthoscelides; species Acanthoscelides obtectus. The sequence continues at coordinate 18,164,558 of CAVLJG010000008.1, forward strand.
TACATAACATTTTATGTATTAGTTTTTGTTCTATGCAGGCCATGATTTATTTGTCAGAAAATAACATTATCGAGTAAAGCATAAAAAACGTAAACGCCTTGAAATAGAATATTAACGTTAATATCGACTTCTAAACAAGTCAAATGTTTTGGGTCAAATTTCCGTCTATGAATGTGTTAAAAAAACAAGTCAGAAAAGTCGTCGCAAATTTATTTTACACTTGAACAAACAAACTTCTTACAAAATCTAGTTATGTAAGTGTGTATTAATTTATAGATTTGCAAAATAACGCCCATTTGCATCCAGACATTTTTGACAATTATTGACTGTTTTTCCTACAACCTTAGCTAGTATATTTCTGTTAATGTTTTTAACTGTGCTCAAAATTCTTTGTCTCTGAATATCTATGGTCGCGGATGGATCAAATTAATAGACCTCATTTTTTGTGTTAGTCCAGAGGTAGAAATCTAAGGGTTTAATGAAATTATTCTTTTATCAGACTGCTCTCCTAACAAGTTCCAATGATGAGTGTTGTGCTTATTAAAAACTCCACAATTCGTAGACCTACTCTCATGGACCACAAGACATGATTTACAAAATCGGGATTTTCAGTAGGCTTCCTAGTATACCACTCACAGAAGCGCATTCGCGTTGAAAATCAGTTTTCTCAAGTCCTTGAACTATTGTAGGTTTTATGGATGGTACTTATTCTTATTTAACACTCTCTGTACTGTTGATTCTGACACACCAATTTGTCGTTCTATAGTTCTTACTGATACACTAGGAATTTCGATGACAGCTTGTAAAATGTGTCTGTCGCGATTGTCATGTTCAATATTGTATCCGCTTCTAGGTTGTTTCAAGGATGGTTTATTAAATTAATTACTATTTTTCTAAATGGGGTTTTATGAGGCTGCTGTCGTTCGGTGTACATCTCCAAGTGCCTTGCTGAGGTAATGTCAGCGTTTCTGTGTGACTGCAAGTACAAAGTTGACATGTCAAACTTTCCTTTGTTTGAACATGGAAAACTTTTGTCTGATTTATGATTTTACTGAGAGAGAACCTACATACTACTTATTAAAACACAATATTAGTACTTTGAATTATTTAACGTCAAAGTCAGAGCCTCCTTAGATGAAAAAAATGCGCTACTTATTAATTCGATTTTATGACAAATTAATCATGGCCTCCTTACAAAAAAATTAATACATAATATTTCGTGAGATGATATTTCGATGAAACTCCAATCTTTTATGCATTTGTAAGACATCACTAGGTTGGAAATTTTACGCACTTTTCAAAAATTGTAAAATCCAATATGGCGGCAATAAGAAAAATGAAAGTTGAGGCAAGTTGCGGGAAAACAAAAGACGATTGAGACATGTCATATACGCTATCTTATTTGCCTTAAAAAACTGTAAAAAAATGTCACATTTTGACAGATGTAAAATTAACCGTTTCTGATTTACGGACAAAAAACAAAATTCGATATTTTCGGTTTTTCGACTATATTTCCATTAGCAATTGACTGATCGTAAATCTGAAATCGGCTATCGAATACGCTAAGTTTTCTCTAAAGCTTATCCCACTTAACATTTGCTGTAGGTATAACACGAACCGAGATCCCTGTATAGAAAAGCCAACCTGAGACACACTGTACACAGTTACTTATTTCACGTCAAATTCCGTTGAGCCCGTGAAATTGATATTTGAAAGTTATTTACTAGGATTAAGGGTAGCCTGTGTGCCATTCCAGACAATAATCTATCTCTGTAGTAAATTTCATCCAGATCCATTCAGCTGTTTTGGCGTGATTGGGTTACATCCACTCGTTCTCATTTATAATATCAGTAGGGATTGGTAGGGATGCAAGAATAAAGAGCTTAAACCAACCGCCCATAATCCTTATCCAGTTAGATATGAGGAAATCGTTAGGTAGACAAATGCTTAGCATTCACTGCATAAAAAACTTGATTGTGTCCACGCAACGCTTGAAGCTACGTGCTTGATTCAAATTCAGCGGAATTATGATTAAATCTGCTCAGTATTGAGCCATGTGTCCGACGCTTTAGATAAGCGACAAACAGGTCACTATTGAGGCCGACATAATGTTCCTGTTTTCTATCATAATACGTACTTATAAAAGATGTTATTTTTGGGACTTGCGATAGTCGAAAGTTTTGCAAAGTTTCTGCTCTGACCGTCGAGGAACTATCTAAAGAGGCGCTATTAGATAACGACAGATTTGTGTGATACAGACAGATGATTCCACATAGCAATTGAGAAAATCTTAGTTTGGTCCTCATCTTATGGTGATGAAATCACAGTGAGGTTAAGCGTGAATAAGTGACGAACGAAAAGGAGGTTTAACGAAATTGTTTTGCTATTAAAATCCAAAAATGATTGACGGTAATTCCCTTGAAAATATACAGGATGTTTCAATTTATTGTTGCATAACTTTAAGATTCGATAGAACTTTCAAAATTAATGCATAAAGTCTATATAAACGTGGAACGAAAAATGCGTGGCTTCCGAAATACAGGGTGTTTAAATTTACTTTCTAAAATAGTTTTTTTCTAAATACTTCGAACAATATTTGATGGATAACAGTGAAAATTGGTATGACAAAATGAACCATGGGCATAGTTTTACTGCAGCCGCTAGAGAGCGCTCTCTACTGTACCTGTAGTGTATTAAAATTACCGAAAAAATTTTCTTGGTGCAATTTTTTGCTTTTCGAATAAAAAAACTGATTATTCGCACTTTTCAACATAAAAAAGCTCTCCTGTGAGTTTTCGTTATAGTTAGCCGTTTTTGAGATATTTCGATTTTTAAGGTTCGATGCATTTTTAATTATTTATGGGAAAATCATATTTTTTTTTACATTTTCGATTTGGGCATTACAAGTAATTAAGATGATCGTTTAGATTGTGTTTTTAAACACATCATTAATTCCTAACTCCAAATAAACACAAAAAAACAGAATATTAATTTGTTTAATGTTCCAATATTATTTTTAACAAATTAAATTAATTATTTACAACTGAAATGCTATTGGATAATTAGGACAGACATACAAAATCTAAAGTAGTTGCTCGAAATGTAAACCCAATTGTTCATTACACAATTCACGTCTACGTATGATCGAACGTGGTATAGCATTATTCAAATAAGGCCTTATTTCATCACATGCATTCCTGATTCTGTCTGTTAGCATATCTCTTATGGTTACGGGAGTCTGGTACACTTTTTCTTTTAGAAATCCCCACACAAAGAAATCTAATGGATTTAGATTAGGGGATCGTGGTCCTCCATGGCCGATCCATCTTTCTGGATAATTTTCGTCCAGCCAGTTTCTAACTATTCTCGAATAATGAGCTGGACAACCATCAAGCTGGAACCAGTCCAATCTTCTTAAATCTAACATAACATCATCCCACATATTTGCATGTAAAGCCTTTAAAAATTCCAAGAAGGTCGCAGCATTTAACCTTGCAGGCAAAAGGTAGGGTCCAAATAGTCAATTACGGTAGATACCAATCCACACGTTCACACTAAATTCATGCTGAAAATTTCTTTCCCGAACTGCATGCGGATTTTCATGCGACCAAATATGTTGATTATGAAAATTTAGCACTCCACGTCTAATGAAGCATGACTCATCGGTCCCTAAAACATTACTTAAAAACACCCTATTATTATCAGTTCTATCAAGAATCCACTGACAAAATGTGATTCTTCGTTCTCCGACCCATGGCTGTAGTCCTTGCACAGGTTGCAAATGGTAAGGACGTCTATGGTCATTTTTAAGAACACGGTGAACATGGCTTGCTGAAATTCCCAAGGCACCAGAAACTCTCCTAACACTTGTGGTCGGATCTCTATCAAACTCACGCAGAATCATACGGGTAAATCTGCGCTGACGAACATTTATGTTTTGATCCCTTTGGAGATTTCCAAAACCATTTTCAATTATTTGGCGATGCACTCTTACAAATACTGAGCGAGTTGGATGTCGTCTGTTTGGAAATCTTCGTGCGTATTCTCTGGCTGCTTCTGCTGCGTTTCCATTTACAAAGCCATACACAAAATGAATATCGGCTAGCTCTTGATTAAAGAATAAAAATGGCATTTTTATAAAACTTACAAAGAAAAAACAGGTAAAAGAAACTAAATTTCGTGCATTCACAATTGCAAAAAAACGTTTCAGGTTTCAACAGACAACAAAACTTACTGTCAACCAATTGACGTTTAACCTTATTCTGCTTTCAATTTCAAAAATATTTGCAGGCACAGCCTACTTCTAAAAATTAGCGAGATACTGAGTTTTTAACGTTATTTTATCATAAATAATTAAAAATGCATCGAACCTTAAAAATCGAAATATCTCAAAAACGGCTAACTATAACAAAAATTCATAATAGAGCTTTTTTATGTTGAAAAGTGCGAAGAATCAGTTTTTTTATTCAAAAAGCAAAAAATTGCACTAAGAAAAAATTTTCGGTCATTTTAATACACTACAGGTACAGTAGAGAGCGCCCTCTAGAGGCTACAGTAAAACGATGCCCATGGTTCGTTTTGTCGTACCAAAAAACCCTTGTATACCAATTTTCACTGTTATACATCATATATTGTTCGGAATATTTAAAAAAAAACAATTTTAGAAAGTAAATTTAAACACCCTGTATTTCGGAAGCCACGCATTTTTCGACCCATGTTTATATAGACTTTATGCATTAATTTTAAAAGTCCTATCGAATCTTAAAGTTATGCAACAATAAACTGAAACACCCTGTATATACTATATGAAGGATCGGCGATTTTGGGCGTAATGTCAATATTAATGAGAAACATGCCAATTTAACGTTACTATTGCCTGATCAATTTCGCTATATTGGGTCTGAAAATGTAAATAAAACAATTTTGATTATAATCTATATTTAATGGACGATTGCTGGGAAGAATCAACTGCTTTTATGACAGATCGCAATGGTTGCGATTGCACTAGCAAGATCGATATTTTCAGAATAATCAGTGAACATTGAAGAAATGGCGTTGAGCCGGTTGACCTCCCACACAACGCTGTCATCAGTTCGTAAAATATTATGTTTGGGACAAGAAAAAACTACGAACATGTAACGCAGGAATTAAATAAATCTAGTCCCTCACTTGCGTCGAGGTCCCCACATATTGGACAACATTGCGTTCTAGAAACGTCTCTGCCTCTGCCGCCTAACGGCGTTGCGAGTCGGTCAGTTCACCACAGATTTATCTTCTGTTTTTGATGTGCCTGACTTAGGTATTATGAATATTTCGATAATTCTATTTTAAGGCCGTCCGTCACGTTACAAAAATTTTGTTCATAATGTGGTGCCAAATTTTGTGAGAAAACGCATTACGGAATTTAGTTCCCAATTTATTTACAAATTAAAATCCAGTTTGGTAAAGGAATTTTTGTGATAAGTTTCGTACGAAAACATGCGTAGTCGGTAGAAAAAAAAACCTATAACTGTCAACTTTTCCACACTTTTCGTTAAGGCTTGCTACTTTATTACTTTAAACGAATAGAAAATTGTATAAAATGGAATGAAAAACGAAGTAAGCGAAACCGATAAAGAATTTGGTGTCGAAAACTGATCAGAAAGAGGCACGGGTATCATGTGTCTTGAAAAGTGACATTATATCGATTTTTTAGACATTATACTGATTTTTTTGACATTATGTAGGTTTTTCTACAAGGTGTTAACTTAGCACTTAGGTTTACATGGTGCCTAAACGTTATCAAGCTTTAGTTATCAATATCTGGCTCTGATTTTATGTAAAATCTGCTGAGAGGTGGCATTACTGGAGGTCTAAGCTGTAAGTTGTATGTGTTGATGATAATTCCATTGGATTCTTGTCTCAAATACACTTAATCGAGATTTAGAGCTAGAAATTAGTTGCGCAACCACTTTTTCTTATACATTCTGGAAATTACATATACAAATTTGCAGAATTTAAAAAATGAGAGAGATAAGAAATAATTATAATCACTGTACACTATCGATGTACAAGCCATATACATGCTAACAGTAACTACGCACAACGCGGGCGCCGTGTTTATTTCCCGTAATTCTCCTCAGTTTTTCGTAATTTATAACTTTGAACATAACTTCTCTTCAGAAATCACAACATATTTATGAATAACCCATTATATTCAGCATATTCAGTAATGATTTTCTCACACAGCTAATATTACTGATTTTATAATCATCCTGATGCAATCTTGCTATTCAACCAACTTTCTTCTCAGAGATAAAAACTACTGACACGGATCACTCAGCCTCACAAAACTATGCAACCAATAATGCGTGTAGTTTAGTTGAGCGATTCCTCCATAGATGGACGTTCACAACGATCCTAGTGAGGAAACGTGGAATGACTGTTTGCGCCCTAAAAACTACCTGGTCTGCAAGTTGACATAGGTTTTTTTGATGTTTTATAGGTTTTTTATATGAACCCGTGCGGGGAAATGGGTGTGCTCCAGATGCTGAATAAAGGACCTCTAGTGAAGAATCCTCTGGCTTATAGGCAGTTGCGGATTTGTGGGAGTGAAGCGGGGTGCGCGCCCCCTAGACGTCTGACACTTGCATCGGTAATCTAACGCACTCGTATGTATCTATTTATGTTGCTATATTGAATTCGTTTACATCACAGAGCTTCTGCGCTTCACGTGAATATGTACAGCCCAGTATTCCTGCACTTGTTTCGTACAAATACAGGTACATTATCAAAATAATTACGATCTAAAAGATATAGTTTTTTTCAAATTGTTTCAACATTTTTACATGCGACGAAAGCGCCAATATTTTTCAAATTCTCACTGTACGACTTCAACACCTATTCGACTACTGAGAAAACAACAACTAAGGCTGAAGAATAACTGTAACATCTATATTCAATTTCAAAAATAATTGACTATACCTATTGATATTTATTGTGTCAGTATGTGCACCAGTTACTTGGTTTGTTCAAAGGGCAGTTCAGAGTCTTAATCCTTAGGCTTAGTACACAATAGTAAACCTCGTTGCGCAATTTGTCTATTGGCAATCTGGAAACGGTCTCAAGACGATCTACAAGTATAGATGGTCTATAGACATCCTTCTTTGTCTCTTCTAGCGTCCATACGATAATGTCAATTTGTCGATCTCATGTTCGTTTTCGCCATCAAAGACATTATTTTGCGCGGAAGGGACTAGAGTATGTCTCATCTCTAAACGTCGAGTGACATCTATACGTACACTGTCGGAATGTGTGAAAATATATACATTCCGATCGGGAGACTATTGACGTGCGATTTTTGTTCTCACAATAGCTTGATATTACGCATGTTTTTGTCAACCAATTATCATTTCATCTAATCATCATAATATCTATGAGCTAACACAAAATATGTAATTTCTTGTCACGTAGCGCTTCTATCAGCCATTGTACTGCTCCAAATGCGCAGTAGCAGTCTGCTTACTTTTAGCATGATATTATTTCTGTACCTCAGAGCCAGACTAGGTTAAGTCCAAATAATTATTTTGAGATAAACATTTGAAATATCGTTCTTGCATTGTATATTGTATGCGACTTGACATGAGTTAGAAAGTCGTGACTTCCTTATTATTAAAGATAGATAGATGCAGGTAGTAAATGAAATTTCACAATACTATCATAAGCTTAACATATTGAACTTGTTCTTGACAAAAATGGATCTAACCCAGTCTGGGTCTGGCGTACAGATTTAGAACGGGTTCTGAAAAATTTAGCAATCAATTTGTTCATACAAAGTTATGTACTAAATGATATCTGCACTATCCTTGATTTCGTATGAAATTTACAGAAACAAATTTAGCGCAAAGTTTCGTATCGTGGCAGACCGCCTTCAAGGACAATTGTATGAGGAATGTGAGTGTGAGTATAAATATACTCAAATCCTGTTCATATTTGATTCACGCTCGTAAACAATGATGGCATAGCGACACTTTAAGAAACTACTAATTTATTTGTATTATAACGGTTTCACTGTCCGATTGTATTTATTAAAACACTTCTTGATTTTCATTTCAGAATCGCAACTCATTAATCCCATCTCTAGCTTATCCCATCTCTAGCTTTTTTACTTGGAAACATTTCCGCTTGGAGCGCGCTTGATGCGGAGTTCCTGATCTGTGATCTTCCTCGCGTTTCCTTTTCACTTCAGCCGCCGATCTAACAACAGCTGAGAATTTTGTTCTCTGTAGCATGAAGTCATATAGCACCATGTGCTAGCATTTTGTAAAATGTGTGTCCAAATAGGATAAAATGGTGAGTTTTATAATACTATACAGTTTTATTGCTGGATCTGCCTGTAGTTTATAGATAATCGATATGTAAGTGGTTTATTTCTTGTACGATTTTAAAATATCCATCGAACGTCATTTTCGACTACTTCGATCATTCTCCATAACTTTAATCAAATCGAGGTAGAAATCGATCCACATCGATTTTACCTCTGTGTGCGTATATATATTCATAGTTCAGTGACATTATGAGTACGTTGATTACGAATATTCGATATTTGTGTTTTTATATCAGAAGCATGTGGAGAAATTTTTGATCTTGTTTTACGCTTTTTTGCTATTTCATGATTTTATTTTATGAAAGGCATTTCCAATTTTCGGTTTGATTTTATCAAACTATGTAATGTAATTCTAACCTAGAAAATCGTTGGTTCTCTTTTGTTGCAGACTGAGATTGGAAATGCCTTGGCCATTGGGGCACGTTGCTAATGCACACGGTTCTTTTCAGATTGGGGCCACCCCCTTTGTCTTTGACTTTGCCTTCCTTTGTCTTTGACTTTGCCTCCCTTTGTCTTTGACTTTGCCTTCCTTTGTCTTTGACTTTGCCTTCCTTTGTCTTTGACTTTGGCTTACCTATTGCTTGGCCTATCACTTTGCCGTGCCTTCACCCATGCATGTGCCTTGCAGTGGCGGCTCGTGCCAATTCAGTGAGGTAGTGCCAGAATGGAAGCCATAATTTTGAATCGATTCAAAATTGTAAAGAATAACTTATAACTTACCCCTGATAGTTAGTGGTCAAAGTTCTTGAGGTTCAATAAATCTATATGTCCAAAAAAAAATCAAAAATAAAACTATTTACACACGCGCACCAAATTATAAAACAAGTGTGGAGAAGTACCTATAACTTCAAAGTTTTCTATACATGAAGTCCATTCTTCTTTCTTTTTTGGTAGCAAAGTTTTCGATTACCTTATTATTAAAATTTTCAATGCCACTAACAAAATGTTTTTCTGCAGACAGCATTCCTAAAGCACTAAGCCTTTCTTCCTTCATTGTGTTTCTGAGGAAAGTTTTAATCCGTTTCAGCATTGAAAAAGAGCGTTCTGCTTCAGATGTTGACATCGGTATAGTGATTAAAATACTTAAGAGCTTAAGAGTTTCTTGAAACGTACAATTTAATCCTTCCTCGTTCAATAAAATGGATAGTGGAACAGCTCCAGAAGTAGTACTCAATTCTTCTCTCTGATATAATACTTGTAACTCAGTTTTAAGCCTGTTTTTGTCTAAAAATGAAAATTGTGTGCATGTGTCATTTAAATGTGCTTCAGGAAACTGATGTTTATAAACAGAAAACTTTTCAGACACAAATAAATTAGAAGCAACTAAATGCCCAGAAAAGTTAAATCTTGTTCTTATTTGCGATAATACTGCATCGCATATTTCTAACGCTTCCCGTTTTTTGCTGCCTTCTTCAACTTGCCTTTTTTTTCTTGCCGGTTCATCAGTTTCTCTCTGCACTCGTTCAATCTCGTCAATAATGCTATCCATTTGTTCTCGTATAGTTTGAATTGCTGCTTCAAAATTCTCTAAATCATTTTTGACCTTAACAGAATCGGTGCATACTTTTTGTAATTGGTTAAAGACAATTTCAACATGTGGCATTATTTTATGGAATATACTTAGCCAAAATACAAAATTTGTATCTTGCAGCTTTAATTTGTACCCACCGGCTTGATTAATCGACGAAGAATCGCGTGAAGTACTTTCTATATTGTCCATAACTTCAATCAGGTCTTTCCTATTTTCATAAACTGTATGAACACCTCGTGACTGAAAATTCCAACGTGTTTGGGAAGATCTTGGCAATCTGCGATTAACTATTTCATCCAAAATTTTTGTTCTTTGAGGAGACGTCGAAAAAAAAGAGCACAATCCAGATAAATTATGGAAAAATATTCTAGCCTGCTTATTGACAGAGCATGCGCTTGTCATAATTAGATATAACTGGTGTGCATAGCAATGAACATAATTTGCAAGTGGATAAGTTTCCTTAATAATCTTTTGAACGCCATTCAATTCACCACTCATAACAGACGCACCATCATAGCTTTGAGCTATTAATTTGTTTGGATTTTGATCTATTAATGGATTTACAACATTTAAAACGCATGCAGCGATTGATTTGGCATCGTGTCCGTCGGGGACGTAAAATCTCCAAAATCTCTCAACTGGTTGTCCTTTACACAAATATCTGAAAATAATAACTAACTGAAATTCACAGGCTACGTCAGTCGTTTCATCGGCAATTACTGCAACAAAAGGAGAATTTGCAATCTCCTTCTTAACTTCTTCATGATAAACATCTAGCATGCACTCAAGAAGCTCGTTTTGAGTTGTTTTTGAGGTACCCTTGAAAAGTTTGGCACTTTGAATATGGACTTTCAATTCGTTGTCTAATTCGGCGCTAAAATTCACCAGCTCCTTAAATATGCCTCTGTTTTCCGAATTTTCCTTTTCATCGTGACCCCTTAAGGCTAACTCAAATGCTCCACAAAACCTTATACAATTAATAATTTTATTCAATACATATCGATTCTTATCCACTTGATTATTATGTTTAATTAGATCATTGCGATAAGCCGAATTGAGTTGAGTCCTTATATTTAATTTACCAAGAATAGAAAAGCTAAAAACATTATTCATATGGACTTTAGATTTTTCGTGGGTCTTCATTTTATCCCATATATGTATAAGATCATCTGTACCTTTTTTTGACCAAGTCTCGTCACCTCCAAATAGAACACATACAAAACAAAATAGTTTATTCGTTTCTTCACAACCACATATCCAGCTGTTTTTATCGTACACATTTTTATTAAATTTGCGACAGCGCGATTTTTGTCCGCTACCACTTTGTTTCTCAATTTTTAAATCGGGTATTGGCCGTCCTAATTCTTTAATTTGCAGTTTTTGATCCAGCGAAAAACCACTAAATGAGTTTTTTAATATCCCGATTTTATTCATTTTCACTAGTTTTAATAAAACAGTAAAAAATATGATCACAAAACAGAGCAGTTCATTAACACTAGACGTACTAAAACAAAAACGTTATTTCTCACTTTTCAGGTAAAAAAAGACCGAAATCAGCACTAGACGTAATCATAACGAAACGACCGACCGAACAAAAACACCGCCGATATCATTTGATAACGAATTACGACTGATGATGTGCCTGGCACAAATTATACTTGTCTTTCGCTATTCACCTCATATAAAAATGTGTATTGTAGCGTTATCTCTGTCGCTCGTATGCGATGCTGGTAAAATTTCTCTCTTTTTATTTGGGCCGGCCCGACATTGGCACAAGTTGATGACGTCAAGGTCAAGGCATGCTTTATATCTCGTCGCGTGGTTCGGGTGCTTGCGGTGTTGTCACGTTGTCAGTGTTGTCACTTCATATAATTTATACCAAAAAAAAAATGAAAAAGCAAAAAATAAAGTAAAACATTGAAGACTGAAAAAATATTCTTTTTGAAGAAGACAAGGTAGTGCCATGGCACCGTGGCACTACCTCACGAGCCGCCACTGGTGCCTTGGCTGCGCCATCACTTACAGCTTCATCCTTGATGAAGATCACGATTAAGTTCAACTTCACTGCATCCTTCGCCTACATCTAGTTTTGAAGCCACTAAATATGAGGTCACCCCTCATAACTGGGACCTCCACTTGAAGCCCTTGGCCATCCCCGCTTCAGTCCAGTCAAAATGGACCAGCCTAGCGAAAGATAAGTGGATAGTTTTGTAACAGCGCCAAAGATTTAAAACTTTTATTTTTTTCTTTAAAATTTCAACAATGTTAATTCTCAAATGTAATGAAAATGTTTTTCTAGTTAAATAAAATCTGTTAAATTTTTGTGTTCTGTTTGTTCTTCTGTCCTCTAGCCATGCCATGGTCGACACACAGCTACACGCCTGTAGATGTCTTCATGCCACCGACTGAGCTACCGGAAGCTAATGTTAACCCCCTTTCTGTGATTGTGCAGAAAAGTTGGAATCTTCATTGCATTCCATCTTTTCTTGACTTTTTGCGGAAAGGAAGCATTACAGTATAAATATTTGAGTGTTTATAGCTTGAACATACTTGGACTAACAAAAGCGGGGTCGTATGCCATGTCATACGTGAATCCATTTTTTTATCCTAGAGCTCAAGCAGTCGCGGTTGTTAAGCCTTGCTTCCGAGGGTGCTCTGGTATAAAAAACACGACGCCCCTTCCAAGAAATCAAGTAAGCTACCAGAAAGCATAAAATTGCGCACGTAGAACAAAACATCGCAGTACACGGCGCGGCAGCTAGTTACAAAGAGAACAATTGTCAAAGGGCGTTTAGGACAAGAGGCGCTTTCTGTTAAAAGGCCGCCAAAGCTGCTAGGGAGCAGTAGTGATTTCAATTTCCATGAAGAGGTTTCAATAGCTCACGATGCTTGCCTCGTTTGTTTTAAGGGGGGCTTGAGTGAAGCCCAAGAAACGCCATGATCTTTCGTGGTTTCCAGTATGAATAAGGAAATTCTTTAAGGGAATTTCGCTTCTGTTTTTTTTGTCAGACTGGAATAATTAATTTTCTTACAAGATTTTCTTTAGCTTATTAGGAGTATGTTAGTACTTCTGTAGTGTGGGACAAATCTTAAAACTGAATTTTCAGAGGCCATCTTTGTCCAAATAATAATAATAATAATAATATTAATAATAATAATAATAATGCCTTTATTAGCTGCAGTGAGGCGAAGTTTAGCACATAAACAAAATAATAACATACAAAAAAAATACAGTTCATAAGCATGACAACATTGACTGCATGAGACAAATGCAGATAGTATTGTGACAGTTTTAAATTTGAAACAAAAATAGTAGAAAATATTTAAAAAAAAGCACATGAACCCAAGAAAAACTGAACTAAATGGACTCCAGCAGCTGACTTTTAATTAATTTCTTAAAAGAAGAAACCTGTTTGGATCGATAGCCACTGTTGACTGCATTGTAATGTTTGACAGCATTATAGGTGTAACCTCTTTCAAAGACCGAGGTATTGTGAGGAGGCATGTTAGAATTAGCATTAAATCTAAGAGCTATGGTAACAAAACTACCACGGGGAACTAATTTGCTAGCAAGGTAAGCTTTATGCGTGAAGACGGTCAAAAGATATAAAAATAACTTATCAATTCGCAACCAGTTGAGTTCTTTGATTTTATCTGAGACGCGACTAAACTTGCGCAATCCAAAAATAAACCTACAACAGCTGTTCTGAATTTTCTGGAGTTTCTTTTTGTGGACGTAGTCTAACCATGGGTAATAAAGAACAAGAGGGTAAGAAATTACAGACAACACAAGACATTCGGCGAGCTTTTAAAATTCAGAATGAATCGGTTAGAATATAGGAGTTTCAAACGCATATACGTTACTCCAGATAAGAAAGAGACATGCTGATCGAATCTCATATTTAAGTCAAGGGTAACACCGAGATTCTTGGCGTAATCCGTAAAAGGGATGAGTGTCTCATCCAAAATAACACAAATCCTCACGGTATGAGTTCATCGAACAGTACAACATTGCAGTAGTTTTATTAGGATTGATCTTCAAGCAGTGTTTCTTACAGTAATCACCGATGTTAGCCAAATCTAAATTAACCTTAAAAGAAACTTCATCAACCTTTGATGGATCGAAACCAAACACTAACTGAGTATCATCTGCATAAGTTTGCATACAACAGTGAACTAAACAGTCTTGCAGATCGATCGTATAAATCAGATATATATAAATGAGCTGAAATTATTATAAACGTTTGGTAGTCATGACAATACACAATGAACTGAACGCCGCCATTTTCAATCCAGTATGGCGGATGCCACAACATGACGATGAACATCCGAATATGTATCAAAATTAAAAATCAAGGTCACTTGCAAAGGTCAAATATAACAGGCTAGATCTTTAGCACGATTGGTGGTAAGAAAATCATTAAGGAAGGGTCATTAGCAACATCTAGAAAGTATTCTAATGGGGACTTTAAATTCAACTGTGAACCTCCCCTAAAAGTGATTTCGAGGTCAACTTTTACTTCAACTTCCCTTTTTGCACCGGCAATGGAAAATCTACGTTATTATATTATGGCCTTGAAGATAAAACCCAAGGTCAATATTATATAATCCTTGTTAAAAGTTACTAAAGGTATGTTATTGATTTTTTTCACATTTAGCATTCATTAACCCTAAGACGCGTCCTTGGTCTTAGATCTTAATACATATTCAGGAGTTGAATTTTCTGTTCTTCTGATTACGTGTGCAAAAAGGGGGTTGACCCTGAAGTAGTTTTGAAAGTGAGGCTCAAGGTCAAATACAAACTCACCATTAAACTTCTTTTTAAAAATCCCATACCCGGGGAGATACAGACCCACTCCCTTACATTTGTTACACGCCGTATACATCCCATGCGTACAATTACCCTATTATAAACAAGATTAACGATTTAGAAATATCTACACAGCAGAGACCTTGTATTCGAGCAAAGTTATGGTACCACATTACTTATTGTGCATAGCCGTGGAAAATACCATGAAAGTTATTTGATTTCCCAGTGAATATTATGTCTGCGAGAGGCATTCAGAAAAGAAGTGGATAAAAGGTGAAAACGTTATTCTTTCCGACCGGAGTACAATCTAATTCTTTGAGAAGACGGAATAAAGATCTGTGAGAGAGACACCAGGTGTTTGCGATTCAGGCCAGTAATCAGCCGAAACAAGTTTGAAAGCTCCAAGTTGATTAAGCCCTAAGTATGGAAGTGGCATGAATTTGAAGACTGGTTTAAAGACCATGTCAATCATATCTTTCCAGATGATGTTTCTGAGATTATTTCTAATTATACAGGGTGACAGGTAAATAGGTGTAAAACATTTTAGGAGATGATAGTACAGCTCCTTTGCTATCAAAATTAGTATTTAATACCATACCCTATATTCAAAGGTCAAAAAGTTATGGAAGATTTAATTTAAATAGCTGAGATAAAAAAAAGTTGGTGATTAAACATTATTTTTTTGGTGGTTTCAGGTTATTATTTAAATAAATAATTCTCAAAAATTAAAAAACATATGAAAACACTAGTGAAAACGTATTTATTTTCATTTAAATGTTGAATGAAATTTTTTTATTTTCAACTTTCACATTAAGAAGTCTTTTTTTTCAAAGAAATCATAGTAAAGAAAATGTACAAATAACTGCAAAAACTTCCTCGTTTCATTAGGTTTCTAAAATGGTATAATAACATATCAGTAAGTAAACCATTTAACAAAACAATATTACTTTGCTAGAAAGGACCGCTAAGAGCATTTCATTGTACTGAGCAGGTAAACCGAGCCTTTCATGGTTCGACCCTTTTTGTTATTTTTTGTGCCCTGTGCCGTTATTCGGGTTTAAGTATTCGGAATCTGTCGTCGCTCCTCGGAAGCAAGCTCTGCGTGTGTTATGAATTGACACAGCTGACGGATCAAGGAAAGGGAACTAACGCTTAGGTTAGTTAGTAGAATATCAACCTTTAACGCGGTAGGACGTACTTTTACTTATTTGATCAGTTTTAATAATGACGAGTTACCGTAACGAAGAATACGCTGATATTCTGTTTTGTTATGGTTTAAGTGATGGAAATTCCGTTGAAGCCAGGCGAGAATACGAAAACCGTTTTCCGAATCGGCGAATACCGAGTAATCGAGTATTTGCTTCTGTGTAACAACGCGTCAAGGAAAGTGGACAGGTTCATGAGAGACGTCATGATGCAGGTAGACCTCGGTTGTTTGCGACGAAGATCGAGAGGCAATACTGGAATGCTACGGCAGAGACCCAACGACGTCTACACGAGTTATAAGCAAAGCATCTTGGTTTAACTCAGTGGAAAGTTTGGTTCGTTTTGCATTCGGCGAGACTTTACCCTTTCCATTACACACCGGTTCAAGTATTAGAAGAAGGAGATCCCGCAAGAAGAATTGATTTTTGTCGATACATGCTTCATCGGGATCAAGAAGAAAACGACTATTTAACTAAAATATTGTGGACCGACGAGTCTAAGTTTGACAGAGAGGGGACAACAAATTATCACAACTTACATTATTGGGCCCCACGAGAGGCAAATCCCCACATGGCAAAGCCAAGAGCCCATCAAAGAAGATTTTCGGCAAACGTGTGGATGGGAATCATTCATACGTATCCAATTGGACCAGTTTTTTTGCCTGACAACCTGAATGGCGAATCCTATGAAAACTTTTTGAGATCCGAACTCTGGGAGTATCTCGAAGACCTGCCTCTGAATATCAGGATGCAGATGTTCTACCAACACGATGGCTGTCCCGCGCATTTCCGGCTGGGTGTTAGACAGTGGCTGGACTAGAAATATCCTTGTCGCTGGATTGGCCGCGGTGGACCGACACCGTGGCCAGCGAGGAGCCCAGATTTAACACCGTGTGACTATTATTTATGGAGGCACATGAAGTCACTGGTGTACGCTGAGCCCATAGACACTCTTTCACAGTTGAAAGAATTATTGCTGCTGCTGACACTATCAGAGGACAACTAACTGGCCGCATCACGCGTACCAACATGAGAAAAAGACTACGGGCTTGCATAAGAAACGGCGGGAGTCAGTTTGAACAACAATTGCAATGCATTTTACCTTCATTTCATTATTGTATTTTACTGACCAATTGTAGTAACTTTTAGTCAGTTTTTATTATTCTGTAGTACAATTACAACTGTGTAAATAATCTAATCGTGTAACTCAACCGTAGTTTAAAATAATAACTATCCCATAGCTTACAGTTACATTATTTACACAAAAACACTTTCTTATCAATCAGAGAGTTGTGAAAATAGGAGACAAGCCATTGGTAAATTTACTCCCTATTGTTGTATTACAATACATTATGTTTAGTTTCACATAGTTTTTGTGCACTTATCATACCAATTTAGATTTCTTATGAAACAAGGATATTATTTAAATTATTTGTACGTTTTTTTGTAGACTGATTTTTTTGTAAAACACCTTACTGTAAAACCTTATTTGTTTTTCTTGGTTAAACATTTTTGAACGAAGAT
Organism: Acanthoscelides obtectus; assembly: GCA_963669975.1. Taxonomy (NCBI): domain Eukaryota; kingdom Metazoa; phylum Arthropoda; class Insecta; order Coleoptera; family Chrysomelidae; genus Acanthoscelides; species Acanthoscelides obtectus. The sequence continues at coordinate 18,181,993 of CAVLJG010000008.1, forward strand.
AAATACGTTGTTGGGTATTGTTTTCTAATCTTTTTTAATTTATAACAGTTAATTATTGAAATAATAACCCAAAACCACAAAAAACAAATGTTTAATCGCCAACTTTTTTCTCTCTCGACTTTTATACTCTGAAATATGGATTGTTTTTAAAAAAATCTTAAATCTTCAATAACTTTTCAACCTTTGCATATAGGGTATGGTATTATATACTAATTTCGATAGCAAAGGGGCTGTACTATCACCTCCTAAAATATTTTACACGTATTTACCTGTCACCCTGTATACGGAGATATGGAGATATATTTTAACTGAGTCTTTTCAGATGTCCATCAGTCAGACTGAAATCAATCTGGAGCAAAACTCGTTTCCTTGGTGAATCCGTTGAAAAAAAAAGTATTTTTATTGATATACAGAGTGATTTATCTAAACACGAAGTCTTAAATATCACATATCTTGCTCACGATTGGACCGATTTTGATAAAACTGCACAATAACGAAGTTACCTAAGGATGACCTGAAATTACTAGAATGGTTCGTAAAACCATGACGACTCAAATTTCTTAACTATTTATATTTTTTCAAAATTAATGCTTTTTAGGCTGGATATTGAAATAAATGACTAAATACGCATGGCCAACTATAAATTGACCCTGCTCTTAGCTTTCTAATATCGTATTTTTTTCGTATCCCACTTCGTTTTCGAGAGAAAAAATAGAAACCGTTTTATTGCTTGGAACTTATTTTTGCTAAACTAACATTTTAAAACTACACTTTCAAGAAACGAAAAAAGGGCATGGGATGCTTTCAAAAATGTATGTAGGCAAGAAAAAGTCGGAAAACTACAAAGGTCTAGATGAAGAACTTATTCAATCTTATAAGGTCTTAGGTTGCAATATAGTAATAATAATAATAATAATAAATGGCCTTTATTCGTCACATGATTACAAAATAATTGGCTTTAAAGGAATAGTGACGAAAAGGTGGAGTGTCAGCTTATGCTGTTTTTCAACCCGACCTAAAAAAACCTTGACACAAACTATAAAGAGAAAAGAAATACCTACATTTAAATGGCACAGTTCACAACATTGGCCACCAAAAAGAGAAAAGCTTAAAATATTACACTTCTCAGAAAAAGGAAACAATCAATTACCTGTGGATATGCGTAAAGTTAAATTCTAGCCATCTGATTGCTTTAAACGCATCTTTAACCTATTTTTAAAATTGCTAAGGTTATATTCTTTATCCAACATATGTCACTTAAGCTGCATTTTCTTCACTCTCGTTCATAATTCCTGATAATTTGAGTGCACTTGCAGACGAGCATGGCGAAAGATTTGACCAGTAAATTGGTCAGATAGAGAAGCGCTAGTGGAAAATCGACTCATGCTGGCGAACTACTGCTGGTCCATTAAATGTGAAACCGCTCCTGGCGAATACAAGCGGGAAAAAGGCAAGCAAATAAATTGTCTGATGGTTTTTTCATACAATAAGTAGTATATTTTCTAGAAAAGAGGATTTGTTTTTTTTTTCACTGTTTAAATATTCACCATTAGATCGCTTATAATTTGGGATGTTCATATTTTATATTCTCCCTTTTCTAAAAACTTGTGGGTGATGGGGAGAAACTGACTGCATATTAGATTTCACTACAATGCAGTAGACACAAAAAATCTTAAATAATTTTTGAGAGCGACATACATTTTCACAATGCCGAACAGTGTAATTAGTAAAAAATAACAGGCAAAACTAATGTTATGTACCATTACAATTTCCTTTTTAAGACTATATTTGAAGTAAAATATTGGCCCCTATAACAGTGAGTGCGGTATTTGCACCTCGTTCTAACAAAACACTGTTTGCACCGATACCCTTTCCTCCTGTTCCCGTTTCGGAACTAAGCCGAATAATCCCTAGCAACGCGACCCTAGCCGGCCGTCCTTTCTCCCTGCTCCGCTATCACCGATCCTCTAAGCCCCCACCCGCCCATCGCTATCCCCAATCCATCTACACCTTTCAGGCCAATCGTTGTTAGAACATGTTTTACTACTCAAGCTAAAAATCCTCGGGTATCCACGAGCAGCTGAAACTTCTCCAGCACATCGATCCAGTGACTTTTTCACCCTTCTTAAAACAAAAACAACTCGGTTTCACTGAACCCGGCATGGAGGATTTGCGAATGGGCCGGCGGTAACTTTTTAGTGGCCATGAGTAGATAC